>JADRCH010000148.1:2034907-2081627 GCA_019843965.1 Rhynchomys soricoides | reverse complement strand
GATTGAGTCACTGATTAAATAACACTTGGAATTTTTTTAGGGGAGGGGAAAACATGTAATTTGGAAAATGGAATTTAAAACTAGTCTCATTCAAGATTATGAATACTTATCTTTCTGATATTTGTAGGGTTAATATAGCAAATCTTTGTGGGATACAAAGAATTTGTAACATTCCCATACCTTGAGAGATTGAGGTGAGATTGAAGATTATCTCTTAAGTATAAAATATAGCACTCCTGGTGGTTTTTTGGAGCACAAGTGCTGATAATTGGTAGTTGATTTGCATTGATAATATCTGGAGTTTATTTATTGGCTGCTTTTAAGCAACTCAAAGTATTACCCTTGTTCACTAAAGATATTTTAATTAAAAGTTGTTTTAGATGTTATATTTCTAAAAACCTTATTTGAAGCACAGAAATGTCCTATGCTGCTTAATGCATATTTTATGGCAGTTCTTTGAGGATTTCTCTTCAATTAGCCAACTTCTTAAAAGTTATAAATTGTCTTCTTCTGTAAATATGAATTCTGCTTTATTGCTCTAAATTTCTTCACTCATATTGTTTCTGGAGTATGGCTCCAGGTTAAACATATGCTGCGTCCATGAATTCAATCTTTAATAAGAACAATTGTGTATATGTTATAAAATTAACCAAGAAATAATAGTTGATTTTTATAGAGCATATTCTATGTAATTAACTACATGGAATGTGTGTGTATGTAAAATTTATAGGGCAAAAAATGAAGGCATGGAGAAATTAAATAACTTTGTCAAATTTGAAATATTTAGTTAGCAGCAGAGCCAGGACCCAAGTTCAGAGTTTATACTTTAACTTCCATATTACTATTTAGGTGGAACAACTCTAATTCAGAAACCTGAATTCTGAAATTCTCCAAAATGTAGAGTGTTTTGATTGCTGATGTGTTGCCTGTGGCAGATTCTGTGACTGACTTTATGGATACAGTCAAAATGCAGATGCTTTAACAGTATTGAATAAAGTTACCTTCAAATATGAATGAATTTTAGATTTAGATCTTTTTCCCAAGATATCTCATTATAGATATGCAGATGTTAAAAAAATCTAAAAACCCATAAAAATTTCACATCTGGTCACAAGCTTTTTGAATAAAGGGTTCTCAGTATATATTGTCTCATTGATACCATGCTGATTTTCTGTCTGTTTTTGAACATCATATTGATCACTTCATAGTTTGTTCTTCTTGAGTCTTCTTTTTAGGTATTTCTTGCATATGTCACTGGAGATATCTCAATTCTACACTTATTCTTACTACCTAGGCACATTTTATTTTTTTAAAAACTATTTATTCTGACATAGTTTAAAGCCTACAAAAATGTTATGACTAACACTAGGGACTTGTATAAATTCATTTTCTCAGCTTCAATTTTTATATAATATTTCGAATAATAGTTTAAATGAGTAGCATCCTCATACACTCATATATTTGAGTGTTTGTTCTCCAGTTTAGTGGAACTGTTTGGAAAGGATTAAGAGGTATGGCCTTGATGGAGAACGTGTGTTAAGGGAAAGGCTTAGGATGCTTGATTTCTCTGTCTCTCTCTCTCTCTCTCTCTCTCTCTCTCTCTCTCTCTCTCTCCTCTCTACCTCCCTCTCTCTGCCTCTCTCTTCCCTCCCTCCTCCTCTGCCTGCTGCCTGCACATCAGAGTATAAATCTCTAAGTTATTATTCCAGCACTGTGCTTGTGCCTCCTTCTCACTATGATGATCATAAACTAACCCTCAAAAATAGTAACCAGGAAAGGGAATAACATTTGAAATGTAAAAAAAAAAAATAACCAATAAAATGATAAAGAAAAATATTGAATCTCATTGTGAATGTAGAAGATTGTCTTCAGAAGGATACTTCAGAGAATCTTCTTAACAGTGTATTAAATGGGAGCTCTGGGGTGCTTTTGAGGAAATGTTGTGTTATGTGGTGTCCTTCTGAAAGCAGATGAAATTGTTAGTCCAGTAGGCATTAAGGGTGTTTTTACAAAGACTCTCTCATTTCCTACAAATTCTACAGAACAAGCTATTTGACAGTTAAAGACCCAACTGTCTCAAAATCATCACTGTCAAAGCTAGATCTTATTTGTAAGGTATTTGGGTTAAAACATAAGAAATTGGTCTGGGAAGGGACTTTTTCAGACATCAAGTGTAAGTGGATTTTCTTTTTCTTTGTTTCAGATGACAGAGAAATGAATGTGGTTTCTTTCAGTTGACAGTCTAATTTAATCTAAACCAATTTAGTCAGCAATACCCTCTAAATAGTTATGTTTATTATTTTTCAATCACTTGGTGGTTTTTCTCTGATCAATTTGCTTCTCTGACATGGACTTTTCTTTCCATGTCTCTTTACTCAGAAGAAGATTGCAGTAACTGAGCAAGAGACATGTGAAAGGAGAGTACGGAGTGTTTGTTAGGGTCTAACCCCAGCTGCTATGGTGTGTTAGCGTCTAACCCCAGCTGCTATTTCACAAGTCTAGTGCTGCTAGTCTATCAGGAGACATGGATATCGCCAGGGGATGGTTAAAAATGCAGATTTAGACCCGAATCCCCCCAGGTGACTTGTGTGGAATATTAGTTTGAAAAAGATTCACATAATAATTTGGCAATAATTTATAGACTGGCTTTAAAAATTCTGTGAGCTTAAAATTTATAGGTCATAATTCTTTGAGGAGTTTAACATCCTCAGAGATTACAAACCTTTGTTTTTTTTTATTTTTGTCTGAAAAAGAATGTATGAAGTAAAAAGTCTGAGCTGCTAAGATCCATACAAGTGTCATCTTGTCATCTAAATACTATGCAGGTTTCATTATATCCTGAGTGAGAAGGGATTTGGCTTTGCTCAATAGTGTTGTTTTTGTATTTGAGTCTCAGAGAGGAAATGCAAATAAAGTAAGAATAGCAAACATTCATTTTGTCTTGCTAACTACAAGCATGGTGATGTTTGATACTAGAGAATAAATGAATCTATAGGATAATGTCTCCATTCTCCAGAGGTTAGCCTTAAACATTGAAATGAGTGTTGAACTGAAATGTAGAAAGGTAAGTAAAGCACTCCTAACATAATTGAGGATTGTAAGTATTACATAGATTGAAGAAGGGGCTGCTGGAATGAGAGCAAAGTAGCAGGATTCCTTTCTGGCTTCATCCACTGTTCCCCACCCCAACTGTTCTCACCGTGGCTGCCTGGGTGGTACTACTTTCTGTTCAGTTGAACTGAGTTTTAGTAAGAATCCTTTCTGTGCTGATGCCATTTCATATTTAGAGTGTTGTCTTCACGGACTAATCTGAAGAGATGGGGGGGCCTTCTTTGTGGAGGATAGGACATTGGAGTCTAGCTGAAGAGTGTGAGGAGGCCATAGCTTGTGCCTGAACTCTGGCAGTAGGAATTATGGAAAGTGGCAGAGAGGAGTAATGCAGAGGGGTGCTGGTGAGAGAAACAATAATCAACCAAAGGACTATGTCAGCATAAAACCAATGCTGGCTAACTGTAAGTGAAATTTGATGTTGTTAATTCAATAACTTTCAAGTTAAAGTAATCATTGACTTAATTGCGCCTGCATTCATATTCGTTAGTAGTTTATTAAGCATCCAAAAGAAAGAAGCATTCTGTCACTTTGAAAGATGCAAATCAAGTAAGTTATACATTAAGCATAAAATCCCCGTCAACAAGATCATTTGAATTTGGCCATGTTGGTGCTTTCTATTTTATTTTAAAGTGTAACTTGTTAATAGGTCCTTAGCATTAATACTATACTCTCTTTACTGGGTAATATATGTGTATAGTGCTTCAAAATTTGGAACTTTGGAAATGTCTTATATAAAACAATGTCTGTACCCTTAAAATGATGTAGATAAAAATTGAAATTTTATCTATAAAAATTGTTTTACTTTTACATCATTATCCTTTAAGAGAATGTACCTATATATCTTTGCAGAAAATTCTTTCCTTTTTAAACTAATAGTTGAGACTTGATGTTGTAAACACATCTTGCTTTCTGTGTTTTTTTTTTTTTTTCTTCTTGAGAAGTATAGGCATTTACATTCTGAGGAGTTTTATCTTGGCAGATTTCACCTTCTGTTTTCAGATGTTTTCAAACCTGACTTTAGGTTTGAAGGGGGGGTGGAATTAAGTTATGGAGACAGGCAGAATAAAATTGTAGCCATGTGTAAAACTATAAGATGTTTAAAGTTTGGAATTTTCTTTTTAACTTTTGTGTGTTTGGAATTCACTATGCAAACCAGGCTGTCCTCAAACTTCCTGAGATTCACCTGCCTCTGCCTGTGAAGTGGTGCCCTTAAACTCGTGCAGTGTGACACCTTTCTTCTTATATTCTGTATTGACTCAATTGAGCATATATTCTCCTTTCCTACTAGTTAGTTAAGCAAAGTATTAGTATACTCAGTCTTTAATTCTTATGTTCATGAAACATTTTATACTTTAATTTTAAAAATTGCTATTTGATATGTACTAAAGATATATTCATGTTATATACACATAGCATCCTGTAAACATAAGCATTTTGAAAACTGATCCTCCAATCCAGAGCTAGATCCTGCCCATTAATTGCTCTCTACCTTTGAGTTCTTCCTTTGTTTCATTTCTTTGCCTAGCCTTTGGCTTTGCAGTAACTTGAAAGTGATACATATTTAGTGGGGACTGTATGTCATGTGTTTATTTTTATTTTTCCAAAATATCTTTTCAATTCTGGGCCACAGCACTGAGCTCAAACTGCAAGTCAGTCAAGCTGTCACCATAGAAACCCACTGTTAAGCTTAATGTTTTGTGCTGCTGAGCTGTGCTGTTTTCTGGGTGGGTTGTATTACACAACATTCTGACTTAACGATGTTTTCAACTTACATTGTGTGCACAGCACCATTTTAAGTCCAGGAAAATGGCACCCTACTTCCACAGTCTCCTTTGCTTTGGTCTAATTGTTTGGTCATATATGTGCTTATAGATTCCTAAATGAGTAGTTTACTTTCATACACTTCTGAATTTTAAAAAGTCTTCGTTTTGAGAGTTGATTTTTCTCACACACAAAGAATTCTGATGCACTTGTACAATCTAACTTTATTCTTCTATACTTTAGCAAAACTGTTCTTTCTTTCAGCTTAATCAATTTTCCTCTTTCGATGTCTAATCACAGGGGCTCCAAACCTTCCTAATGCAGACCTGTTAATGAAGTTCCTCATGTTTTGGTGACCCCCAACCATAAAATTCTTTTTGTTGCTACCTCATAACTGTAATTTTGCTACTGTTATACATTTTATTGTAAATATCTGTGTTTTCTGACGCTCTTCGGTGATGCCTGTGAAAGGGTGATTAGGTCCAAAGGCCTTGTGACCCACAGGTAGAATATTACGTTTTAAAGATTTACCCATGTGATTTCAGGAAATACTTTATTTCACTTCCTTATAAATTCCACTTTGAGAATATACCACAATTAATCTACATTCTTTGTGATGAGCATTGAGTTGCACTTAACACATTGCTATGGTGGCTGATATGGCTATGAATGCCGTTGAGTTCTGTCAAGGGCAAAGGTTCCAACTAGAATGCATACTGAAGAGCAGAAATAGCTGCTTGTAGGAGAAACATTTGGCCAATTTTGTGGGAATAAATATTGTGTTCTGAAACACTTCCAGCATTTAGCACTTGTATATATCCTTATCTTTCTCATTGCACCATCAGATTTTATTACTTTGGTTGTAAATGATATTATATTATGATGTTATTTAGCATTTGTCTCACTCCTATTTGGCAATATGCTCCATACCAATTGTATGCATTTCTTTACTTTTGAAATGCTTGTTCAGGTTTTTGTTGTTATTTTCTTTGGTTTTTATGTGTAGTCTTTTTGACTTGTAGACCTCTTCCCTGAGTATTGATTATTTGTTTCCATGTTGTAAAATTAATTTCCATCCATTTGTACTTTCTAATATTGCTTTGGTTTTAGATAAATACTTGAAAGTATAATGTGATGCACTTTTGTGAGGTGCTCAATTTAATGTCCGGCTTTTGTATACATTATCAACATAGCCATGATAGAAAGAATACACATTCAAATGGAAGAATTTCCCCTTTTCTATAGCTGAGTAATATTCTATTGGGTGGTTGACTTATACTCTGTTTATTTGGTCATCTATTGTAATAGACATTTGGTCTATTTCCATGTATCACTTTTCAAATAGACATGGATTAATAATGACATGAATAACTCTTAAAAACTTCCAAACTCTTTTTCAAAGTTTTATAATTTGTCACTTTTACTGTTAGTGTATGGGAGTTCCAATTCTCTATCTTTCCTGTCAGTACTGAGGATAATCAGTTCTGACTGTAACCATTCTAATGAATGTGTGGTAACATCTCATGGTGCTTTTAATTTCCATTTCTCCAATGATGTTAAACATTATTTTTAATGAAGTGTATGTTCTTATTTTCACCAAGTTTTGCATTAGATTTCTTGCTTTCTCATAGTTTGATAATTCTTTTTATATTCTAGCAGAACTATTTTAAACAAAGTAAAATAATTTTATGTGATGGTTATTCTATCTCAAGAATTTGAAGCTTTTAGTTTATTGTTTTCTTTGAAAACTAAAGGATGGGGATGGGATGAAGAACTCTGGGAGAGGAGACCACAAGTGGCAAGGGATCTCATAGCTGGTGAATAGAGTAGTGTAGTGGTAGATCTGCCCAATCTAGGTGTGTAGCTTATAAATATTATAATGGAGTTGTATGATATTTGTACAGGCTTATTGTGGTTGGAGATTTACTGCAGCATCTCCTACTGTTTTTTTTTTCTTCTGAATCTCATTCATAGTAGCACACCTATTTTGTCATGGAAGTCTCTCTGTAAAAGATGATGCTGAGAGATCTCTCTTATATGCTTGAATGCTAGCAATACTTTTAAAAAAAGCATGTGTTTTAGTCAGTGCGTAACTGATTTGAAGATCATTCACTCTCCTTCAGTGCTAAACAGCTGTCCCCCAAAACCACCTTTCTTTAAAAGTTAGATAATGTAACCTGATTCAACATTAATTCTACTCCCATTCATCCTAAATCTGAAAATAGATTTATAAAAAAACATTTTAGGTATCATTTGGCGATCTAGCTGTTATTGTGCAATGCCCATAGAAAGCTAGGTTGATCAGTAACCTGTTTTCTTTGGAGTTGTTTTATACTTAGAAGTTATGAAGACATTCCAAGGACTTGCTATAGATCCCCTTTCTGTTTCCTCTACCATGGACACCTTCCATCAGTGTGGTAGCAACTAATAACATGTAACCATGTGCTCATATTTTGCTCAAATTTCCTTATGTTTTAGCTCAGGCTCTCTGTGTTACAGGAGCCCACTGGGGTGGATGGTACATTGTGTCTCTTCTTCACCTCTCTGTTTTGTTGAATTTTTGTAGGCCTGACAGTTTCTCAAAGCTTTTGAGACATGCTTTAGATTTTATTGTCCCCATTATGGATCATTACAAACAGAATCAGTAGCATTGTTTTTGGTTTACACACTTAGTCCTTCTAAAATTCATCTTTTTATATTCCTTTAATTTTGCTCTTCCCACTGCCCACTAGATGTGGGATGAATAAAATCATGCAGTATGTATCCCTTTTATATTGGGTTCATTCACTTACCACCAAGTTGTTTTGAAAGTCATCTGTGTTTTCAGATGGTTTGATAACTTGTTATCTTTTACGTCTCAATGATAAACTGATTTATGGGCTTATTAGTTTGGCTGTTCAGCTATTGAACAACATCTTGATTGTTTCCCATGCTCACAATTATCAATGAAGTTTCTATATAATTCTAATGCTGGTAAAAAGTCAGTTCTCAGAATTTTCTGTTCTGATTAGTTTGGAATGCAATTATTCATTGATTTTAATTAGCTACATTTTCACATGCATATACACATATTTATGAGGTATTATATGATGTTTTGATTTTTTCCTGACATCTCCTTTGCAGATATTCAAGAATTTTATGAGGTAACACTATTAAATTCTCAAAAAAGTTGTGAGCAGAAGATAGAAGAAGCCAATCAAGTTGCACAGAAATGGGAGAAGACTTTCATTCTTGATTCATGCCGTAACAGTCTTCAAAAATCCTCTGAGGTATGCCACTGAAACTTCTCAAAGAGTTGGAGAGATAGAGACTCATATTCATAAAGGAGTGAGGCCATCATAGGAACAGTATAGTCCTTGTTCCTATCAAATGGCAGCAGTAATATGCTTGCAATCTTAATCCAGGAAAAATTGTTATTTTTGTAAGAGCTAATTTAGACTACAAACAGGGCATGGTTTTGCATATTTGTGGATGTATTTTCAATTAAACATGTTAATTCTGTTAGGACTATTGTCTTAATTTGAGGTGGGTCAGGTACAAACCATCACATGACCAACCAAGACAATATGCATCCTCCAGAGAGATTCTTGAATTTTAAAATGTGGGTCTGTTTGTGATGGGGGAATTGGAGAAGACTAGTGGAAATGAGAATGTTCTAAGTCTGTGAGTTTCATATGAGAGACACAGAGTATGGGTGACATGATCCTTTAGTGTGTAGGAGCAAAATAATAGAAGTACATTTTCTATTTCTTTTTGTCTTTGTATTAAATTTAAATTGAGTGTTTTGAAGTATTTTAAATGTATGTAGTTCCTAATGCACACATATTCATGGTGATGCATATGCATTTAAAATATAACTTATATACTGTAATCATTTTAAACATTAAGATTAAGTGAGCAATAGTTTGGAGACCATGGAGTTTAAAGTTACCAAAGGGCAAACAAAGTCAATGTTTGTTTCAGGATCATAGCTGAAGACAACTGTGGAGCCAGAAACAGAGCAAGGGTGCCTTCATGTATCTGAGAAGCTATTAGCATTTGAAGGCTCTCGGGAGAGGGAAAGTTATTTTTTCTGTAGAGGTGTGGCTCCTGGTGTGTTACTCATGTTCCAGTGGATAGCCTCATGTGTATATGTACAGTACTCAGAAGACTCAGCACTTTATTAAATAAATCCAATGGTCCAAGACAAGTTTGATGAGAGAGTGAGATAGTCATATAATCAAAATATGTCATATAAATTTAGGAATTCTTAAAAATAAACACAAGACAATTCACATACATACATATTCAATACTTTGAAGGAATGAGAGATGTAAAACACACATATTATTTCTTAAGTTTGGTACTTTATAACTTATCTCAGGTCTCAGAAGCTGTAAGAATTTTGTTGCCAATTAATGGCATGGACCTTGGTTAATGTATACATATATATATATAATAAATACAATATAATATATGTAGGTTATAGGGAAGTAGGTTGCATTTCTTTTATTCTATATTTATATTTATTTTGCTTTTAAAATGGGATTACAATGTGTTAGATAAGTAGAAAGAAAACCAAAATAGGGTAAGTATGGGGTTGGGCTAAAGTACACATGGTCCAAAAAAAGAGAAAAAAGACAGGTGGCCACTTACAGAATGGTCTCTTCAGTGGTGGAGGCATTGGGGAAGGTGAGTATTAAGGGGAACCATTGAAATACACTTTGTTCTAATGGACAGACAGATTTATGTTCCATGGGGAAATAGCTTGTAAGAAACTTTTAGATCATATTTCGAAACTATTTTAATAGGTGTAACTATAGATCATTTAAAACTTAAGTAGTTTCTGACTCAGTGTTTAGGTCATCTCAAAATTCCTTTTATGAATAGTGTTGTTGGGATCCCCATGTATATACATGAACATTTCTAATTTATATTAGGTTGAATTCATAAAAGATATTATTGAATCCAAGGATATTGATATTTGAAGAATCTTAACTCAGATTAGCAAAATGTTTTTAGGTAGGTCTTACCAGAAAACCTACATATGGATATTTCTTTTCTGTTTGTCTGCCTATATTCAGACTAATAATCATTCATTATTTAAAGTTGTTTGTAAAAGTAATAGATGGTATTTTTTGCTTTATGACTTTTTATGCTGCAATTTTTCATTTATTATTGAGACTCTCCTATTAACTGTCTATTTCTCTTGTGATTCAGTAAAACTATTTATTGTAAGGTGGTGTGTATATTGTATGCATACTGTAGTATAGGTATATTATATGTAGTTATAATTCATATTACTTTATAATAGTGCTTTTAATGAAGCAATGTATCCTGTTATAATTATTGTATTTTCTACTTTATTAATGGTTATATATTATAATTTATGTGATAGAGTCTATTACTTTTACATTTTTTTAAAGACAGCATCTTATGTAGCCCAAATTGGCATCAATACTCAGTTTGTTGTTGAAGATGATCAGTTTCTGACCCTCCAGTCTCCACTTCCTGAAGCTGGAGTTAAAGGTGCATGTCTCCACTTGTAGTTTATGAGGTGCTGGGATCAACCCCAGGGGAAGTACATGCTAGACAGACACTCTGCTAACTCTGGTAAATAACCAGCCCTACTGTGGTTTGCTTTTTATTATTTTTCTTTTAATTTTCTTTGCTTTGTCACTATTTATTTCCAAATAGTTATACTTTAGTAGCTTTTTATTGACTTGGCATTTTGCCTGTATGAATTTCCAGAAACTTATTTATAGTCAATTTGTAGATGCATAATGTCATATATATGTGTAATCTTACATAAATTCATCCATATGTTTGTTGTAATCCAATTCTTTGAAATTTAAAAATTTTTCATTTTTCTCTCACCTTCTGCCTATACTACATTAGCTTTGACATATAAGATAACCCATGTTAATAACAATGTGTTTTTGTTTATACTCATATGATATACATTCATGTACAAACTATAAACATATGTATAAATTTTTATATATTAATCCATACTAGGCATGCACACACACACACACACACACACACACACACACACACACACAAGAAATTTTGAGGTATGATTATTTTTTCTGAAGTAGTCTGGTACTGTTTTAGTTCTTCTGATGAATGTGTAATTTCATAATGTAGGTGTATAATAACATGTTCACCCATACCCAGCAGTGTGGATTTTCTGTTTCCAGTGTCCTTCCTGTGTGACTAATGCTTCCATTATCCTTGTATGTGCTTTGGAACTGACTGAAGCTTTTGTTCTATAGGATAAACTCTCAGGGGTGGGATTCTTGGCTCTGAAATGTGCATAATTTTAATTTGAATAAAGCTTTCCAGAATGATTTCACTTGTCACATTTCTGCCACAATGCACAGAGACATGAATCTTACCTCACAGTGTGCTAGCACCTCTGAATTGTTGCCAGTTTCATAGCCATAGTGATATCTGGCTTTTACATCACTTCTGGATTGCAGATGGCTAGTGAATGGGACCATTGTTTCCTACAGTCATGTTCCTGTTTGCTAGTGTGTTCATATTCTTCACTCACTTTTCTATCTGTATTCTTACGCTTGTTATTTCACATGGCCATTTGAAATACTTAAATTATTCAATTTGAGTATTTTTTTCTGTGTACAGACTTTTTTAATGAAAATGATTTTTCATGAATTTATATAGTACCTTTGTTTTATTTTATTAATATATTTTCTTCAAATTCATTGTTTAGGAGTAACACTCACTAAAACATTAGGGATAATCCAGGGAGATGTATTAGTATGTAAAATAATCTCGTTCATAATTGTATTTAGTGGATTATAATAACCTATAAAGTTGAGGAGGTAGTGGACTCAGAGCAACATAAGAGTAGTAGGAAATGGGAATCTGTATGTTCATATTTCATTGTATACATGTATGAAATTCTGAGCAATAAAAAAATTAAATGTTAAAAAACAAGCAGGCAAACAAACACCTTGCTTACAAGCCAGATGAACTGAAATCTATGTATGATAATTGCACTTGGTTGGCTCCTGTTGCAATCCTAACACTCCTACTGTAAGACTGGAGGTGGACAAAGACTTGGCTGGAAGTTCACTTATGCAGCACAGTATCAAAAAGAGTAAAAGAGACCCTGCCTTCAAATGAAGACAGAAAATATAACTGACGTCTACAAAGTGGTCCTCTGATTTTCACATGCATAACCTTGTGTATGCCTCCACCCCCTCTCATACACACTGTCTTAATTAGGGTTTTACTGCTATGAACAGACACCATGACTAAGGCAACTCTTATAAAGGACAACATTTAATTGGAGATGGTTTACAGGCTCAGAGGTTCAATCTATTATCATCAGTGTAGGAGCATGGCAGCATCTAGTCAAGTACTGTGCAGGAGGAGCTGAGAGTTCATCTTTTTTTTTTTTTTATTTCCTTAAAAAGGTGAACATTTAATTGAGGCTGGTTTACAGTTTCAGAGGTTTAGTCCTTTGGCATCATAGCAGGAAGCGAGGCAGCATGCAGACAGACATAGTGCTGGAGAAGCAGTTGAGAATTCTGTATCTTGATCCTCAGGCAGGAGAAGGAGACTGCCACACCCACACTGGGTGTAGCTCGAGCATATGAGACCACAAAGCCTGCCCCCATAGTGACACACTTCTTCTCAACAAGGCCCACATCTACTCCAAGGCCAAATTTCCTAGTGGTGCTATTCTCTATGGGCCAAGCATTCAAACAGGTGAGATTATGGGGGCCATCCCTATTTAAATCACCACACGCTGTTTATGTGAATTGCAGCTATGAGTCCTGGGATAAACTTCATAGTCACAACTTTCACTGGTAGGCATGTATTTGCTTCTTAGCTACTCCCTATCACCTGTGGAGTAGTTCAAAAATTTCTACCCAGCACAGTGTCACGTTGAACTAATTTTATACCATGTGTTTTTCCTCATTTTCGTTTTTTTCGTTTTTTTGATACTTTATTTATATTTCGAATGTTTCCTCCTTTCCAGATCTCCCCTTTGGAACCTCCCTATCCCCTCTTCCCTCCCCCTGGCACTATGGGGTTATTCCCCCACCAACCCATCCACCCACTCTTATCTTCCCTCCTTGGCGTTCTCCTATACTGGGCATCTAATACCCTTAGGCCCAAGGGCCTCTCCTCCCCCTGATGGCTAAAAAGACCCTCCTCTGCCACATATGTGGCTAGCACCATGGGTTCCTCCATGTGTATTCTTTGGTTGGTGATTCAATCTCAGGGAGCATCGGGAGTCAGGCCAGTGGACACTGTTGCTCCCTCCCTGGGGCTGCCAACTCCCTCAGCTCCTTCAGTCCCTTCTCCAACTCCTCCCTCTGGGACCTCACGTTCAGTTCAGCCCAATAGTTGCTGTGAAGTGACTCTTGGGTATTCCGAACTTTTGGGCTAATAACCGCTTATCAGTGAGTACATACTGTGTTCATTCTTTTGTGACTGAGTTACCTCCCTCAGGATGATATTTTCAAGATCCTTTCATTTGAGAATTTCATGAAGTCATTGTTTTGAATAGCTGAGTAGTATTCCATTGTGTAAATGTACCACATTTTCTGTATCCATTCCTCTGTTGAGGGACATCTGGGTTGTTTCCAGCTTCTGGCTAGTATAAATATGGCTGCTATGAACATAGTGGAGCATCTGAAGGCAGACTGAAGACTGGCTCCCATGTGGCTAACAGAAAGGTCTCAAAGTCTGCCCCCACAGTGGCACACTTCCTCCAACAAGGTCACACCTCCTAAGAGTGCCATGACCTGGGCCAAGCATATTCAAAGTACCACACACACCAATTACCTAACTAAATAACTTTTTAAAATGTAGGCTAATTCTAATCATTTAATAAATGATTATTTGACTCCATATCAATTTGAGCTTTTAATTACTTGCTAAACGAGTGTCACCAATATAAAGATAAATAACTGTTAGACGTATTTACACTCATTTATTATTCAGTGTCAAAGTTACCATACACATATGCACATGCCACTGAATAGGAATATTTTCAGATGCAATGTTAGAATTTCTTTTAACTCTATTTTGTGTTCCTGAACACTTAAGAAGCCATTGGCCTGTGGTTGTTCAAAATATAGATCAGCCATGTCTTTTTTTCCAACAATATATTTTTATATTTTGAAATTATAATTACATAATTTTCCCCATCTATTTCACCCCATAACCCTTTGATCCCTCTCAAATGCATATATATACAACCTACTCAGTACATATAATGTTACTTGTACCTATATGTTTTCATGGCTGGATTACGTGGTATCAAATAACCAATTGGGGGCTCTTCTCTGGAGAAGACCATTTTTCTTTTCTATTTTCAGCATTCCTCAGTTGCTCATATTCTTTGTCTAGAGTTGAAGCTCTAGGATATTTCCCTCTTCCGTGTTAGCATGTCCATTGGTGGTGGTGTTCAGCCATGTTGATGAGATTTCATGGGTGTAGCCTTCTTGGCGTTTCTAGGAGATACAATCTCACAGAAAACTCCCTCCTACTCTACCCTTCTTTTGCAATGATTCCTGACCCTTAAGGTATAGGATTTGTATTGTAGATATATTATTCGGAACAGGGCACCCCATGATCTCATGTTTTCTACATTTTGATTGGTTGCTATTTTCTGTAAAGGTTTCTTTCTAATGTAAAGAGAAGTTTATTTTTGACAAAGGGGAGACCTATACTTATCTTTGTATTTAAGAATACATATTTAGAATGCAGTTATGCTTGTTTAGTAAAGTGGCAGCTGAAAGTTATCCTCCAAGATTCATATTACTAGCCATGTGTAGTTGGCTGGGTTTTCAGTATTGGGCATGCTTTCCCTCTTGTTATTGAGCCTTGGGTCTAATTAATGAGCTGTTGATTACTGCCTAGGTATGTGTGTGATTATTTCACGCTTAGTGTGCCATGTTCTTAGTAGCTATGTTTTGAATATCAGAGCATGCAAACATCCTCCAGCAGAAGCAGTCTGCTTCTCCAGAGTATCTGGTTGTTGTCTCTTTATGGATCAGATGCAGCCAAGTACAGACTCTTTCTAACGTGTTGTTGTGAAGGTGGAGATGGAAGCATAGGGGAAATGTGTCATTACTTGGGAACTCAGTATGCCGAAGTGGTAAAAATGAAGACCCTGTTATGTGAGGTTTATCTCTCGCAGTTCAAAATTTAGACAGTGAATCCAAATTAAGTTGATATTTAAATTCTAAGTGACAATAGTAATTGAGAAATGAAGCCGAATGAGAGTCGATGGCCAGAAATGAAGTTGATGATTAGAAATGGAATTGATGACTTAGCAAACTTGGGTTAGGATACTGCTGCTTATGTAGACCATGCTGAGATAGTTCAACAGCTTACTGTTACTGGATTTGATTTCAATTTTAATGATTTAATTTTATTTTAAAATCCCCTCTCTGTGTTGTACACATGTGTGTGTGTATGTGTGTGTGTGTGTGTGTGTGTGTGTGTGTAGGTGCCACAGATTTAGGAAGATGGTTGAGATCCTCTGAAATTAGAGTTACACATAGTTGTGAGCTGCCTGAAACCGGTGCTGGGAACTGAACTGGGGTCCTTTACAAATGCAGTCTGCTCTTTGAACTGCTGAGCCTTTTCTCCAGCCTGAACTGGCACAGGTTTTAACTTTTACATTGTATCTCTGTCATGGACAAGATGCTTATTTAAAGCACCCTAAAAGGGCACACAAATTCTTTGAGGACAATAATCTTGTGTCACCCTTTGCCTTGAGGGTTTGAGACATGCAAGAGGTATTTACATGTAGTAAACTGAAGACACATATAGAAAAAAAATCTTAGCGTCTCCTAGTTCTGACTTCAGTATGGTTATAGGGATTTATTGTTTATTTCTTTTGGGTGGTCCTACAGAAGGGAATACAAACCCCCTTGGCATTAACTAGTAATACCTCGGGGCCACATATTTTGATGCTAAGAAAAGAACCCATGCAGTCTGGACTCTTAAGTGATGAGCTATTTTTCTAATATTACTTATATGCATATGATTTTACAATTGACCAGTACAATAATTCCAAGCTACATTCTAAATATTTAAATGAGATAGATCAAAGTCAATAGATCTCTTTCTCTCCATTCTCTTATCAGGGTTTCTATAAGATTTAGGCTAGTAGGGGTCTGGAGAGATGACCCAGTGGTTAAGAGCACTGAATGCTTTTCCAGAGGTTCTGAGTTCAAGTCCCGGCAACTATGTGGTGGCTCACAACCATCTGTAATGGGATTTGATGTCCTCTTCTGGTGTGTATGAACACAGCTGCCATGTATTCATATAAATACAATAAATAAATAAATAAATCTTAAAAAACAATAAAGATTTAGGCTACCAGAGAAGAACCAGATGTTTCCTAGTCTGGAAAGTAATGGATTCTATCATCTAAAGCAACTAAAGCAACAATAATGACATTTTTTCATTATTGTTAAATTGTCTCTCAAAACAATAATTTAAAAACCATGAAAGCAATATCAACTGGTAAATTGCTTTCTAAAAGTTTATACAATGGTGAGTACATTTATTTATTAAAATATATTTTTTATTGGTTTATTTATTTGTTTTTGAGACAGCGTTTCTCTGTGTAGCCTTGGTTGTCCTGGGATTCACTCTGTAGACCAAGCTAGTCTGGAACTCAGATTTCTGCCTGCCTCTGCCTCCCAAGTACTGGTGTTAAAGGCATACACCACCCATACCTGTCTTAAAATATTTTTCTTAGATGTTTATTAACATATGACAACCTTTGATAATGAAGGACAAATGCAAAGGGATTACCTCTTGACAACTTCACCCTACCCAGAGGAAACAAGATTTAGGACTAGTCGATAAAATTGTAAAACTTTATTGTATGGAATAATTTTTTAACTTAATATTCTAAATTTTCTTAGTAAATTCAAGTCAATATCTTTACTATTTTGACAATGTGAAGACAAATGTAGTAGTATAAATGTAAAAATTCCAGGACAAATTATCATTGGATTAAGGACTTTAAAGACATGTAACCATCAGATTATTTAGCTTATCAATATTATTACTATTTAAATGCTAAGGAGGTCTCTGCCCTCTTCGGTAAAGACACCCATAAGAAAAGACACTACTATATATTCAGTGATTACCTTGATGTCTATCCCAGAGTAATATTTTTATTCATTTGTTTATTTATTGTATACATATATGTATATATACACATGCATAAATACACACACACACACACACACACACACACACACACACAAATGTACAAGTTTATATAGAGGTTCCAGGACAACTTGCAAGAACTGGTTCTCCAGAAAGTATTCTAGAATACTGTAGCTGTATGTAAAACCCTTCAACATTATTTTTGAGTCATAATCCAGATCTTAGTGTCTTGACTATTCCTTGGAGCAAATCCTACACAATTATTCAATTCTAAGTTCTCTCAAGGCATTTCGGTTTTACCTGCAATTACATCCCCATTTTCCTCCACCACTCTCTCTTCCCAGAGGGAACAATTACCTCACACAACCATTCTGTGTTTTATCTCTGTGACAGTAGAGATGTTCTGCAGTAATGTATATCCCTGTGCCAACGGCTGTGCTTGATGACGCATAATAAAAGACTTAGTGACTGTTGGGTTGCAAGGCATTGAAAGGGGTAAGACAAAATCTATGGGAAGGTTTTGCTCATCAATTAGTGATTAGTATGAGACAATTTTTAGAGTTTTTTTTCATTTTATTTTTTATTTTATCATATGGTAGTTTTTGCCTGCATGTATGCCTGTGTACCATGTACATAGAGTACCCATAGATATGAGAATATGATGTTGGATTCTTTGAGCTGGAGTTACAGTATTACACCTGGTCTGATTGTGAGCTACCTTGTGGGTGCTAGGAATTGAACCCAAGTTCCTTGGTAGAAAGACACTACTCTTATCCATGGAGCCATCTCTCTAGCCCAATAATAATATTCATTGAGAGTTTCATATGATGTATTTTAAACATATTCACCCTCCACCAAATCTTTTTATAGCTTTTTTCTCTACTCTTCCATTCTTTCCTACCCAACCCTGAGTTTTCCTTTTTTTTTTTTTTTGTCTACCAGGTTCAGTTTGTAGGGCTCAACTAGTCTGTTAATTGCCATCTAATTAAAGGAGGAGCTACTTTGATAATGGTTGAAAGACGCTATGATATATGAAAATAAATGCTCCAGTACTAGCAACAGGTTACCTCTTTTTTGGTTGTTGGCCAATGGGTTCATTACAGGCTATTGTTCATACTCTTGACTACCCTCAGGACTTGACAGTAAGACCTTATTGCTGAAGAAATCATATGCTTGAACACACAACAAGGATGAATCAAGTTGATATTCACGCAAAGCTCATTCTTACTTACTAGCTTTAATGGTGCTGGAAGGCGTTATGCACACTGCCTTAGGAGATGCTAGCTCTTCAAGCTACAAGCTTGACACAGCCTACTTACAGATTTGATAGTGGCACAATTGTAACCAACCACTTTTTAAAAATTAACTCTAAAGTCTGCTTATGAAATTGAATCCATATTTGGTACTGTTAAAGGGCCAAGAACTTGTGTCTAGATAGGTCATAGGCCTTAGGGGAGAATACAATTATATTATTATGCTAAATGGCCACTATATGAAAATGATATAATTCTTATTGGACATCTATTTTCAAAACTCTGAAAGCCATACTCTTTACATTGGCATTTGAAGTTAAATCTTGTTGACCATCAGTGGGAGGAGAGGCCCTTGGGTCTGAGAGTGTTAGATGCCCCAGTATAGGGGAATGCCAGGGAGGGAAGACGGGAGTGGGTAGGT
This sequence comes from Rhynchomys soricoides, assembly GCA_019843965.1. NCBI lineage: Eukaryota > Metazoa > Chordata > Mammalia > Rodentia > Muridae > Rhynchomys > Rhynchomys soricoides. The sequence continues at coordinate 2,062,922 of JADRCH010000148.1, read as the reverse complement.
GTGTGGGGGAATACCCTCATAGAGGTAGGGGGAGGAAGGATGGGATAGGGGGTTTCCATAGGGGAAACTGGAAAGGGGAAAACATTTGAAATGTGAACAAAATATTAAATAAAAAAAATCTTGTGTCTTCACCTTCTTTCTAGAGTTAAGATGAAAGCCTCATATGCTTCCCTTTCTGTTTTGAATCACAGTTTTCACTTTTCAACAAATTTTCCATTTGAGGACTTTTGTGGATATGTTAGTAAAAAATAAAGAGCAAAATAAGCACTTGCTTGCTTCCTTGACTTTCTGTGGTATAGTAAGTAGAACATTACAAGGCCAACTTTGCCTCAAACACCCTGGCCACTGCTGTTCTCCCTTGCCCCATTCATGCCTATGATCCTCCAAAGATGTTAGACTTATAGGAATCTATAAATTGAAGTGATATGTACCATAAATCCTTCACCCAACCTCACTTTTTAAATTATTTTCTATTTTTCACTCTTTAAATTGAATTTTATTTTATTTTTTTCATTTGAGGGAGTGCTTTCTATTTGACTGCATGTTCTTATAAAACTTTCTAGTTTGCCTATAAGACTTTCTAGTCTTATTTTTAGACACTGGCATATGATCACTCTATTTTCTGTTCCTGTGCTTTTTTGAAGTTCTTGATGTCTCTCATTTAACAGTCCAACTGTAGGATGATCAGGGTACAAAGTATATTTACATAAATTCCATTAGTATGCAATGGGAAGAAGGACAATAAAAACACTAATTACCCATACAACCCTTTTGCTGTCAGATTTAGATGTATTTGGTGTCTTGAGAATAGCAAATAATATCTAATGTGGCTTCTAATATATGGCTCCCTAAGGAAAAAATTTTCTGTGAGGATAAGAGGTTAATAGATAACTCTTAATGCAGTTCTAAATCAATGAAAAAGAACTAATAAATAATGTGAATCCTGAGTTGCATAAAAGTTTTTCTTTTAAGGATTTTTGACAAAATGGAGCACACATTACCCTGATTCTACTCAATAGCTCCTTGACGGTTTAGACCATGAAATGGTATTTCTGTCCTATCATTTTTCCTATAAAATGAGCCAGAAATGATTGATAAACAAGGTATGGATTTTATAGCAGTCACTTTGACTCCTAAATAATAGTGAAGAGAATTTAAGTTGTTCTATTTTCCAATACTGCAACACACGTTCTAGAGGCATCCACAATGGTGAGCTCTTTGGGATTTCTCCTGAAATATGAATCATATCATGCCACTCGTTTGTCAGAACGAGTTTGTCAAAAATCTTCTAGCACTTTCTGGCACAGAATAAACCAAATTCTTCAAAGTATCTACAGAGCTCTACCAATCGAGACCCACCAATCTCTCTGACCTACACCCTTTCACTATTCCTGGACTGTGCCATTCACTATTCCTGGACTGTGCCTTTCACTATTCCTGGACTGTGCCTTTCACTCTTCCTGGACTGTGCCTTTCACTATTCCTGGACTGTGTTGTTATCTTTTGTTTTTGTTCATAGCCAAACACCACCTAACAGGTACGCGTTGGCCTAATAGGGAAAAGCAAGGGCTCTAAAGACTTTGGGTTTAAATTCATCTCTTTGCTTTACATTGTGACTACTGGGAAGCTGTTCAACTCCTCTAGATATGTTCCTGTCTCTAAAATGGCACTCTCACAAGAATTAAGTATTTGTTTATCTGCTTGTAAGAATGTAAATTTCGTAGGGACATGTTTTTTTTTCCTTCTGTTTTTAAAACCACCTGTTCCTTGACACTTTATTAGAATCGTCTTTTGTTTTGGGCATTTGTTTATTTAGTTTAGGTGCATCGATGGCTAATAGCATTATTTCCTAAGAACGAACATGAATGCTCTATGAGAGCTACCTATGGACACTTCCTTTTAAAAAAATACTTATTTTAATCCTTATTTATCCCCTCTAATAGAGAAAAATAACTATAGCTTTAGAATACATGTAGAATCCCAGTGATTATTGACATTGTTACTCATCCATTTATACTTCTATTTAAATGTTTACTGTTTGTGCTGCTATATTTCATTTAGGTTTTGATACAATTGATAGAAAACTTGAATTACTTATTTTTCCATTGATCTCAAAGAGATTTTTGTTTGTTTGTTTTGCTTTCTGGCTATTTTAAATTGAAAGTCTAGAATTTTAACAATGAATCTGGAGAAATAGTAATTAATAGTAAATCATCTATAATATGTTATATAATCATTTTAAACCTCAGATTTCTCAATGATGGAACAGGAAGAATCATATTTACCTTAAAGGGATCTGACCTCACTATGTGAGATCATCCATGTGATGTTAATAACCAGAATTTACCACACGATAGCGCTCATTATTTTTGTCTGTTTTTATTACCTTGAATGATGGATAGATCGTACAGAAATGGGGAAAATTCATTTAAACATAGAGAAAACTATTCTAAGTCAGAGAAATGATGAAACATTGTGTGTAAATTGGGAATAAAACTAATTCTGTTTGACTAGGGAGCAAACGTTTACATAGGAGATAGAGTAGAAAGGGAAAGGTATAGTTTTTTGCTATGTCACACTCAAATACATATGGGTGGTATTTTTATATATTTACTTTATATCTCTTTCTGTCTCTCTATTATTATTATTATTATTATTATTATTTATATTATTATTATTATTATTATTATTATTATTATTATTATTATTTCTGAGACCAGATGGATAACTTGGAGTTTATCAGGCTTATTCTTCCATATTGTTCATCATTAAAGGAAGTCAGGACAGGAACTCAAACTGGCTAGGAGCCCAGAAGCAGGAGCTGAGGCAGAGGCCATGGAGGGGTGCTGCTTAACTAGCTTGCTTATCATGGCTTGCTTACCCTGCTTTCTTCTTTATTTTAGATATATTTCTGGCCTGAGCAAAGACTATATTTTCTAGGGGAAGAAGGGGAGGGAGGGAGAGAGAAGGAGGAAGGGAGAGGAGAGGAGAGGAAAGAGGAGAGGGAAGGAGAGGGAGAGAGAAGGAGTGAGAGACAGAGACAGAGACACAGAGAGATATACCCTGCTTTCTTAAAGAACCCAGGTCTACCAGCCAGTGTTGGCCCTACCTATTAATGGCTGAGCCCTCCCACATCAATAACTAGTGAGAAAAATGCTCTACATGTTTGCCAGCAGCCTAATCTTAGGACACATTTTCTCAAACAGGGCTTCTTCCTCTCAGATGACTATAGCCTGTGTCAAGTTGACATAAAAAATTAGTCAGTACAATTTACCCCTGGTCAACGTGACACATAACACTTCTTTTTTGAGGGTCATATTCAACTTACAAGAGAGGGTTAATATAATCCTCCTGATAGACACAAGGAAAGTACCCATTAAACAGAATAAAACACATTAATATGTAAGAATAAAAAAAGATAATGCACAAAGAAAGGGCAATGGAAACATAACAAGTATAATATAATAAGCACATAGAAAACTTTGATAGAGTCTATATTATTACTGCAATATATGTACACACACATATATATGTATATATATATACTTTACATCTAGTTCTCAGCTTCCCTTCCCTCTAGTACCTCCCTCTTACCTCCCTTCCCTCCCCTCTCCCCACTCCCCAATTCTCCCTTTCTCTTCAGAAAAGGGAGGCAGTCCATGAATACCAACCTGCCTTGACATATCAGGTTGCAGTAGGACGAGGTGCACTTTCTCCTATTGTGGCTAGTCAAGGTAGCCCAGCTAGGAGAAAAGGATGCAATGGCAGGCAACAGGACATATGACACCTTTTAAGGCTTACCTTCCCATTTTTGTTGTTGTTGGTCATACCCAAGATCTTAGAGTAATAAAAGTCAGAAATATAAGACACAAAAATAAACTTACCACATAAAACTTCAAAGTTCCACATTCTTTAACAGTTCAAACACCTTAAAAATTCACTCTTAGAAAAAATCCAAATTTCTTTTAAAAATTCAAAGTCTCTCAACTGTGGGCTTCTCTAAAATAGGAAATAAATACTTTCCTACTTTAAGAGGGAAGAGCCAGGGCACAGTCACAATCTGATCAGAGAAACACATTCCAATAGTGTAAATAATTCAATGTCCAATATCGGGTATTCACTCACCATCTCCTGGACTCCTCCAAGGGGCTTGGATCACTTCTCTTGCTCCACCCTCTGCAGCATACACAACTTGTCTTCTGGATTGGGTCAGCTTCAGTCCACTGTTGCTACTGTTCTTGGTGGTCATCCCATTGTACTAGCATCTCTGACGTGCTGCTGGAATCTTCTACTGCAACTGGGCTGTACTTTCACCAATAGCCTTTCTTGGGTTCTCTTCATCGTGCCAAGCCTCATCTTCTCTGCATGACCCCTTCATGCCTTCAAAAACATGACCATCCAGGAAACTCTCATACATGACCAAGCTTGACTGCCAGCACAGTGTATAATCTTTGCCACCTCTGAACACAGCTTGCATGTGCTGACTTTGAGGAAACATTTCTCAGAAGATTTCACTTCAGTGATGCTGGCCTCTTATTTCTCATAACTTATTCTTAAGCCGAACCCGGCCATCATCCGTTGTCCAAGCAACATACAGGTTTTACTGTAGTGCTTCTGGTCTCTTATTAATCCCAGCTTATCTGATACAACCTCTCTGGAAATCAGTTTGGTGAACCCTCAGAAAAATGAACATACTACTACCTGAGGACCCAGCTATTCCACTCCTTGGCATATACCCAGAAGATGCTCCAACATGTAATATAGACACATGTTCCACTGTGTTCATAGCAGCCATATTTATAATAGCCAGAAACCGGAAACAACCCAGATGTCCCTCCACAGAGGAATGAATACGGAAAATGTGGTACATTTACACAATGGAATACTACTCAGCTATTAAAAACAATGACTTCATGAAATTCTTAGGCAAATGGATGGAACTTGAAAACATCATCCTGAGCAAGTTAATGCAGTCACAAAAGAATGAACATGGTATGTACTCAGTGATAAGTGATTATTAGCCCAAAAGTTCGAAAGAGTCACCTCACAGCAACTATAGGGCTGAGTGTGAGGTCCCAGATGGAGGACTTGGAGAAGGGACTGAAGGAGCTGAGAGGGTTTATAGCCCTAGGGAGGGAGCAATAGTGGCAGCTGGCCTGACCCCTCGATACTCCTGGAGACTGGATCACCAACCAAAGAATACACATGGAGGGACCCATGGTGCTGGCCACATATGCAGCAGAGGAGGGTCTTGTTAGACATCACGGGGAGCAGAGGCCCTTAGGCCTGAGGGTGTTAGATCCCCCAAAATAGGAGAATGCCAAGGAGGGATGAGGAGAGTGGGTAAGTGGGTGGGTGGGGGAACACCCCCATAGTGGCAGGGGGAGAGGGGAGAGAATGGGGAGGTTCCAAATGGGAGATTTAGAAAGGGGGAAACATTTGAAATGTAAAGAAAGTCTGAAAAAAATGAAGAAAAAACTAAAACTAAAAAAAAAAAAAAAAAAAATCACAGCTTATTTTTCAGCTCCAGCTGACTAGGCACTACAGACTGTTTACACCAATGGCCTGGTACAGCCTTTGCATCCCTCTGAAACTTTTAGAAAAAGAAAAAGAAACAAAAACTTTGTCTGAAATGCTCTCTACTTATGGAAAGATCCTGCTTGGACTTCTACAGCTTGTCATTTTTTGGTATTTTTTTAGAGGCTTATGTGACTTGGATGTGGCTATGATGAGTTTGTTTTGTTTTCATTATACAAGGAGTTATTTCTTGGTCCAAGAATCTCTTCATACCCTTTCTCTTATTAGATGAAGAAGAGCAGCTAGCTAGGTCAGCATCTAAAAAAAATTTTTTTTTTTTTTTTTTGAGACAGGGTTTCTCTGTGTAGCCCTGGCTGTCCTGGAACTCACTCTGTAGACCAGGCTGGCCTCGAACTCAGAAATTCACCTGCCTCTGCCTCCCAAGTGCTGGGATTAAAGGTGTGCACCACCACTGCCCGGTTTAAAAATTCTTAGAATGGAGCTTGCATTGCTCTAATTGGCTGTCTCCCTTACTTCACTTAAATCCTTATTTGGTGCCTTTGCTTTGTCATATCACTGCTTCCTGCAGAGACGGAGAACGATGCTGCCTTTTTGTTTCCTCCCCCCACACCCCCACACACATCCATGTGAAGAGCGTAAGAAGTATTAGCTTCTCTGCTCAGCTCTCTATATTCTACAGCGAAGAAGACAGCTCTGGTGATGCTAGAGTTTCTGGGGGTGGAATTATTCAATAGCAGGGCTTAAGCACAATGAGCTCCTTCAGGTTTCCGGGAGGTTCTGCAGCAGGAAAGACTTAATACTGTTGAGCACCACTGTCCTTATCCACCCTCCCCATAAGGTTTCCTTTTATTCAATTGTCTACCTTTATTGTTGAATGCCCTCTTTAAAGGATTGTTTGCAAAAGCTGTTCATTTCTGTCTGGTTCATTAGATCTCGGATCTTAGTGTGGTTAACATGATATATTTATTAATTTATTTAGCAATATTTACTAAGAACCTATTATGTACCAGGTTATATACAGACTAAAAAGAAAACAAAAACAAAAATGTATTTCTCCCTTTATACATTGTATATTCTTTTAAATGATGTGTCTGTGCATGTACACACATACAAGGGTGCCTGTGTGATTGCACATACCCAGAGGTTAGAGCTCAACCCTGAGTGTTCTCTTAAAGAAAACTATCTTTCTTAACTTTTTTTGGTGACAGGGTCTCCCATTGGTCTGAAGTTGACCAATTAGGCTAGAACAGGTGAGCAGCAAGCCCCAGGATCCTCCTGTGTTGGCCTCATCCAGTGCATGAGTACACTCAGAACGTTTATAAGGGTTTTGGGAATTGAACTCTGCTCCTTATGTTTGCAAGGCAAGTGCTTTGCTGACTGAGTGATTACCTCTCAAACCTCTTTTTATTCTAGTAGAAGAAACAAATAAGTAACTACTAAAATTAAGCAAATCATACAGTCTTTTCGTGTATGATGATTTTTATGAGAAACAAAGATCTGATTGTAGGCTATTGAGCATATAGGGTGGTCAGGGTAGGCAGAAGTGGCAGTTTGATTTGAAAGGGACTATATGAAGGATATAAAGTAACTTCCCATGACTTTGAGGGAAGAGGATTCAAGACAGATGGATTAGAGAGTAGGAAGCCCTAAATGGGTTCATACACCGAAAATTCTAGGAGGAATTGTGAGAGAGATGAATGGAGCTGGATGGGGAAAATGAGGGGATATCTGATCATATTTCACTGCACACATATATGGAATTCTCCAAAAAGAATAGTAAGAAGACTGCACAGAAAGTCACAGCACCAAGTTTTTAAGCCTGATGAACTGACCAGTGGTCTAAGCAATTACCTGAGCTCATTCTGAGGAACTCAGGTGGTGAAAAGAGAGAAATGATTCCCTCAAATCATCCTCTGAACCCTCCCCACACAGTAAATATAAATGAAAATAAGAAATGACAGGGTAGGCCTCTTTGGATGAAGTTGAATGAGCAAAAGAAGAGAAAGAAGAAGGCAGCATAAGCAGGACTAGGTGGATAATGAACTACCATAGACACCATGGGAAGGATTTCGTTCTGAGTGTTAAGAAGCCATCAGAAGCTTCTGAGTCTAAGAATGGCTTGCTCTCAGCCAACCAACACATGGAATCTCTGGGTTTTAGAAACCAGGGATATTTGGGTTTTCTAGGCCTGGTTTCCTTGTTAGTGTCCACACACTTCTTTCCCATTGTATTGGCTTCAGCATGTTCTCAGGTCAACAGCAAGATCAAAGAGGCTAATGTTTCTGACACTGTGGCATCTCTGATATGTACAAACCCATGACTTTATTTTTATTTTTTAAACAAAATCAGATGGACTCTCAGAGCTAAATGGCTTTTAAGCAATGCATAATTGTAAAGTGCCTGGAAGTGAAACTTTTCGATTTTCCTTATAACAAACAGACAAAACCATTTATTTGTATTTATCCTGTAAAGATCTTAAATATGTGTCACCCACGAGGTCTTGGGATTTCATATCAAATGCCTGGTGGAAAGAGATCTGTCACTTCACTCCCTCAACATGTGTAGCATAAAACTCTAGCTACATAGTTTAAACTCTGTTTTCTGTGAAATTTTGACAAGGTAAGCCTATCCTCACCCTCTTTTGAACAGTTAGGATCTTAGCCTGTAATATGTTGTTGATACCGCAAGAGGGCAGCAGCAGAGGCAGAGTAGAGAGATTCTGTGCTGGGCTGGTGCTGTTTTCATATCCACTGTTAGCAGTTCAGTTTCACCACATCATTACATGGAATCTGACTTGTTCTCCTTGTGGGGGAAACTTGACCTTGACAAATGAAAGACTGTAAGCTCATTTATTAGCAAGGGGTTGATTTGGGGGAATTCCTGTATCAATAGTCCTCCCAAGATGGTACATTAACTGGTCATTGATGGTGGACCACTCATGCATCATGTTCTATTTTCTCACCAAATGTGGAAGATTTGGAAACTTACTGCTATCTGGGGGAGTGGAGTTTCACATTTGTTTCTGGTTCAGAAAGACTGATACATACATGTACACATCCACACATCTTCACTACTTTCAAGTTACTGTGATAAAACCCCTAACAACAGTCCAAGAGAGAAACGATTTCCCTTGGCTTAAAGTTCCTTCCTGGCAGGGAAGATAGACTAGTAGCAGGGAAGTCATGGTGGCAGGAACAGGATGGTTACGTTATATCCACAGTAAGGAAACAGAGGAAGTATAAGAAGCTCTATAGGACAGCAGAGCTCAAGACCCTGCATCAAGTGACCCAGCTCTTCCAACTAGGCTTCCCTTCAGAAGATTTGCTCAGAATCACAAACTGTGCTACTAGCTAGGTATCAAATGTCCAAATCATGTATTTATATCTGTAAAAATATAAATGAATATATATGTATCTATTGGCATGATATTTTTTATGTTATCAGATCATTTTTCCATAAAGACAAGAATGTTATGTAAAAAAAGAAAGGAGGTGGGAGCTACTCAGTCTTTAGGTAGGCAACTAAGAAACACTTTATTTTAAAACATTTAAAGAGAAATGTTAGATCCAAGATTTGAGTTTTGTTTATGTACTTTATGGATTTTTTTCTGTGCTATTAGTGATTCCTTTCTCTCCCCATACTGTTCTACATCGAACACATGACCCCCTCTGATTCATCAGCCTTATATTGACCAGTTTTCATCTCATAGTCATGATTGGTTTTGTGCAAACCTCACTTTTAATTTTTGTTCTTTAAATATTTATATATGTTTGCTTTCTTCCACAGAGCTTGAGCTGCTGAGCTAAACTCTGCAATTCTAATGTAGTGAAACAAAGCATTTTTCTATTGCTGAATAACCACGGAGCTAGCTTTTAGTGTTACTTTGGGCACTATAAAGAACGCAGGTTGGCACAGAAAAGCAATCAAGAGTCATCTGAGAGCCTTATGTTTGGATTTTGGTTTTGCCTTTTGCCAGTTATGTGAGTGAGGATAAATTATTTAATCTCAGGACTTCAAGTTTTTACTTGTAAAATGCCAAAATAAAGATAGTGTTTACCTCATGAGGCTTTTGTGAAGGATGAATAAGATCTAAACCATGCAAGGGTTAGGGGCGAGGACTAGCACAGCCCCTGATCTGATAAAACCTCACAATGGCAGCTGTCTGGATTGTGATCATGTGAAAGTGCTTTCTCATCTCCAAATCTATCACGTCCTTCATCAGTGAGTAGGAATAAAATGATGTATTCAGATGAAGTGAATGAAAACTTGTAAATACTTTTAAACGCTTGGAAGAAAGGAATTCTGTAAAACTGTGTTATATCAGAACGCACTAGATCCCCTGCACCCCATTTTTGTTACTTCTCTTTGGGAATTCCAATGAACAAGACAACATTTTACAGAGAAAATTTATCAGTGAATGTAAATATCTCATTAGCATGTCTACAGGATACAAAGGTATCCCTTTACTTATCTATTGGTGTTACTTGAAACTATGGTGGGGCTGGAGACTATAGGGAGACAGAGTAGCCCCTTTAAAAAGTATGCACACTGCTGTAGGGAAATATCCTCACTGTTGGTGGCATTGAGTAAGCTTGTCGGAACTCCATATCGATACTTGACTAAAAACAAGGCTTCAATTGTGAGACTTTTGAGTTTTGGAGAAGGTAAGTGAGAGGAGCAACTACCCTCTTAGCAACAGACACAGCAGTTGAGGGGACTTAGGTAATGGGAGGTGTCTGAATGCTGACAAATTGGAATGGGGACAGTTGGGGAATGGTGAGAAGAAGCATAATCAGAGAAAGGAAAATGTAAATGTCTAATGAATATTTCCAAACCTTTAGTTGCTAGTAAAATCCCGTGATGCTGGCCCAGCTGGAGAGAGTGAAATAGCCCTCATGAGAATGAGTTAACTGTCTTCCATTCTGCTCCCTCCCCAGCCTCTTCTTTTCTCTGTTCTTTTCCCTTCTTTCTCTCCCTTTATTACTTAGTGCTTACTATATTCCATGTATGTGTATCTTCTCTAAACTGCCCCTTGTCTTTGCACTCACTGGTGTCTATACAAAAACAGGCCCAGGAATATCCTTTTGAGCTTCAGTTCTGTCCATGTCTCTTCAAAGCAGTTCCTTCAACTTTAACTCTTTGTAGTTTCAATCTTGGAGTACATGGTTTAGATCCAAGCTATTTTCCTGACAACTTTGCAAACAGTGACAACAGTAAGGGCAACTAATATTCTTAGTTTAATCTTATGGTTCTGTAGAGATAGCAAACTCATGTGTATATGCAATTTTATAGTTAAATGTTTAGACTTGTTTTCTTAGTTCTCATAATAGCTAGTTAGCCAGGTAGAGTTGCTCTCACTATACAACTAATAACTGAGGAAAGTGAATTGTAACTTCAGGTCCATATTATTAAAAAAAGACAGTAAGCAATCTGAAATCAAGCCAATGGTTTTTTTTCCATACTGGAACTGAGTTGTTGTGTTTGTTTGTTTGTTTGTTTTTTGGTTTTGGAGGAGGAGGGCATAATTAAAACTTAAATTTGTAAAACTAGGCATTTCAGGCAGAAGAAAATATGTGAACAAACACAGGATGCTAATAAACCTGCTAATTATAAAGGAAGCCTTGGTTAGGCTCTTTTTCATGTATTATTTTAGACTCTCTAGATTGATCCAGCTAGGTAGATATTTCATTGGTTACTCATTTTGTTTTAAATGGAATTTGTCATAGTATATAAGTATAAAAATAAATTTATAGAAGGTGAAGTTAAGTCTTAAAAATGTTAAAGTACTCAATCAAGATCTATAGTAAAATGTGATGTATCAGAGACAAATAGACATGGGCCCCATGTTTCATATCTTTCTTGAAAGATGTGGGAAAGACTTTATGCATGCTAATAGAGACTTAGATGAATAGGTGATTGCATTCTTGGAATAGAAAACTTTGATTGGAACAATACTATAATGTTTGGTCTCCTTTCTTCAGGAGATTGTGAGCCACAGAAGGATTTAATGAAAGAATGTGGTATCAATAGTGCAGAGGAAGTCTAAGATGACAGCATCATGCATGACCACAGACATTTACTGGTTGCAGGGAGATTAATTAGGAGACTGTCAGACCAAGAAATATTCAACTCAATACCTGGAAGGCTATATTTTTTCTTGAAGATAATGAATAGTGAGTTTTTTCCTCTGGAAAATGTAATTCCTCAAGGCTACTATAAAAGAAAAATTATATTAAATTTAGAAAAGAACTCACAATAATTTGTAAAATAAAGGACAATCATTGTTTCAGGATGACCTAGGAAGCATGTGAGTCCTTCTCAAAAGTGTATTTACGTTGCTGAGGCTGAAGTTGGCTCAGAACTTACTGTGAGTAACTTACATTAAGACTTTTCGTTGGAACACTGAACCTAGATTTTCAATAAAGTCCTCCAAAATATAAAGAATGCTTTACTTTTCTACTTTAATATCATTCAAGTGTAACTGAAGTGGATTATATTCTTGCCCCACTGTAAATATGGGAGGATATATCAGTGGCTCTATGACTGGGATGGAGCAAATGCATTCACACATAAAACACCGCTAGTGTTAATAACTTTGAAATATCTCTGTTCAATTTCATCTCTATTTTCAATAAAAGGCTTTCACAGAATCTTACTTTTGCTGGAAACAAAATTAGGTCTTCTATAAGAGTAGTTACTATATACTTTTTTTTTTAAAAAAAAATATTGCTTTTATTTTTTTTAAGTCCAGCCATTACCACACTCCCAGTCTGCCCTTCCACAGTTTCTCACCCTATTCCTCCCCCCAAGTCTCCAAGAGGATGTCCCCAATCCACCCTCAACCCCTGCTAGGTCTCCCCATGCCCTGGGGCCTCAAGTCTCTCGAGGGTTGGGCACATCTTCTCCCATTGAGGCCAGAATAGGCAGTCCTCTGCGGTAAATGTGTCAGGGGCCTTGGACCAGCTCGTGTATGCTGCCTTGTTGGTGGCTCAGTATCTGAGAGATCACTGGGGTCCAGGTTAGTTGAGACTGCTGGTCTTCCTATGGGGTCACTCTCCTCTTCAACTTCTTCCAGTCTTTCTCTAATTCAACCACAGGGGTTCCTGACTTCAGTCCACTGGTTGGGTATAAGTATCTGCATCTGTCTCAATCAGCTGCTTGTTGGGCCTCTGGGAGGACAGCCATGCTAGGCTTTCCTACCTGTGAGCACACCATAGCATCAGTAATAGTGTCAGGCCTTAGAGCCTTCCCTTGAGATGGATCCCAAGTTGGGCCAGTCACTGGACCTCCTTTCCCTCAGTCTCTTCTCTATTTTTGTCCCTGCAGTTCTTTTAGACAGGAGCAATTCTGGGTAAGAGCTTTTGACTATGGGATGGTAACCCCATCCCTCCACTTGATGCTTTCTGATTTTCTACTGGAGGTAGACTCTACAAGTTCCCTCTCCCTACTGTTTGGCATTTCATTTAAGGCCCCTCCCTTTGAGTCCTGAGATCACCTCCCTTGTACATTCTAGAGGGTCTCCCCACCTTCCACCCCATGAGGCTGCATGAATGTTCCATCCATTCTGCTGACCTTCAGGGCTTCTTTTCTGTCTCCACCCCTCCATACCTGATCATGTTCCTTTCTCCCTTTCCCTTAACCCTCCCCTCTCCCACTCAGTTCCCTCCCTCCCTCTGCCTCCCCTGATTGCTTTGATCCATCCATTTCTCCAAGACCCATAGGTCATTATTTACATTTTAAAAATTAATTTTGAAAGAGGATGTTTTTATGAAGCTTATGATAACCTGGGTGTCACCATGTAGCCCATGCTGACCTTGAACTTGTGATCATTTTGCATCAGTCTCCCAAGTGTTAAGATTACAGTCATGTCATACCAAACTTAGTAATAGACATGTTATAAAGATTTAGTAACAGGCTTCTACCTTGCCCTCACAACATGATCTCTCAAGCTACTAACCTTAAGCAATGTATTAAAAAACTATCTATGAATCCTCAAGGATTACTGAGTGTTGTTCTATCTCCTTAACATATTTTGGCTGGTCTTTTAAAGATCTACTTTTCTTGATCATGACTAAACAAATTCTTCTCTCTGGGCTGTCCAGGGCATCTGTTGCAGTGTCCATCAAGCCGTACAGGAACAAGATGTACAAGTGTTTTATCTGCCTGGTGATGAGAGACTTGACAGCAAGTATCGTATTTAGTCATAGAGCCACGGTGTGCTCCAAGCAGCAAGCATTCAGTGAATATGAAATAGATGATTGACTATTTTTATTTATGCCAGAAAATGATATACTGTTTTGTTAAGTATGCATGATATGCATTGTTCTTCAAATAATCCTTCAGACATCCAGGTTGATCCAGAAAAAAATATAGCTAATCCCATATAAGATGCTAAAGTAGGTTATTAATTGTATAGAAATGACTTATTGTGGACCATACACATTGCTTTGTCATATATACTACTTAAGTGGTAGAATTTGGAAAAACTCTGAGATGAAGTGATGTTATGGAGTTTCTCCATCCTTCCTCACATATCGAAGTGTATCAGCAGGCTCTCTGCTCTCAGAGTCAGAGATACTACAAAATTCCAAGACTAGGCTATCGGCAGTCAAGAGCATGAGGAGCTTGCAGTGAATGCCAATCATGTTGTAGATTTTGAATTGATTTTTTAAAAACTCATTGTAATACTTCGATTTTTAAAAATTGGGATTTAAAATTTTTTCAATTCTACAATTATGTTCCTAAGTTAACAGAAAAAATAGTCAGGGGAAAAAAGATTCACACAGCTAAGATTTTTCTCCCCTGTAGAAAGGATCTGACTCTATACAGGTCAATCTAACTTTGAAAATATTATGGTGAAGGAATATGGCCTGCTTAGTAGATGAAACTATCAATAAGTTGATAAGCAGACTGTTGTAACATATCTCTACAAGCTTTACATAATGCTTTCTGTAGAACTCTGCAGTCATTTAAGGAAGTCTTCTCCCCTCAGTATGCACTGAGGCTTCATATGAATACCTCTGAAGGATACGATATTATTATTTAAAACTATGTTTCTTTTTTTTTATTTTTCATACTTTATTTACATTTCAAATGTGCTACTTTCACATGGAATATACATAGTTTTTTTCCCATCAGTGAGTGAATAACTCTTCATATTGCTAAACAGTTACCAGGAGCAGGCTAGAACTTCCCAGAACACTGCACAGTTGACCCGTGTATGCACTTTGCAGTCCTTGGCACTGATCCTGATCCCTACTATACTGGTAATTTTTCCTGTACTGGGACAAAGTATATTGCAAAGGCAACTTAAATAATGGAAGGTTTTCTTTGTCTCATAGTTTATGGATACTGTCATTCCTGGTAGAGGGAACATGGTAACCAGATTGACTCTAGCTGTTGTAGCAGGAGCTTGAGATCATTCTAAATCTAGTTATGTTAACAAGGGAGAGAAAGTGTCCTATGACTGTGTAGTAACCGCTCAGTAAGTAGGATATAGTATTGTGTTATCTAAAGGTGTATAAACTGGTAGAAATAAGGCAGGATAATTAGAACGGAAACATTTCTGAAAACTTCACATACGTAATTGTGCAACTGATGATATTGTCTAAGAACTGAACTAAAGTAATTCTAGGACTTGAGAATTTATGTGACTGTACTAAATATTTTATGACTTTTCACAAATAATGCATGTTTGTCACTATGATCAATATGTAGGTATGTAGCTAAGATTAGCAGTAAATAACCCAAGATTATGACTTACCGTATGAACGACCATACCATACCTTATTTACTTAAGAGAAAGTTGTTTTATTTTGAAATCTTTTATGGTTACCCTCCACATCTTGATTAAATCAATTTTATAATATCAGATATCTCAGTAGCAGGAAAATCCCAGTTCTCTTTTATATGGTGTATCAGAATGAATTATGAATCTAAGTAGATATGCTTAGTTAATGTCTGAATGAGTTCCTTAAAGCTAGTCTGTAAGGTAAGTCAATTTCATGAGATGGCTGCAGAGGAACTTGGCTAGGTTGTAGCCTCTCAGTTACTTAAGTAGATAAGCTAGACATTATATTGAGTTACATTTAGAATCAGCAATCTTTAACTGAAATCTGTTGCTTAATGTGGGAACAGGCATCATGAGATTCGATGGAACCCTTAAGAACAAAACCAGTTTTCCAGAGAAGGAATTCTGCTTAGGACTAACGTGTTCTTTCAGCATGCTTTTCAGACTGTGGACCTGCTCTACATAGTTTAACTTGCTAGTTTTAACAAGAGCCAATTCCTTAACACCCACATATCCACTCACATACCCACGCACCCAGCCAACCCATCCATCTGTCAATCCATTCACCTGTCCATCACTTTATCCATCCATCAATCTATGGATTGATCCATCCATCCATCCATCCATCCATCCATCCATCTATCCATCCATCCATTTATATATCACAATAGTTTTGTTTATCTCAAGAACTCTGACTAATGTAAGTCCTAACATATTTGATACTGGCTAATCTTTTTTTTTGTTGTTGTTCTTTTGTAAAACTTTATTTCATATAAAAGTAATAAATGATATATTTATTCTTCACAGTGCATGATTTTAAATGTTCCCACCCTACATCTCAAAATGATATCTATGCAAAATAATATTGAGATGAATTGTCTTATAAGCCACTATAAATATATACAATACAGACATTTCACCTCTATACTGGCTAATCTTAATATGATTTTTATATTCTAGGATGCTGTCTGGACATTACACATATATTCTTATTTAGTTATCATAACAGTCATGCAAGATATTATTGTTATTTTACAAATGAACAAATTAGAATACATAAATTTTCACACAATTGTCCCAATGTCATATATACTGTATAAATGGTAAATTGTTTTCTTTGATACAGTTCACAAACCAAAATAGAACAAGATCAGATTTTCATTTAATTTTTTCTCTTCCTTGTGATTAAATTATTACAGTCACTCTTGCTACTGGCCTAATATTAACATTGTTAGGAGAAGTTAACATTTATTAAGCATTTTAACAGTATGACAAGTTCTTTATATACAGTGTTTGATTTCTTTTTTCAATAATCCCATGAAGGTCATTCTGTGTTTTATTATTTTTTTACAATGTAATAGAAGGTTGACAATTCAAACTTACTTGTCTCTTCTTTCACAATCTATGCTTCTCATACATTAGCTTCTAGGGCTATCATAAAATGTCAAGAATTTTGAGATATGTGACTGATGAACAGTCCAAGGACTTATCCAACAGAGAATGTCTTACTGCATTTACCTGAACCTCTTCCATTTTTATCTAGAGTCTTTCTACCTTTACAAAGGATGTGATCATGTTTGCTAAATATTATCTGAAGTTCAAGGCAAAGGCTTGGCATATTTACTTAGACTCAGAGGTAGAGAAAGAAGGTAGGATAGGTCCAAGTTGAATCCTACAAGGTTAAGGTGAAAACAGGAAGACTAGATAACAAGATGCAAATAATAGTTTCAGCAAATACACAGTGGCTTTGTAAACTGGATAATCAGGATAAGATCTAGATTTAATGAGATAGTTGGCTGGAAACGTTGACAAGGCAGTAGTGGTATGATTAGTGTCTCTCTCCTTTAGTACTATAGTATAGATTATTTTTGCACAGTAGGATTTTTATAGTTGTTAACAGTTCTGCCCAAGACTGTATAAAGCATATACTTTCTCAAAATTCTATCTGTTAGTTCTAGTTCTGATCTGAAACCCACGGGAGATATACCTGATTTTCTAGTTTAAAAACACCTTTCTTTGTTCCTTTCTCAATGTTCCTTACAAAGCCTTTATCTAATACAGATATCACAGAGTGTTTTTGGAGAGGCATTAACAGTCCCAATTATGTGCTTTTTCAAAACTAAGTGTGAAAATAAGGGGCTGTGAGATATATATCTCAGCTGTAATTGTGCAATCTGAAATAAAATCACTGAGGCAGAGTTTTCTGAAGAAGAGAAGATAATTTGATTTAGTTATAGTCCAAACCTAAGGAGCAAACTGTTGAGGTTTACTCATGAGGAACATGTCAATAAAAGCAAGCAAAGACTTCCAAGAAGCCAGAACCAATTCCCTACTTTCAGAAATTTGTCAAGATTAAATAGAATAATACAAATAAAATGTTCAGCACAGTGTTTGCCCATAAATTCTCAACAAATAGAAGTCATTATATACAGAGAGTAATTGCTATTGGCAGATACATTCATATTCTGAGGAAGGATTTCTGACAATTTCATAGTGGAACATGCAGGAAAGAACACATCCACATACACACATGTGCACACACACATATGGACACCACCTCACGCCCAAACACCAAAACTCCAGGATTCACCACAGTTTGAGTGCATGCTGCATGGGGGGAAGTATCTAAAGCAATTATTCTTTTATAGAATGTGGAAGTAGTTATTGGTCAGAGTGGTTTAGAGGCCTGCACCATATGGGTGAGTGAGCAAAACCTGACGCGTTCTACTCTCCAGACGTACATAATGGGAAGAGAGAACTGATTTCTCCAAGTTATCTGTTACTCCTGTACAAGCCGTGGCTTGTGCAGCCTCCTCAACAAACATGTGTTTTATTTTACTTTATTCTATTGGTTATTTTATTTATTTACATTTCAAATGTTATCATTCTTCCCAGTTAAACCCCCATCCCCTCCCCCACCCCTGGTTCTATGAGGGTACTCCCCCACCCACCCATCCCCTCCTATTTTAGCATCCTAGCATCCCCCTACGCTGGGTCATTGAGCCTCCACAGAGTTATTGTGTGATTTTCTTAAGAAGATCCTATATATTTTAGAAAGATATGTATATGTATGAGATTATAATATAATTATATAATTTCTTTCCATATACCCCTTTTCTAATTTGAAATTCATTAATTATGACATGTATACATGTATATTTCTAAATATAACTTGTTCAGGATGTACAGTGCAATTATATATATATGCATTTATGACTGGCCATTTGGTATAGATAATTGTTGTGAAAAATCCTATCTTTTTGTATGGTTTTGAGATAGTTTTTTTTTTTTTTTTTTATTCAAGACAAGGTTTCTCTGTGTAGCCCTGGCTGTCCTGGAACTCACTCTGTAGACCAGGCTGGCCTCAAACTCAGAAATCTGCCTGTCTCTGCCTCCCGAGTGCTGGGATTAAAGGCGTGTGCCATCACTGCCTGGCTTGAGATAGGTTATTTTTTAACTTGAATTTTGGTTTTGTGTGTCAGATTATATCCTAACAAGTCTTCTATACACATTCTGAGCTAACTGTCTTTTGTCAGTGCCTCTGATGGTGTGTGTGTGTGTGTGTGTGTGTGTGTGTGTGTGTGTGTGTGTGATTGGTGTATAGAGAAGAATGATACTAGACCTTTGCTTTGAAGGAAGTAACGATTTGAACAAAAGACAGGCACATGGCCAAGCTTCTGAATTTCCCATGGATCTCGGTTCATTCAGGCAGCTCTAACTTTAAACCATAGAACATGGGACTTTGAAAACAATGGCAACAAACGGGTTCTCTTCTCAGTTCCTGAGGCTGGAAATTCGAGAAAGGATAGAACATTTTAGGGCCCTTGGTGGAGAAAATCTGTTGATTAAGGAGTGCCCACCCTTGATTACCTCCCAAAGATCCTCATTCCCAACATCACCTTAAGAGGCTATTGCTCCCTGACGTTAGCCAGATTATTTTATTTATTTATTTATTTATTTATTTATTTATTTTTCATACTTTATTTACATTTCAAATGTTTCCCCCTTTCCAGATCTCCCCTTTGGAACCTCCCCATTTCCTCCCCACTCCCCCTGCCACTATGGGGTTATTCTCCCACCCACCCACCCACCCACTCTTGACATTAGCCAGATTTATAGTGAGGACTCAGAACAAAAAGTTGGAGAAATTGGAGGAGAGAAAAAATGTGAAAATGTGCATTTCGTTGAGGAAAGAACATGCACTCATTTAAATTGAAGGCTGTAGGTAAAAGCAGGTTATGCATGGCAGGTATGATTGTTAAAGAGGTTAGTGTAATTAAAGAAGGACTAGAATAGCTTATACGGGGACAATAGAAATGGAGCCTTGAAGGCAAAGCCCCACCCACCAAAGGCTTCACTGCATGAACATTGAAATTAATTTGAATAGGCAATACCTTAAAAAATAAAGAGGAATAGAGCAAAATGCTGCTTTTGGGGCATTGTGCTTGAACAGGCCACTTAGGAGGGTATTCTCAGGCTCAGCCATGTAGACACTCAGAAGTTGTCATAGCAACAATGGTCCAAGGAGGCCCAGGTTGATTTTTAGTTGGCAGCAGGATTTGGTTTCATCCATGTAGCACTAGTTTTACAAGTATGTAAGAGTTACTGAGTCATGGATGTTTGTGCCACAGCTCCAGAGTTAAAAAAAAAAAAAAAGTTGTTTACCTGTATAAGATTGCCATAGAGTTGGTACAAGATATTCTATTTTAAGATCATGCAAGCCCAGGCAGTGTATGGCAGGATTAGACTCTGCAGGCTTGCTCTGTGAAGGCCAATTTACAATAGTGACATCAAGATATTGGAGACACCAGGATATGTGATATGAACAAAAAAATTTGCTAATATTTCCCAAGAGATCCATGTACATACCCAGCTTAAGAGATAGCCCATCTTAAGAGATAGATTATGGTGAAATAATCATGACCAAAAGGACAGGGATACTCAAACCCTCTGGAGGTCTGATGATGATACCACATGCACAGATAGACAATGAACATATGAACTATAGGATTTGGCATTTGCTACAAAGTGTTCTAGTTTAGCTATGGTCTCGCATTTTCTTACTAAACTATTTTTCCTCTAAGGAGCAGGAAGTTTTACTCTTTGACATCGGATATTTGAAGCATATAGCTTGGATTTTTACTTTATAAGAACATACAGCTAAGATACTGAATGAGTACCAGTTGAAATTTTTGGAACTTGGGCCTTTGAACAGTGTTGAAATTATTACGACTACAGGATCTCCCTTTGGACTAAACATATTTTTCATTGTGTAATAGTATTGGCCTATAGCAGTGAGAGAGTATATGTTAAGACTTGAATAAGAAACACTCTCCGTAGGATTATGCACATGAACGCTTGTTCTCCAGTGGCTACTAGTGTTTTGGTAGACTTGGAACTGTGCCACCTAGGGCCTATAGCAGGAGAGCATTAGGCTTATAATCCAGCCCTATTCTAGTCCCGTGACCTCTGTTGTCTGATCCAAGATGTGAGGAGCTTACCATTCTTGCCTCTTTAGATAGAGCCGCCCAAACTGTCATACCCTTCCTACCAGTGTGACTGCTCCTTTGAAACCATGGCCAAAGCAGACATCCTCCTGGAGTTTCTTCTCTTGTGTATTTTGTCATAGTAACAAGGAGAGTGACCAAATAGAGAGACCTACATAAATGCTGAGCTACCTCTGTGGTGTCTGTGTTTTGGACTTCATTCTTCTTTTAGCCACTGATGGTGAGAAGAGGCAGAATTAGATGAACCTAAGAGAAAAGATAGTAAAGGAAAACAAACTATTTCTTCATGAGGTTTGTATACTGCTTAAACTGGACATTTAGATCTCCTTTCCCATGAGACTCAGTCTTGGCTTTGACTGGGTTTCTCTGGGCCACTTAGTTTCTTTGTTGTACTGTAAAGGTTTTTATTACTGCCTTAGGCATATGAATAAAGGACTGTGAAACAACAGCTCTCCACATAAGGAAATTTTAGAGATGCCATAAATAAAAGACAACCCAGCAACTGAATCCAGTAGCTCATAACTTTTGTATCCCACCGATACTGTGGCTTGAGAGGTAGAGGGATTGTATCCGGGATTGAGAAATACCTCTTCCGACCACATGGCTTCAACACACTGTGGATACATTTGCTGTCCTCAGTGGAGGTCAGATGCTCCACCCATTTTTAGATACTTATGATTTGCATAATTAATATTGAGGTCATTCAAAAGAAGGTGACCAGAATGTCTAAGAGACTACAAACATGCTCATATCTCTTACTAATGTTGCTTGTGTTGAGGATTATATTCTACTATATCTCTGCTCTTGCTTATCTGGCAGTGTCTATACATTGTAGGAGCTTAACAGATGTGGTTTAATGAATGAATGAGCAAATCAATGACTGATTATGCATTTTTCTCTGTGTATTTATATGTAATTAGAATTTAAGCTAAAGATACAGAAACCAAAAAGTAATGGTGGTGAATATTTGAGTATATCAGATTTTATGTGGAAGAAGATCATCAGAAAACAGATCAAGAGCAAAAGAAATGAAATGATAAGGTAGCCAATAGATCTAACCAGAGGAATGATTAAACAACAATAACAACAATAATAAATAAATATTTAACAATATGATGGGCATGTGTTTTCTACCCAAAAGGGTTGAATAAAAGTGAAGAAATAAAGTCTGTTTATAGTCATCCCAATTATGTGGAACGTAAGGTTAGGAGAAATGCATATGAGAGCTGACTTAAATAGTGCGAG
Organism: Rhynchomys soricoides; assembly: GCA_019843965.1. Taxonomy (NCBI): domain Eukaryota; kingdom Metazoa; phylum Chordata; class Mammalia; order Rodentia; family Muridae; genus Rhynchomys; species Rhynchomys soricoides. Next base: position 2,040,842 of record JADRCH010000148.1, on the reverse strand, counting down.
GTTTAAGAATTTCACATTCACCTTCTTAGGTGATCCTGACAGCCTTTCATGATAGGAATTCTGTCATTGCTCCTTTTAAATAATAAAGAATCTGAGAAAAAGAAATAATAACTTGCCCAAAGTTATACAATTGGTGATGGAATTAAGATTCAGACTTGACAATTCTCATTGTGCATAATGACAGCAGGAAAACCAGACTATCAGCCCCAGGCAACTTTGCCAGTGTTCAGTGGGGCACTCCTTCACCTGCCATCTATTTACAAGATGTACTTGTGTGTAGTTCAGAATTTACTAACTAAACAGACACATCTTACTTTATTAAATAAGAAGCATTATATTTAAAAAAAAAAAAATAAAAGGATGTACTTGTGGACCTGCCTTTAACACAGATTGTGTCAAGTACAGCGTCCCTGTGAGTGGGTACAAAAATAATTCATAACTTCAATGCATTTGCATTCTCAATAGCTCAAGAATTGCCTCAGTTGTGCCTCTAAAAGTAATATGGGGGTAAGATAATGTGGATTTACCACTTAAAACATTATGCTGTTTGCTTTTGGCATTTTTTTTTTTTTTGTAATTTTGTTGTTTGGTTCTTAAGCTTGACTTTTGTAGATGGTAGTATCATGTGGCATAGTTAAAAGCTTGAAATCAGAATTTTGCACAGATTTAATTTGACCAAGTATCACCCATCTTGAGATTGATATGCACATTTGCATTGTCATTAAGTTAAATATGATTTGTCCTCTGGCTACTTTTAGAGCAGTGGTGGGTTTGTGTTTGTAGGGCCCAATTGTTATACCATTAGACATAACAAAACTGTTCTTTTCGCTGTAAATATAGTCTGCACTCATCTTTGTCTTGCAGTGATAAAAGTTGTTGATCTTTCTGTCCTTTATTTTTATTTTTGTCTTTTACATGTACATTTGCAGAGTTTATTCAGCCTGGAATAATTTGTTTTAACACCTTATTTGCTTTATTTCATTATGTGAAAATTTTAGCTCAGGTTGTTATAAAATTGTTCCATATTAGATTGCTTATCTGACACTTTTTTTTTTGATTGCCTTTTACCTATTGCAAAGTTTTAGTGGTAGTGGTATGCTAGACCTATTTTAAAGGCTTCAGACTTCCTTATTTATGGCTAGAACTTTAGAGCATCTTCTAGTATTCCTCCTCTCATAACATTTCCAAAATTTTACGCCTTTAACTCCTGCTACTAGTGAAAAGACTGTATTAAGGGCTTGTTAAAGGCAATGTCAGCCTGGCTCTCCAGGTTATTGCCTGTTTGCAGTCTGTTTTCTTTCTTTTGCAACTCACTGCTGCTTTTTAACTTTTTTCTGTCTGCATTCACCCCCTCTTCCAGTGATTAAAAATTAGCATTTTAAGTTAGTTTTTCCAGTACAGATACTACATGATAATAATTAGAAGTCCCTTTTATATTTAGAAAGATAAGAATTATGTCTGCAGTCTAAGTATTTGATGCAACTCTTCAGATATACTCAAGATTCTATTAATCTGGAGTGCTTTGCCTCATCAGAGAACATGATAATGAAAGATTTAACCAAATAATTGAGTGGCAGGCTTGAAGTGCTTATAAAGGAATAATAACTTATAAAATTTCCTAGTGAGTTCTTTGAAAATTAAATATTGGACCTAAGTAAAATTAATTTAAATGACTAAAGTATTTTTGGTCTTTTAAGAATTAAAAAATTACATTTGAAATTAAAATGTAATTATACCATTTTCCCCTTCTCTCTCCTCCCTCCTTTTCCTCCCATCCATCCTATCATGATCTCTTTTCAGATTCATAGTCTCTGGCTTCATTTTCTTTAATTCTGGTTACACATGTCTAAAGGATTTTAAGAAATATGCAGCATTCTCTAATATAGAATAGAAAATAACATATAATCCCTATATGTGTGAATGTAAGTGTGGATATCTGTTTGTGCGTTTGTGTATATGTGTGATGTTCACTCTCTATAAACATTCATTGTACGTATCAAATTATAATTTAAACACTGTGGCACAATAGATAACTAAGTGTCTGCTGCAGTGTGACTGCAGTTGAATTAAATAGAAGTCTTTTAAATTATAAGTTCATAAATGGATATGTTGGCAGTTTCACTTTAAGTCTTGCAGTATAGGAAATCTACTTGAGACATTTAATGATTGAGGTAGATGACTTATAAAGTAAAAATAGCTATGCTCTGATCTTAATTTTTAAATTTAATTTCATAATGGCTTTAATTCTTCAACCAAATAGCATAAAAATAATTATGATCATTATAAATATATAAATTCCAAGCAAACTATCAATGCTGATATATAGCAAAGTCATAATTCCACTAAAGTCAATGTGGCAAACCAGTAATTCACTGGCGTTACTTGCTGGAGCATCATGACTCAAAGGCATCTGCAGCATTGAAGTCCCACTGTAGCTAGGGTGACAACAGTGTCTAGAAGGCCCAACCTTGGAGCTATTGGCATGATTTATGATCAGCTCACAGATCAGTCAGAGAGTCCCTTCTCCACAGCAGCTGTTTAAAGTGTTCATAACCTTGCAGAGAAGCCTTTTAAAACTTAAAACAGTTTCAGAACTTCTTGAGACTTGAGTTTGTTTACTTCCCAAGACTCATGAGTCTTGCTCTTCCTCAGGAGGAAATTTCAGTTCGGAGGAAACTGCTACCACAGATTTGTGCTACCACACTGCATTGTGGTCTTTTTTAACTTAACAGTATATTATAGATATTTTCCATCTTTATAATTATTTTTTCTGATATGATTGTAATAAAATAATGATAATCAAACTAATGGAAATTATAGTTTACTTGATATTCTTCTTTTGAATATTATTAAATAAGTTTTTGATGTATAATAAAAGCTAGAATCTGATATATGTACTTATTACACTGTGTATATTTATCATATATGGGCACGCATTACTAAATGCTACATAAGGGTATCATCATGTAAGAAGATATTGTCCATGAAGCATATTTCTTCTGCTCTTTTTCTCATCTGTCCTCCTCATAATGGTGTATTTTGTTTCTCTAGATAATTTCATTTCTACTTTTATATCACATATGTATGATTTTATATGGCTATATAAAATCTAGGAATCACAAATGAGAGAGAACATATGATACTGTCTTTCTGAGACTGATTTAATTTGCTGCTGTTTGCATCCAATTTCCTACAAGATGCAAGACTCATAACTTTCTTCTTTATGGCTGAATAAATTCTGCTGTGTACACACATCAATTTTTTGTTGTCTATTGTTCATCTGTTAGACACACTGGTTTATTACACAACTTGTCTATTATGAATAATGCTTCAATAAATATTTATGCACACTTATTAATGGAATGTTGACTTGGAATCTTTTGGATAAATACTGATTAAAGGTAAAGCTGGACCACATGGGAGATGTACCAAAGGTAGTTTTGTTGGGTATAGTAGTCTAGGGTGGTAGCTTTCTTTTAGAACATGAAATATGTCTTTTCTCACATTCCTGGCTTTTATATTTTCTGCTATGAAATTTGCTGTTACTTTGATGTGTCAGCTTTCATGTGTGACTTATTGTTTCTCTTTCTCTGCTTTCAGTAGTCCTTATTTGCTCTGTATATTTGGTGTTTTGGTTATTATGCTAAGTGGAAAGGTTTCTGATCTTACCATTTGGGTATTCTACATATCTAATATACCTGAACTGTTATCTCTTTCCCTATATTTGGAAACTTGTCTGCCATGATTTTATTAAAAATGATTTCTGCTTTTGGCATGGAATATTTCTTCTATGCCAAAAAATTCATGCATTTGGACTTTTCATAGTATTCTGTAGATGTTTATCTTCTATTTATATCTTACTATTAGTTTGTCTTTCATTGACCAAATATTCCATTCTTTTACTTATCTGTGATACAAGATGTTCTGTCCTCCCTTTGATTCATATTCTCTTAGTGAGACTGTCCACAGATTTTAAAATTGATCTTAGTGAACGTTTTATTTCTGGTATGGTGTCTTTATTACATGTTGGAGCATCTTCTGGGTATAAGCACAGGAGTGGAATAGCTGGGTCCTCAGGTAGTATTATGTTCATTTTTCTGAGAGTCAGCCAAACTGATTTCCAGAGAGGTTGTATCAGCTTGCATTCCCACCAGCAATGAAGGAGTGTTCCTCTTTCTCCACATCCTCACCAATATCTGCTGTCACCTGAGTATTTGATCTTAGCCATTCTGAATTGTGTGAGGTGGAATCTCAGGGATGTTTTGATTTGCATTTCCCTGATGACTAAAGATGTTGAACACTTCTTTAGGTGCTTCTCGGCCATTCGAGTTTCCTCAGTTGAGAATTCTCTGTTTAGCTCTGTTCTCCATTTTTTGGTAGGGTTATTGGGATCTATGGAGTCTAGCTTCTTGAGTTCTTTGTATACATTGGATATTAGCCCACTATTGGACATAAGATTGATAAAGATCTTTTCCTAATCTGTAGGTTGCGGTTTTGACCTATTGACAGTGTCCTTTGCCTTACAGAAGCTTTGCAATTTCATGAGGTCTCATTTGTCGATTCTTGATCTTGGTGTTCTGTTCAGGAACGTATCCCCTGTGCCCATGTATTCAAGACTTTTCCCCACTTTCTCTTCTGTTAGATTCAGTGTATCTGGTTTTATGTGGAGGTCCTTGATTTACTTTTACTTGAGCTCTGTACAGGGAGATAGAAATGGATCAATCCATAATCTTCTACATGTAGACCACCAGTTGAACCAGCACCATTTGTTGAAAATGTGGTCTTTTTTTCCACTGGATGGTTTTAGCTCCTTTGTCAAAGATCAAGTGACCATAAGTGTGTGGGTTCATTTCTGGGTCTTCAGTTCTATTCCATTGGTCTACCTGCCTGTCACTGTACCAATACCATGCAGTTTTTATCACTACTGCTCTGTAGTACAGCTTGAGGTCAGGGAGGCTGATTCCCCCAGATGTCCTTTTATTCTTGAGAGTAGTTTTTGCTATCCTAGGTTTTTTGTTATTCCATATGAATTTGAGAATTGCTCTTTCTAAGTCTATGAAGAATTGAGTTGGAATTTTGATGCAGATTGCATTGAATCTGTATATTGCTTTTGGCAGGATGGCCATTTTAACTACATTAATCCTGCCAATCCATGAGCATGGGAGATCTTTCCATCTTCTGAGGTCTTCTTCGATTTCTTTCTTCAGAGACTTGAAGTTCTTGTCATACAGATCTTTCACTTGTTTGGTTAGAGTCATACCAAGATACTTTATATTGTTTGTGACAATTGTGAAGGGTGTCATTTCCCTAATTTCTTTCTCAGCCTGTTTATCCTTCGAGTATAGGAAGGCTACTGATTTGCTTGAGTTAATTTTGTATCCGGCCACTTTGCTGAAGGTGTTTATCAGCTGTAGCTGATCTCTAGTGGAGTTTTTGGGTCACTTAAGTATACCATCATATCATCTGCAAATAGTGATATTTTGATTTCTTTCTTTCCAATTTGTATCCCTTTCACCTCCTTTTGTTGTCTAATTATTGTAGCTAGAACTTCAAGTACTATATTGAATAGATAGGGAGAGAGTGGGCAGCCATGCCTAGTCCCTGATTTTAGTGGGATTGCTTCGAGTTTCTCTCCATTTAATTTGATGTTGGCCACTGGTTTGTAGTATATTGCTTTTACTATGTTTAGGTATGCTCCTTGAATTCCTGATCTTTCCAAGACTTTTATCATGAAGGAATGTTGAATATTTAATTAGCTTTTGTTGGAGGACATTACAATGGAGATTATATATATGTTTTTTCATGTTTCTTGTGTTTTTGCATTGGGACTAATGCAAATTGGGGTTAGTTTCTTAGTTTTTTTGTACTTAGTAGTATAAGTTTATTTTTAATTCATTTTATATCCAAACCACATCCTTCCTTTCTTTTCAACCCA
>JADRCH010000148.1:2007109-2034897 GCA_019843965.1 Rhynchomys soricoides | reverse complement strand
TACACAGCTACAAGCTCCTTCAGTGGTTTTCTAATCCCAAGTGGTCAGCTCTGGACACAAATACAGATACACATTACACATGAGCAATGCTAACTGAACTCAGTAGGTTTACTCCCTCTTCCTCCTCTGTCTCTTTCTCTGTCTCTGTCTGTCTGTCTGTCTGTCTGTCTGTCTGTCTCTCTCTCTCTGTAACAGTATTTGGAGGACATAGGAGGTGAGATGGAAGGGCTAGAGTGATGTTTCTTCAATTTTCTTGTATGAAGTCATCAAGTGTAAAATTCGTTTTAAACAGAATTTAATCCGGCCGGGCAGTGGTGGTGCACGCCTTTAATCCCAGCACTCTGAGAGGCAGAGGCAGGCGGATTTCTGAGTTCGAGGCCAGCCTGGTTTTCTACAGAGTGAGTTCCAGGACAGCCAGGGCTATACAGAGAAATCCTGTCTCAAAAAACAAACAAACAAACAAACAAAAAACAAAAAACAAAAAAACCAACAAAAAAACCAACAACAAAAAAAACCATTTTAATCCATTTTGCATTGAATTTTTAACTGTAAGCAAATCCTGCTTTACTTGTTTACAAGTAGACATCTAATTTCCTCTATAGATTTTACTGTAATTTTTGTTTTACCTCTAATATTTGATATTTGCCTTTTCCTCAAAAATCAGTTGGGATAATTTACTGCTATTCTTGGGACAGCACCATGTTGTATGCTCACCCAAGCTTTGCAGCCTGCTTTGGAGTCTAGTACTATAATACTCCCTACTTTGTTCTTTTGGGTCTGGGTTACTTGGTATATTTTCAGTGTTTTGCAACTCTGTATCAATTTATGATTTCTTCCCATTTCTCTGAAGAATGCTGTATCACGATTGGTGTTGCATTGAACCTTGATTAATTTAGTTATGTAAACATTTTAACAATATTGACTTTTACAGTCATGAATAGTGCTGTTTCAATCTTTTGGCATGGCTAATAAAATTTTAATTTACATTACTGATAGGTCTGAAAAGTTTCTTAGTGTCACCAGTTTTGTTTTTTTTTTTTTTCTTTTTTATCGTTTGATGTTAGTAGATTCTTAGGATGTTACAACTTTATCAAATTTGAAAAATAAATCCCTGTGTCATTTATGAAACATATATGAACAGCTAGAGATACCCTTGAAGATTATTACCATTACTGCAGCTTTGTGATATAGAAACAGGAAATCTGACGTAGTCTATTTCATTGGATTCCTGTAAAATAGAAAAGAATGTGTGGGCTAGTTAAAATGTATGGAGATATGTTATTGAATATAATTTATATAGTTGAGAACTTCTATTTTGATTGGGTTTTAAGGAAAACTGAAAATACTTCCAGCAATATTATGTGTTGTAAAAGGAGGTATTTTCAGCTGGATATTGAAAATGCATACTCAAGCTGTCTTTGGATGGCACTTTCTGTTACAAGCATCACAGGGCACGGCTATGCCATAATACCACCCCTTGATGTGCTGTAGTGCATGGCAGAAGTGCACATAATGATAATGTTTACTTAAAGAATGTAAAAAGTGTATCCATTCACAGAAGTAGCTATGAATGTCATAAGTATCCCAAGATGATCAAATTAAACACGTTTTTCCTCTCCATAATACTTTTGCTGGATCTCCACAGTGCATCATTTACTCCAGCAATGCTCTGTACACTGGGATAGAGAAGTTGGAATAGAAATGTCAGTCATAAATATTTGTGACCCAAAGTACTTTTTAATCTTGAAACTCTTAAGGCTCCTCCTGGGGCATGATGGTTTGATTTAAAGAGAGGTTCTAAGGCTTTCAGGTTATTATAATTACTGGCTATTTTTTTTTTTATTCCATTTAACTCAAATAATAATCATTGCTTAGTTTTTAAATCAGTCCCATGATCTGCCTACTTTGGTATCTTCAAGGATCTTAAAGAGAAATGAGAGAGTGAAAGGAACTAAAATCAAGTTGACTCAATTAATATTAATGGAAAATAGTGTCTTTGCTAGAAAAGATACAGTCAGCAAAACTGAGCCATAATTTAGATCATGTTATCACAAAAGAAATACATAAATGATTTTAAAGGATTCATTTCCTCATCGTTTTATTAAAAAGCCAGTGAATTAATTGAATGCAAATTCTAAAGCAGGTATGCCACCATGATAGTTAGCTAAAAACAGTAAAAATGCATTTTGTAAGATATTGTATATTAAGCTAGTACAGTGACTAATAACATTGCAGACAGGTAATAAATTCCTGACAAATGAGTGAATAAAGTTGATATATATTTAATCTTCTGGTGCACTTGATATATCTGAGTAGGTAGATTGGTGATTATGGCCTATGAGAAGAAACTCATTTATTATACCTGGTCTAGGAGTGACTTGGCATTAAAACTATCAATAATATGTGGAGACCATACTTCTTGATAGTTGGTAATTTTATCATTGTTTTCAACTCATGTAAACATGACCACCCCTTTCTCCTTTGAGACCATGTATTAATTTCTATCTCAGACATTTAGAATTTCATTGTAATATAAATTTTCCTTATTATTGTAAAATCCATGACCTAATGTAGAATTTCAGCTTTTAGTTTTAGAACTTTCTCATTAAGATTCTCTCTGTTTCTATCTCTTGCTCTTTTTCTCTCCATGTTCTCTCTCATTCTACCCAAAATAAAAGGCATGAGTTCCTGCTACAAGAAGATATGCATACCCGTCCAGACTCTTGCGAGAAGAATCTGGTTCCTTCTTTCACTTCTGCCCTTCTGTCCTCTGATTTAATCTCAATCAGCTGTATTCTCACTGTGATAGTCATGGTAACTACAGATCAATAACATGAGTCCATGATTAATCTTATTTTCAATCTTCACTATGTTCATCTGCTCTTTGTTTAATTTTACTACTTCTTCACACTAACCACTCAACTGTACTGCTAAATAGAGCAACACAGATTTATGGGTCTGTAATACTTTTAAGTATCAGAAAGTATCCTTTTAAGTATCATTTAGCTTATGAGACATTTATTTTGTTTATACAACATATATTCACACACACACCTGTGTATAGGCTAAAAGTATAACAGGTGAAAATACTATTTACACAATACTTTGAACTACAAAAAAATTGGAATTTTTCATAAGATAAAGATTGTAGCTGATTAATATGCACTTATAACAGATCAGAAGAAAGTTCTGTAGGGTCACTAATGAATATAATAAGACATTCAGAAACAAAATGAAAAGAAGATAATCTAAAGTAGATCTGTCTGACTTGAGGTATTTATGAAACAGTTTAAGCAGACATTTAATGAAAGAATTACAAAGTACAGTGGCTACACTTTTAAACATAGGTGCCTAGCTCTGTATTGTATCCTCCATGCCCAAATGATCTAATTTCATTAAATAACATAAAATCTGAAATTTCTTCCAGTGCCACTGAGAAATCTATGTATCTGAAAATTATCCCCTTCGCTTATAGCTTAGTCAAACATTTTCTACATCTGAATCTGTTGCATATGCATATTACAGTTTTAGTATGAAATGTCCCATCAAATATGAAGGCTTGGTCCCTAGCTGGTGCCACTATTTTTGGAGATGTTTCAAATTTGAGGAGGTGGTGCTTAATGGGATGAATTATTTCACTTGAGGGAGCATACCCCAAAATAATATTCTGTTTGTGTGGTCTCTTCTTCTCCTTTCTCTCCTCTTACCTTCTTTGCCACCTCTTCTTCCTCCTCCTTTTCTTCCTCTTCTCCATCTACCTTCTCCTTCCCTTCTTCCTCCTCCTTCACTTTTTATTTCTCCTCTTCCTTCTCTCTGAATGAGCCACTTTGCTTTACCATGTGCTCCCTGTCATACAGTGCTCAGCCTCCCTTAGACCCATTATCAGGACTCATTAACTGTAGCCACTGAAACTGTGAACCCAAATAAATCATTTCTTACCCCAGTTATTTCCCTAGAGTGATTGTCATAGTAACAATCTGGCCAGCCTTTATATTTAGGCCCATGACTGAGGTTCCAAGAAAGATATGAATTGATGCTGTTGTTTCGTAATCTTGAGTGGGTGACATTCTATGAACAGCTCTCAACATCTCACACAGTAGCACTTTCTCACATTTTTTTTTTTTTGAGACAGGGTTTCTCTGTGTAGCCCTGGCTGCCCTGCAACTCACTCTGTAGACCAGGCTGGCCTCGAACTCAGAAATCCACCTGCCTCTGCCTCCTGAGTGCTGGGATTAAAGGCGTGCGCCACCACTGCCCAGCACTTTCTCACATCTTTATTTAGATTAAAGGTTATGCTCGGATCTGACTGCTGTTAATGGAGTATGCGTTTTCACTCAGCACTCCTACTAGGGAATTTCGCCCCTTTATTCTCACTTCTGCCTCAATCTTCGTCTTCCACATTGTCTGTCTTCTCCATCTTCTGCCTTCACCCACTGAGCCCTCTGTCCAGTACTCTCAAGTTTGTAAATCTAAACAAAATGATCTAATTTTAAAAAGTCTGCCATATGAGAATCTTGTATTGAATCACATTAAGAATTGGAAGCACGTTGAAGCTTTAGAATAATCACATTTTCATTCTTTGGAGGGCATTTAGAGGGAAGACATGAAGCCTCTGAACTCAGACCTAAATGGTGAGTCAGTACATTAGCCTAGGCACATGATCCTGCTGTTCACTTGGCAGTAAAATGTCACAGATCACTTGCCTTAGCTGTCTCAACCAGATGCTGAGAATGAAAGTGCCTGGAAAGGCAAAATATGCTACAGACATGAGTGATGATAAATGTGCACCTTGTTTACATTGCTGGGGTGGGACGGCAAGGGAACTCACTGGCAGTAATGTATTAAAGGCTGACATCTGAGATCAGGGAGCTAAAATAAATAAAGTCCTAAGTTTCTTTAGGGTGGCAGTTTCTAGAAAATGATGTATGTTGTCAAGACAATTGTATTTGGAAGAGGACCAGAGCAATAAGTGGAAAATGTGGTTCTGAGTTGCTGAGACATTGAAATAGAAGGACCTCCAAAGTATCTAATGTAATATACAGTCCTGTGATTTGGACAGATGGTGAGTGAGTCCATTAAGGTTCTAACTTGGGATATTCAGCAAAAGCTTCCTTAACAACTTCTTGTATAGTGCATTCCTTTGAAAAGCCTCCCTGTCATCTGTAGTTCAGTGTTTGGAGTTACAGAAAACAAAAAAGCAAACCCAAAATCCAATACAAAACCAGATGAGTAAAACATACAGTGAGCATTGAAGAACATGGAAGCAGGAGGACAGAAGACCTCTCTGCAGGAGGAAGTGTAACCACAGAGCCTAGTCAGGGCTAGACGGAGTCAGCCGGTGCACTTAGCTGTTAGCCACACTGATTTGGTAGACATGAAGGAAAATAGCTTCACTTATTTTATTTTATTATCTCTTCTAATATTTTCTGAACATTGCTGACAAAAAACTTCCCTTGCATCCTATTCAGCATAAGCAGGATCAGCTTTTCCATGAACTTTAAAAAATATAATGAAGGTAGAAGTTTATTTGTTGTAATGGAGATTTAAGAAGCATAGCGTAAACTTAATTTGATGTGAATATTAGTTTTGATTACCATATCATACTTACTTTTTTCTTATAGTGACTGCCATGTTAAAACTTTAAGATGGCCTTTTGGCTTAATTTAGAAGAATGCTGGATTAATATATTCCTCCAATGAAACTGTCATGCTCTTAAATCATGCTAAAAGCCTAGTTACTATATAGTCCTAGTTGGATGCATAGGTTAGTGATCTTTACTTTGCCTCCCTTCTCTCTTCAGATCAGATGTTCTTATGTCATTACTATAAAATGATGCAAATAGACGTATCTAGTTTTATGACAGCACAATTGTACAATACAGCACAATTATCCAACCACTGTGTAATCATGACAATTACCCACCATTGACAGCCACCTGCATAAAGATGCATCAGAGATTTAGTTATAGAGAGTAAAGTTTAATTGTACTCAAAGATCTGTGTATTCTTTATTTTGTTCAGTATTTGGGTTATTTACATCTTTACCTTTTATTTGGGAGACAGTTCTGGGATGGGTGATAGGAGGAGATAGGGAGAGAAGGAGAGAAAGAATAAAATGTTGACAGTTAATGAGCTTATGTGAGAACTGTGTGAGAATCCACTGTATTTTTGTTGCAACTTTCCCATAGGTATTGTATTAAAAATAAAAAGTCTTTAAATTTACTTTTTGAGAATTTCATGTATGAGTACTATGTATCTCCCGCCGTCTCTCCTCCTCTGAATTCTGCCTGTGTCTGCCTGACTCACACTCCCCCTCAACTTCATGGTTTCTATTTTTATTACACACACACACACACACACACACACACACACACACACTACAGATAGTGTCATTTGTATGTAGATGTTTTAGAGCTCATCACTTAACTAATTTTCAACCTCACCTCTGAGGAAGACTGACTCTCAGAAGCCATTCATTTTCTGTAGGTTTTCATTTAGGGGTGGGGCCTAGTGAGATTCTGTCCTCACATTGTCCATGTCAGTTTGGGTTGCTGTTGTTCAGCTCTTGTTTGAGCAAGTATTCAAAATGAAATGTTTATATGATGACTTTATAGAAATTAATCACTTTCTATCATTTTTTACTACATTTTCTTCTAACACCACACACACACACACACACACACATACACACACACACACATCTGTGTATTAATCTTAAAATGAATATTATTTATTTATTGGGGGAATATCTGGATCTTTGCTAAGTACTTTGTCGACATTTGTCATTCATTATGGGCATTTAAAATTCATCCATGTGCAAAATAAATGAAGGCTACTGCTATGTTTTTAGTTCACATTCTAGCAGAGAGGGGTGATGGTGGGGTGACATATAAGAAAAACAGTCAATGAGTAAAATTTTGATAGTCTGTGAGAAGATCATTGAAGTGGAAATAAATGGGAACCTAAGGATGATAGACTGAAGTGACAAAGGACAGCTGTTTTAGGTATGGTATGGTAGCTCTGGTAGAGAATGTGAAAGTTGAACAGGCTTAAAATAATTAGGGATTACTCTCTGACAATGGGCAAAGGGATGCTTTTATGGTGGTGTTATTCTTGTATCAATCATGGACAGAGCAAATGTCAGTCCTTTGTTCATCCTAGCTTGATGCCTGGCTTGGTAGCCAAACTGTCTTATGCTTAGGACTCATAAAAATCAAATCAAATCAAATACAGGCTGTGTAGGAAAAGGAAGACAGACAGAGACCTGTGGATCTCCATGACACCCACAGACCTGCTCTCCAGTGCATAGACAGGTGGGCCATAGACAACTACTTGCTGCTATGCCATGCAGCACAGATGGAAGATACTGCCCAGGAGCCTGTCAGCCAGGTGGCCAGCCTATAGTAGGAGCCACCACAATGTGAGAGTATGTAGTGGCCAGATGGGAGAGAAAGAAAGAAGGGCAGCTTGAGCATTATAAAGAGAGATTGAACTGGAGACTCAAGGGCGGAGAGGAGTAGTCTCTTGTGAGTGTCCAGCTCTGCCACCTAGAACTATGGTTAACTCCTAGTCAGAGCTGCCACTGAAGGTCACATCTGAGTGTCAATGTTCATGGCTTATATTTCCACTAGAGAAAGTGGGGGTGTCCCTGGTCAGAGGACAGCTGCTTATGACCACATGAATGTCCAGGAGCTGTGCATAACTGGCCCTATCCTTCATTAGATGTAGCACTCTGGAAAGCTGGCCCCATCCCTTCTGGCTGCAGGACTTGAAAGCAGGGCCTGGTGCCTTACCAAGGCAGCACAGTGGAGCTGGCCCTGGTGATGGGATGAAGGTGTGGGGTCGGGTTGTGTGGATGAGCCTGCCTGGATGCTGTGAGTATGAGAGAGCTGACCCTAACACCACTCATATGCTGTGGGGTGGCATTAGTGCAGAGGTGATGTGTTCCCCTGCTTCCTACTTCAGGCAGTCAGGAAAGCTGCCTACAGGGTCATGACCCCAGGAGAGGAGAGCTAGTCCTGTCCCTCACTAGCTACAGCACCCAGGAGAAAGGGACCTGCACCTTGATTGAACAGCATAGCAGAGTAGACCTTGGTGGCGCGGGGGGGCGGGTGGTGGTGGTAAATGAGCCATCCCCAAGGGTGAGAGCATGGGAGAGCTGTCTCTGCTACTCATCTGCCATGAGGTGGCATGGGTATAGGGATGATGCTCCACACCCCTATTCCTCACTACCTGCAGCAATTGGGAGAACTGGCCTTGGGGTCATGAGAACAGGAGAGCTTGCCTTGTCCATTACTAGCTGGAGCACTCCTAAGAGTGTGCCCTGCACCTTGACTGAACAACACAGTAGAGCTGGCCCTGGTGGAGTGGATATAGGTGAGACAGTCCTGAGGTAGTGAGAGTAGGAGAGCTGGCCCTGCCTCCTGCTAATGGCAGCATGAGGTGGCCTAGCTGGACTAGTGCTGGAGAGCCTGCCCTAGTGGGTGGATAAGGGAGAGCCAGCATGTTGACTGCCTCAGCTACCACTCAGGCCCAGATCCAGGGCTCTGAATTGGCCCACCCTAAAATCTATATCATCAGCAAATGGATGGGACAAATGAAAGGGCCACTCCTGCTGACCCAAGGCTTCAGAATCTCCATAACACAGGGAAACTACAGGATAACTAGGAAGATTCCTGGTGAAGATCCAATATTGATAGAGTCACAGAAACCAGGGATCTCAAACCAGACCAATGACTCATTGCAATGAACATTTGCAAGTGAAGATGTATGGATAGAGGGATATACTGTGGGACACACTGTGACATATTACAGTTTCCGTGATAAGATGTTTTCTATGCTTTGTTATTGTTTGTGTGTGTGTGCGTGCATGTGTGTGTGTGCGTGTGTGAATGTGTGTGTGTGTGTGTATTATTTTGAGCAAAAGGCTGCAAGGGCGAAGGGTGGATATGAAGGGACAGGGAGATGAGCAAGACTGGTGTGCTTAATGTAAGACTCACGAAGAATCAATAAAAAGTTAAAAAAATAAGTAGTGATTATTTATGTGGATATTTAGAGAGTGGCCAGTCTAAATGTCCCGTGTGTATGTGGCTTATGTGTTTTGTAAATGTTCGGAGGCAGTGAGCCTGAGGTAGAAGAGTCAAGCAGGATACATTGCATGTAGAAAGTGATACTAGAGAAAGAACAGAGGGCCAGGACATCTGAGAGTTTGTTGGTGGCTTAAGTAAACTGGGCTTTCATTCAGAGTAGAAGGTATATTTACCACAAGGAGTTGCACAGAACATTGATGTGACCTGCTGTGAGAAGAGTTTTTAGAGGCAAATGGTAAAATCAAATAGAATAGCGTCCGCTGCAAAATCCAGGCTGGGTGATAGTGCTGCAGACCAAGACAGTAGAGATGGGAGTGGGGAGAAATGCTGGGATTCTCAATGGTTTTGAAGGATGAAGCAAAAACAAGGCAAAACAAAACAAAACAAAACAAAACCCCTTGTAACTTTAGCTCTGAAAAATAGAAAGGTACAGATGTCCTTGGACTTTTCAAGCTGAATGGGAAAGGAAAAGTGAACATTAGTTAATGAAAGACACTCCAACAGAGCAAGTTTAGAAATGGGATAGTTCAGCCACTCAAGTTTTTACAAGATGGGCTGTAATCGTAATGTCCATTGTTCATCTAGGGAAGATGTTAAAAACATAGATTTATATCTCTAGCCAAATTACTGTTCTATAATAATATGAAACATTGGAAATCAGTTAATATTTTTCTTCACGCTCTATTTTCATCTCTGGAAAATTGAATCTTATTCTTATTGTAGAGTTCTGTTCCTTTACACATATGAATGAATGAAGAATTTATCAATTTACTCTTAAAATGAGTTAATACTTTTTGAGGCACAGTTCCATATAATTTTGAACATACAAGGCTATCTATGATGCTGCAATACCTTCTTTTTAAGGTAACCTAGGTTCTTGCGGGATATCTTTTTACTAAAGGTTCATTCTGATGAGTATATGACTGTTATGAGAGACATTTGGACCATTAGCAAAAGTTCATTCATCTTGTTCTAAAGCAACACAACTACCAGGAATAAATATTGAATTTCACAGAAACTATTGTACCAGATATCCTATTAAAATCTTTATTATGTAAATTGTGTGGCAGAGACCTCTTGACACTTAAGTGGTTAGTTCTCATCATTGGAATATAGAAAGGTTAGTTGAAGCTAGCTATTTGGTATGACACTAGACATTCCATTGTATTAATTAATAAACTTTACTTAGGTTGCATTAAACAAGGCCTTATATAGTACTCTGATTGTGATTAGTATTTCTCTTCTGGTATCTTTAGACCATATCATTGTGGTATGCTCTTTCATTTTACAGCCTATCCATTTTTAGGCTAAAGAAGTTGATTTCCATATTGTTGCTCAATGCATAAGAATTTCCTTTGTATATCTTTGTCGATGACTATTTCAATGGAGCAGTTGTAAATGCTTAAATATAAACCACCTACATAAGTCACCATGTTTTTCTCCTTGTATATAATTCCACCATTAGCCAATGATGACTAAATATTTAACACTCAGAAACACAGAAATATATTTACTTAACTTCTAAATAATGTATGACTATAAGTTAACATCTAAAGGGAATTTTTTAGCTCTTCGGAGAAATAATACAGTGTGAAAACTTTGCTAGAGCCATTTTAGAATATTGATCAGATCCATGTTGGATTAGCTTTCAATAAGCCATCTGGATTCATAACTATAAAAAGCTCGAAGAAGGAAAAGACTGGCATTTTGGGATACTTGAGATGTAGCTGATGTGATGCACTTTGTAAGTATCAGTTTACA
The DNA here is from genome assembly GCA_019843965.1 of Rhynchomys soricoides. NCBI lineage: Eukaryota > Metazoa > Chordata > Mammalia > Rodentia > Muridae > Rhynchomys > Rhynchomys soricoides. The sequence goes on along the minus strand of JADRCH010000148.1, from coordinate 2,024,048 downwards.
AATTTGTCAGAGCACTGCAATGAAGATAATAAAGGCATTAGTGTCAAGACAAGAATGCAGAAGCTATGAAAGCGTTTAGACATGACCTAAGTATAATAATGAGAAAGTGAGAGATCTGAGATTCCATCCCAGTTTCGCTTACATCTTATTTGGCCTCAGTTCTCTCATTTTATAATTGAGGAAAATAGAGATAGTTAATGAATTCCTGCCAGGCAGGTGATCGATGGCAGAATATGAGTTAGAACTCCTGTTTTGTATAGATTCCTTTCTTCCACACTAGCCTTTCATCTTGAAAATGCTCAAAGTTTTCAGTGCTTGGTGGTTTGGAACATTTTGAGATTATAGAGAATGTTATAACTCAATTTTCATTGAAAAAATATGGCCCTGGGTTTTAAAAATAAGAAAAGGGTTTTTGTTGTTTGTTTTTTGAAAATTTAGTTCTGTTATTACTTCTTTATCTGTTTTTGGGTATGTGGCTCCTTCTTTGCGCTTTAAGTAAGTCTAGTATGTTGGTAATACCTTTTGCTACATGGCCTTCAGAAGAAAAAGACGGTATAGTAACTTATGATGGTAACTAAATTTTAGAGCAATATTTCATACTTTAGAACTTATACATTCAACACATAATTTTATAATCACTGTGTGTGTTCTGTTTCACTAACTGAGTGAAGTAGAACATCTGGATCTTAGATGCTCTGTTTTACTGAGAGTAGAAAACTCATGGGAGTAAATTCTAGTCCTTCCAAAATCAAAGTAAACACAGGCAGCTCCCTCCCTCAATCCCAGTATTGTTGAAAATATAAAAGAAAATAAAGAATTTTAAAAAATTCATGGGTTGATAGAAGTTTGTTTGGATTGCTGGCAGCCTGAGCTATGTATTGGCAGGGAGGCTGTGAAAGGCCAATATAGGGAAAGAATGTAGGTTGACATTTGCTCTTAAACTCTTATCTGCCTTTGCGGATAAAAATTGCAATGACACCCAATGCCTGATTGGTTACCATGGGAATTGGCACTCACACCATGTATAGACTTCTAGTACCCACATCTTGATGAGTCTTGGATGGTTTCTAGATACCCACAGTAGTAGAAACAGCAACAGTTGCAACAGCAGAAGCAGCAACAATAAGAATGCAAGCTCATAGACCAAGATAATGACATTTGAGTTTTCATAGAATAACCACTTTAAAAAAAAAAAAAAAAGGAGAGAAAAAATTCTCAAATAGAGATTACAGATGCTATGTATGTTATGAGTGTTAAAGAGAAGAGAATTTCAGATAAACCATAAACCATAGTAAAAACTCAAGGTAAAGTATTAGCATCACAATAAATAGAAACTACTATATAAAGAACTGATTATTTGGTATTATAAGTAAATATTACCCAAAAAGTGGGGTTAGTAGTAGAATGAATACATCTTAGAAAAACAAACTACGTCACTGAAGGTATCAGAATTCTTCTAGGAGGGAACAGGGATACCAAAAAATTTGCATATGTGTATATGCCAGTGATATGAAATAGAACTGAAGGCCAATGTCTAGAAAACAAGAGTTTCAGAAACCAGGCTGGCTAGGTGGCTCACCAAGTACAGCCTCCTGTTGCTAAGCCTGAGGACCTGAGTTTCCTCCCTGGGATTTAAATGGTGGAAGGAGAGAGCCAAGTTGTCCTATGACTTAGACATATACATACACAGAGTAAGTCTAAAATTAGGGTTTTAAATTTTTAAACATGTTACACACATAGGAAATAAAAATTTTAAACATGATTTTCAGAAATTAAAAACCTCTAGAGGTGATTAGGTTATTTCATTATTTTGTTGAGAGCTTTGTATAACATTTGGATCATATTCACCCCTTCCCAACTCTTTCAAGATCAGTCTCCTTCCCTGCCCACCCAACTCTGTCTCTATTTTTTCCCCCCAAGAAACTTTCAAGACTCTGTGTGATTACCAAATATAAGATATATGATCTTCCATTGGGACATAGGTGACTTAGCAGGGGCTACACTCTTAGGGAAAACTCTTTCTCCCTCTCCCAAAAGCTATCAATTGCCAATAGCTCTACAGCTAGGGGTGGGATTGTGTGGTCAGCTCTCTTCTTTGTGGTGGGATTTGGACTGGCTTAGACTTGCACAGGTCTCATGCATTCTTTTATAACTGCGGTGAGTTCATATGTACAGTTGTCCCACTGTGACAAGAAGACAATTTTTCCTTGGTAGTCATTTACCACTTCTGGTTCTTACACTCTTTCTAAAGTCTCTTCTGCAATGACTTTTAAAGAAAATTATCAAAGTACAGTTCACAGAAAAAATTATAAAGGTGATTAATCTAGGAATTATGGGTTCAAATGATCAGACTGAAAAATAAAGATATGCAGAAAGATGTATTACTGAAAATTCAGAATACCAGTGAAAGGGCAAATGAGATGACTCAATGGATAAAAGGGATTGCTGCTAAGCCTCATAGTTTGAGTTGATCCAATGGTGGAAGGTGAGAATATGTTGTAGAAGTAGTCTTCTGATCTTCACATATAAGCCTTGACACACGCGCACACACACACACACACACACACACACACACACACGAGAGAGAGAGAGAGAGAGAGAGAGAGAGAGACAGAGAGACAGAGACAGAGAGACAGAAAAATAACAAATAAATGTTTTGTTCTGTAAAACCAGAAGTATAAAAAAACTTTTAGAAAAGTTTGAAGTGAAAAAGTAGCTCCTGGTCATAAAGACAAGAGCCAAAGTCAGGGTGAACTCCTCAGCCAGTTCCACAACACTCAGAGGAAGTGCCACTCCCAGGTGCTCTGACATACCTAGGATCATAGGATCAGAGGTGAGGAGGATACATTATCTGTCCTAACACCAGGAATAACTGGGACCAGTGCGATCCAGGGATCCAGGAACCCTGCCCAACCAGTGGCACAAGTTCCTTCCAGTCTGGGCTGGTGCCCTGAGTAGCCCTTGGACCTGAACTACTCAGCCAGTCCCACAACACCCAGAGGAAGCTCCACTCCCAAGTGCTCTAACACACCCAGGATCATAGGATCACAGGATCCCAGGACCCCAAGAGCTTGGTCACACCTGGATTTCTGGGTCCTAGAGGCAGCTTGACTCCCTTGAGCTCTGACACACCCAGGATCTCAGGATCACAAGATCCTAGAATCACAGGATCCCAGAGACAGCTGGTTGCTGAGGAGTTCTGACACAACCAGGATCACAGGAAGGTCAGGCTCAGTCAGATATAGGGAGGGCAGGTAGCACTAGAGATAACCAGATAGCAGGAGATAAGCATAACAACATAAGCAATAGAAACCAAGGTTACTTGGCACCAACAGAACCCAATTCTCCCTCCATAGCAAGTCCTAGATACACCGTCACACTAAAAAAGACAAGATTTGGATCTAAAATCACTTCTCATGATGATGATAGGGGACTTTAAAAAGGACGTAAATAACTCCCTTAAAGAAATACAGGAGAACACAGGTAAACAGATAGAAGCTGTTAGAGAGGAATCCCTTAAAGAATTACAGGAAAATACAATCAAACAGGCGAAGGAACTGAACAAATGAACTATCTAAGATCTAAGAATGGAAATAGAAACAATAAAGAAATCACAAAGGGAGACAATCCGAGAGTTAGAAAACCAAGGAAAGAGATCAGGAGTAATAGATGCAAGCATCATCAAAAGAGTACAAGAGATAGAAGAGAGAATCTCAGGTGCAGAAGAGACCATAGAGAACATTTACATAACAGTCAAAGAAAATGCAAAAGGCAAAAAGCTTCCAATCCAAAACATCCAGGAAATCCAGGACACAATGAGAAGACCAAATGTAAAGATAATAGGTATAGAAGAGAGTGAAGATTCCCAACTTAAAGGGCCAGTAGATATCTTCAACAAAATTATAGAAGAAAACTTCCCTAATCTAAAGAAAGAGATGCCCATGAACATACAAGAAGCCTACAGAACTCCAAATAGACGGAACCAGAAAAGAAATTCCTCCGATCACTTAATAATTAAAACACCAAATGCACTAAACAAATAAAGAATATTGAAAGCAGTAAGGGAAAAAGGTCAAGTAACATATAAAGGCAGACCTATCAGAATTATACCAGACTTCTCACCAGAGACTATGAAAGCTAGAAGATCCTGGGCAGATACCATACAGACCCTAAGAGAACATAAATGCCAGCCCAGGCTGCTATACCCAGCAAAACTCTCAATTACCATAGACAGAGAAAACAAGATATTCCATGACAAACCCAAATTTGCACAATATCTTTCCACAAATCCAGCCCTACAAAGGATAATAGATGGAAAACACCAACAAAAGGAGGGAAACTACACCCTAGAAAAAGCAAGAAAGTAATTTTTCAACAATCCCAAAAGAAGATAGCACACAAACATAATACCATCTCTAACAACAAAAATAACAGGAAGTAGCAATCACTTTTCCTTAATATCTCTTAACATCAATGGACTCAATTCCCTAATAAAAAGCCATAGACTAACAGATTGGATAGGTAAACAGGACCCAGCATTTTGCTGCATACAGGAAATGCACCTCAGTGACAAAGACAGACACTACCTCAGAGTAAAAGGTTGGAAAACAATTTTCCAAGCAAATGGTTCTAAGAAACAAGCTGGAGTAGCCATTGTAATATCGAATAAATCAGTTTTCAACCAAAAGTTATCAAAAAAGATAAGGAAGGACACTCCATACTGGTCCAAGGAAAAACTTACCAAGATGGACTCTCAATTCTGAACATCTATACTCTAAAAATCACAGGCACTATAATAATAATATATGCTTAAGAAACACAAATATGGTACATTTCAGGTAAGTGACACATTCAGAATGATAGATAGGACTCAAGGGATTGTTTTCTAAAGCATCACATTCAGAAGGATATAGGACTCAAGGGATTGTTTTCTAAAACATTATTAAACAGTGATTATAATTGAAATGGTTATAATTTTATAGAATTTTACCAAATTCCACTGGTACAATTTTATTAATTGCTGGTAGTTTGAATTCTTTTATTTTCTACATCTGTGATTTAACTATTAAAAAACTTAAATGTCATGAAAAAAAAATCCCACACTTCATTCTTTACAAAAATAGTCACTACATAACTAGAAATATTTAAGGGGTAACTTCACTAAGTGTTTTTGGTATCTGATGAATCTCAGTGTAATGGCCTTGGGAAACTTGAAAGAATGTTGCTCTTTGCTCAGAGAGAAGCTAACATATCTTCAAGGGAGAGCATTGGAGGTATTTGAATTTTATGTTCACATTAGTGAGGTGAGTCCTGTATATTTTAGAAGACTAGTATTTATTTCTCTAAATTTAGTCAGGAGTTGTCAACTTATTTCTAGTTGAGTGCGACAGTAGTAAGGTTTTCAAAGTCTACTGAAAACAAGTAACATTCAATGTGTGATTTATGAGATTATGTTGTGTGCTATCTCGACTGAAGTCAACTTTCCTTTGTCATTTCAAAGGAGAAAAGATAAATGGCCTGTAAAACTGTAAGAGTTGATCTGTCAAAAATAATATCCAATTGCACAGTGTTTTAACAAAGTGATTTAATTTATTTTCATCATATTTATAATGTGAAAGTATAAGATGATGATAATATTGGCTTCTAAAGTTTTAGCCTAAAAAGTAGCATTTTAATGATTATAGAAATGTCTACAAGTAATTTCATAATTTTAATTTTGGCATGTTTCTCATAATTCACCATTATATATAATACTGTGATAGATATCCTACAGTACATACATATTTTTGTCAATATAAATTCCTAGAAAATAAGTTTACTAGATAAAATTTTATGCACAATTTATACTTTGGTACTTGTAGGTAAAATGTTCATTAGAAAGTAATCTTTCAACAAATTCAAAAGAAGATAGCCACAGAAACATAAAAAAAACATCAAAAATAACAGGAAGCAACAATCACTATTCCTTAATATCTCTTAACATTAATGGACTCAATTCACCAATAAAAAAATATAGACTGACAGAATGGATCCATAAATAGGGCCCAGCATTTTGCTGCATCCAGGAAATGAACCTCCTTGTTAAAGACAAACACTACCTCAGAGTAAAGGTCTGGAAAACAATTTTCCAGGCAAATGGCCCTAAAAACAGGCTGGAGTAGCCATTGTAATATCGGATAAAATCATCTTTCACCCAAAAGTCATCAAAAAAGATAAGGAAGGACACTTCATACTCATCAAAGGAAAATATCTACCAAGAAGAACTTTCAATTCTGAACATCTATGCCCCGAATGCAAGGGCACCCACATTCATAAAAGAAACTTTACTAAAGCTCAAAGGATACACTGCACCTCACCCAATAGTAGTGGGAGACTTCAACATCCCGCTATCATCAATGGAAAGATCTTGGAAACACAAACTAAACAGAGACACAGTGAAACTAACCCAAGTTATGAACCAAATGGATTTAACAGATATCTATAGAACATTTCATCCTAAATCAAAAGAATATACCTTCTTCTCAGCACCTCATGGTACCTTCTCCAATGTTGATCATATAATTGGTCACAAAACAAACCTCAATAGATGTAAGAAGATTGAAATAATTCCATGCTTCCTCTTAGATCACTACAGATTAAAGCTGGTCTTCAGTGGCAACAACAACAACAGAAAGACCACATACACATGGAAGCTGAACAATGCTCTACTCAATGATAACTTGGTCAAGGAAGAAATAAAAAAAGAAATTAAAGCCTTCCTAGAATTTAATGAAAATGAAAGTTCAACATACCAAAACCTATAGGACACAATGAGAGCAGTGTTAAAAAGAAAACTCATAGCTCTGAATGCCTCCAAAAAGAAACTGGAGAAAGTGTATCCTAGTAGTTTAACAACACACCTGAAAACTCTAGGACAAAAAGAAGCTAATACACCCAAGTGGAGTAGAAGGCAGGAAATAATCAAATTAAGGGTTGAAACCAACCAAGTGGAAACTAAAAGAACTACACAAAGAATTAATGAACGTAGGAGCTGGTTCTTTGAGAAAATCAACAATATAGATAGACCCTTAGCCAGACTAACCAGAGGGCACAGAGACAGTATCCAAATTAACAAAATTAGAAATGAAGAGCGAGCTATAACAACAGATTCTGAGGAAATTCAAAACATCATCAGATCCTACTACAAAAGCCTATACTCAACAAAATTGGAAAATCTGGATGAAATGGACAAGTTTCTAGGCATATACCAAATACCAAAGTTAAGTCATGATCAGATAAACCATCTAAACAGTCCCATCACTCCTAAAGAAATAGAAGCAGTCATTAAATGTCTCCCAACCAAAAAAAAAAATAAAAAAATAAAAATAAAAAAAAAGCCATGGACCAGATGTGTTAAGTGCAGAATTCTATCAGACCTTCAAAAAAGATGTAATACCAATACTCTTCAATCTGTTGCACAAAATAGAAACAGAAGGAACACTACCCATTTTATTCTTTGAGGCCACAGTTACCAAAACTTCGCAAAGTCCCAACAATATAAGAAAACTTATGACCAATTTTCCTTAGGAATATCAATGCAAAAATACTCAATAAAATTCTCTCAAACCTAATCTAAGGACACATCAAAATGATCATTCACGATGATCAAGTAGGCTTCATCCCAGGCATTCAGAGATGGTTCAATACCCAGAAATCCATCAATTTAATCCACGACATAAATTCAAAGAAAAAAGACACATAGACATTTCATTAGATGCTGAAAAAGCATTTGACAAAACTCAACATTCCTTCATGTTAAAAGTCTTGAAAAGATCAGGAATTCAAGGAACATACCTAAACATAGTAAAAGCAATATACAGCAAACCAGTAGCCAACATCAAACTAAATAGAGAGAAACTTGAGGCTATCCCACTAAAATCGGGGACTAGACAAGGCTGCCTTCTCTCTCCCTATCTATTCAGTATAGTACCTGAAGTTCTAGCTAGAGTAATTAGACAACAAAAGGAGGTTAAAGTGATACAAATTGGAAAGGAAGAAATCAAAATACCACTAGTTGCAGATGATATGATGGTATACTTAAGTGACCCGAAAAACTCCACCAGAGAACTGCCACAGCTGATAAACAACTTTAACAAAGTGACCTCATAGAAAATTTGTCTGTTAACTCAAACAAATCAGTAGCCTTCCTATACTCGAAGGATAAACAGGCTGAGAAAGAAATTAAGGAAATGACACCCTTCACAGTAGTCACAGGCAATATAACTATCTTGGTGTGACTCTAGCCCAATAAGTGAAAGATCTGTTTGACAAGAACTTCAAGTCTCTGAAGAAAGAAATCGAAGAAGACCTCAGAAAATATAAAGATCTCCCATGCTCATGGATTGGTAGGATTAACATAGTTAAAATTGCCATCCTGCTGAAAGCAATCTGCAGATTCAATGCAATACCCTTCAAAATTCCAACTCATTTCTTCATAGACTTAGAAAGACCTATTCTCAAATTCATATGGAATAACAAAAAAACCCAGGATAGCAAAAACTATTCTCAACAATAAAAGGACGTCTGGGGGAATCAGCATCCCTGACCTCAAGCTGTACTACAGGGCAGTAGAGATAAAACCTGCATGGTATTGGTACAGTGACAGGCAGTTAGATCAATGGAATATAATTGAGCACCCAGAAGTGAACCCACACACCTATGGTACCTTGATCTTTGACATAGGAACTAAAACCATCCAGTGGAAAAAAGACAGCATTTTCAACAAATGGTGCTGGTTCAACTGGAGGTCAACATATAGAAGAATGAAAATTGATCCACTCCTATCTCCCTATACAAAGCTCAAGTCCAAGTGGATAAAGGACCTCCACATAAAACCAGATACACTGAATCTAATAGAAGAGAAAGTGGGGAAAATTCTTGAACAGTTGGACACAGGGAAAAAGTTCCTGAACAGAACACCGATGGCTTATGCTCTAAGATCAAGAATCGACACATGGGACCTCATGAAATTACAAAGCTTCTGTAAGGCAAAGGGCACTGTCAATAGGACAAAATAGCAACCAACAGATTGGGAAAAGATCTTTACCAATCCTACATCTGATAGAGTGCTAATATCCAAAATATACAAAAAACTCTAGAAGTTAGACTCCAGAGAACCAAATAACCCTCTCAAAAATTGGGGAACAGAGCTAAACAGAGAATTCTCAACTGAGGAAACTCGTAGGGCTAAGAAGCACCTAAAGAAATGTTGAATATCCTTAGTCATCAGAGAAATGCAAATCAAAACAACCCTGAGATTCCCCCTCACACCAGTCAGAATGGCTAAGATCCAAAACTCAGGTGATAGCAGATACTGGAGAGGATGTGGAGAAAGAAGAACACCCCTCCATTGCTGGTGGGATTGCAACCTGGTACAACCACTCTGGAAATAAGTTTGGTGGACCCTCAGAAAAGTGAACATAATACTACCTGAGAACCCAGCTATTCCACTCCTGTGCATATATCCAGAAGATGCTCCAACATGTAATATAGTCATATGCTCCACTATGTTCATAGCAGCCATATTTATAATAGCCAGAATCTGGAAACAACCCAGAAGAGGAATAGATACAGAAAATATGGTCCATTTACAAAATGGTCAGCTATTAAAAACAATGCCTTCATGAAATTCGCAGGTAAATGGATAAAACTTGAAAATACCATCCTGAGCGAGACAACTTAGTCACAAAAGATTGAACACAGTATGTACTCACTGATAAATGGTTATTAGCCCAAAAATTTGGGATATCCAAGATTCACTTCACACCAACCATTGGACTGAGTGTGATATCCCAGATGGAGTAGTTGGAGAAGGGACTGAAGGAGCTGAGGGAGTTTGCAGTCTCATGGAGGGAGCGACAATGTCAAGTGGCCTGACCTCTCAATGCTCCAGGAGACTGGATCACCAACCAAAGAATACACATGGAGGGACCCATGGTGCTGGCCACATATGTGGCAGAGGAGGGTCTTGTTAGCCATCTGGGGGAGAAGAGGCCCTTGGGCCTGAGGGTGTTAGATGCCCCAGTATAGGAGAATGCCAAGGAGAGAAGGTGAGAGTTGGTGGGTGGGTGGGTGGGTAGAGGAATATCCTCATAGAGGCAGGGGCTGGGGGGGCGGAATAGGGAGGTTCCAAAGGGGAGATCTGGAAAGGGGGAAACATTTGAAATGTAAATAAAGTATTAAAAAAAAAGAAAGAGCTCTTTCTCTTCAAAGAGGCGGCTGAGCAAGAGATGCTCACATGGGGATACTCATGAAGACCCTGATGGTCATGACTATCACTCTTGAGGTCTAGCCCAGTGACATGATGGAGAATGTCATGGCAAAGGTCCAAGACACGGACCCTAACCAGCAGAGGATGATATTTGCCTGCAAATAGCTGGAGGATGGCTGCACCCTGTCTGACTACAGCATCCAGAAAGACTCCACCTTGCACCTGGTACTGCACTTGCATCGTGGCATCATTTATCAGTCCCTTCACCAGCTTGCCCAGAAGTACAACTGTGACAATATGATCTGCCACAAGTACAACACACACCTCTCACATCCCCCCTCCCCCTCCCCCCCCGTGCGGCCTCACTGATCACCTGTGCCCCAAGAAGAAGGTCAAATAAAACTGGGACCGCACCTGATCCGTAACCCCAGGACCAAAGAAAGTCCCTTTCCATCGACTGGAACAGGAAAAATAAAAAAAGATTAGACAAAAATGGCTGCAACACCCAACTCTGTTAGTCCTAGCCAATGGTATAAAATATTAAAGAGAAGTTAAAGTTCTAGTTTTTGGTAGATGGTATGAATGTCTTAATTGTATCAACCTAGAAATCTGTAAAGAAGTTAATAAAAATAATAGACTTTACTAGAGATTCATATGGAAAGTTCTTAGATAAAAATAAAATTCATTAGTAAACAGTAATAACAAATAAATAGAAGACATCATGTAAATATGTAAAACTTATAAAATTTAAAATCCATCTACCCAGTAATGAATCTATGAAGAATCAGTAAGAATGTTAATACAATTTTAAATCTTTAAGAAACATTAAGATATAAAATATATAAATATAATATAATTAAATATCAATTTCTTCCCTAGTTTATTTGTATACGCAATGGCATTTGTAAACATCTCAATATCCTTTTCTGTGTTTGAAATTTGATAACCTCAACTGTAATAAAACATCAATGTTAGGAGGATTCAGAAAGCTTACAAGGAAGAGTAAGGGGGCATGACACTAGCAGGCATCAAACATTTTGAGAAAGTTACACTAATTAAGACAATAATCTACTAGCCCTGATATTTATAAACTTGCCAGCTGTAAAAGTGTGGTGGTATCAACAAGAATGGTCCCCATATGCTCATATGTTTGAATATTTGGTGCTCAGTTGATGGAACTCTTTGGGAAGGATTAGAACATGTAGCTTTTTTTGAGGTGGTATGTCATTGGAGGTGGACTTTGAGGTTTCACAAGACTTACACCATTCCTAGTGTGCCTCTCCTTCCTACTTGTGGATCAAGATGTGAGTTGTCTTTCCATCATGCCTTCACTTCACCCCTGGACTCTAACACGCTGAAACAATGTACCCAATTAAATGTTTTCTTTTATAAGTTACCTTGGCCATGGGTGTTACACTGGTAGATATTACTATGTCAGAAAGATAACCAAAAAGTAAACTTAGGTATGTTAAACTTTGATATGTGAATGATGTTTTGACAGATTGATAGAGAAAGGGGAGTTATTTAATTAACTTACAAAACACAGAAAAATGGAATTGTATCTTCATCTTCTCCAGGTGCAAAAATCAACTTGAAATAAATGAGGGACTTAAATATCCAAAGCAAGTCTTTGAAGGCTTAAGAGAAAATATATTTGAATGCTATGCTAACGTTTACTAGAGGAAAGGAATGTTTTTTATAAATACTGAAACAACTAACCATAAATAAATGGTAATCATTTTGATCTTAAATCATAAGAACTTTTATTAAATCATTTTAAGAAAGTAAAAACTATGTTCTATTTGATAGTCATCATGTATAGACAGTAAATATATGACTTATTTTATAGATATATAATGCACATTCAGGAACAAATGCTGAGTGACTGAAAGAAAGCAGCTGGGTTGTTCACAAGTAGGAAATTCTATAGGGTAGTAAATATATGAAGAAACTTCCAACTTAATTAGTAATCGAGAAAAAAACGAGTCAAGTCTAAGAGGAGGAATAGAAATGTCAGTTACTAGTTGATTACTTGCCTACTATGAGTGGCACCTTATGCTTAAGTATCAGCACTGAGAGAAAGGAAAGCTGAGATTCATTACTAGTGCAAAATCATTTATTTGGATAAAAGGTTAAAAGAGTACTAATAATAAGTGGACAGCTGGTGAAGCAACATGGCTCCTTATAATGTTGGTAGAAGTGTGACGTGACATTAGGATTTGTTTGTTATTGTCTTCTAAGAGGAACATTCACATATCCTTGGAGCCTTCTTATTTCTAATCCCAGGTATATTCTTAGTGACACTTCTTATATACTTTGTATATGATGTTCACCATAGTAAGAAATCTGGAAATAATTAGATGTCCATTAAAACAAGAATGGATTTAATTATGTTCCTGTGATGGAATATTATATAGTATTCAAAGTGATAAGGCTACAGCTCTAAACAAAAATGTTGATCAACTTTAGTGATATAATATTGGATGAAAAGGATATTCTAAAAGATTATATAAATATAATAGAGCTTTATAAGTAATTCACACAAAATATAAACTATATAATTTCCTTTATGGTATGTGTAGATTTAACAATGTTTTGTAAAAATGTATTTATATTTGTTTATATTTGTGTTTATATACATCCACATATGGATGTATAGTTATAAATATAAATGGATGTGTTCCCATAGATACAAATATACACACATACGTATATATTATAAGTGCGTAAAGCCAAAGTAACCCCTCATACAACTCATGATGTCATTCATTGATAGCAGTGCTCAGGAGGTAGAACTGTAAATAGGCTCCAAAGTAACTGTAAATTGTTCCAGTTTTCTAGTTCCCACTTAAAATAGTGGTTTTGATCATGGGTATGGTAGTGTCTACCTGTAATACTAGAACAAGGAAGGCTAATGAAGGACAATTGTACATTCTAGGCCAATCTATGTATATCTGATATTTTGTCTTAAAACCAAACAAATCAAATACTGGTTTTGAAGCAATATATTACTAAGAGGACTATAAACAACAATAGGAAAATTTAAAAGACCATAGAAAGACTAGTATAGATGTCATGCCGTTATGTTTCTCTGCTTTGAGACCTTTCATTTTGATTTGACATCTATGCAATGGGTATGAGAATACCAGCTTACCCAGTTAATAAGAAATTGCTGACTTAGCATCATTCTTGTGCATTGTCAATGACAAAAGATTTTCCCTTACTGAATATTGAGTATGCTCTTTCAGTCATTTCCTCTAAGAGTTTTCAAAGTGAGTTATAATCTTGCTATCTTTTTAGAGATAAATATTTGGTACAGTGGTATGTTCTTTACATGGTGGACCAGTATTCCCCCTGAGAAAAGACTGTCAAGTCTCTAGGGTGGTAACTACATTCATGCATTGACTCAGTCTCTATGAGCACTGAGCGAATACACAGTTACAGACCATGTTCTATTTGGGAATAAAAATGCGAGTAGGACTTGGGTCACATTATCAAGGACCTCCACCTTGATGATGGATGTAGCAATGGGCAAATTGTACTAGTAGTTGTGCTGTCAATGTAGAAGAGCATTGCTGACAGGGAACCTGTATCACTAAGGAAGATCCAGGCAAAGGGTAAAGCAAGCAGGAAAAATGTCTCATCATATGTTACGGCATACACACACAGGTACTTAATAAACTTCCAAAACGCATCAAGTGGAATTTTAGTTCATCAAGTAAATTTTATTTCATTTGTTCAACTAAGATTTCGGGGTCTCATATTCACAGCCCTTGGACCAACAGTATCAATAAACCTGTGGCTTTGTTTTATAGTGAGTAGATAGAATCTCCTTTCATGAGGATTTAATGACTTTACTCATGTAGCAATATTAGAATAGAGATAGAAGCATTTTTAAACTAGTTCGTCTCTACTGTCAACTTATCACAACCCAAATCACCTGGAGAAGGGGGGACCTTCATTGAAGAATATCTTCAATCAGATTTGTTTGTAGCAATGTGTGTGAGGAATTGTCTTGATGTGAGAGGGCCCAGCCCATTATCCTTAACTAGGTGGCTTATCTGTGTGAAAAAGCTAAGCTGGGCATGAGCCAATGCGAGAGCCAGTAAGCGTCATTCATAAGTGGTTCTTGCTTTAGTTTCTTGCTAGAGTTCCACCTGCTGTGACTTCCCTTGCTGATGAACTATTGCCTGCAGTATAAGTGTAAATAAAACTTTTCTTTATTTAAGTTTCTTCTGTTCATGATGTTTATCTTAGCAACAGAAAACAAACTAGATCACTGCTTGATCCTGTTATCATCCTGTCTACACAAATAAGTACAAATCTTTCCATCTACTGAGGATATCTGCCTTGTATGTATTTTTAATCAGCTTTTCTTAAAAAAATATATATATTTACATTTTCCTAGAAGGGATTTTCAGTCATGTCTCTTTGACTTTTTTTATTGTCCATCTTTCTTTTTTTCTGGGTTGTCATCAACAGTAAAATGATTTCTGTATTATCTATTCTGCATCCTAAGGGTTTAAAAGTCTATCTTATTCAACTATCCAGCCTTATTTCTTGCTTCTCTGCTCCCTGCTCCAAATCCTGGTTGTATTGTGCATAAATACTTAAGGTAGTCATATGTGACTAGGTTCATCTATATTTATGCATTTACCCTTTCCTAAGCATATTTTTCTCTACTGCCATTCAGTGGCCCAGACTTCCCCTACTATATATAATTCAGTGTGTATTTTCCTTGCTAAAATCCTATGCATTGATTAGATATTAGTTACCATATGAAACTTTACTTTACATAACTGAGTTTTGGTTTTACTTTCAAACTTTTGTTATTAGAATTATTGTTTCTAAGGAGTTAATAAATAGAAAAAATGCATAGATGCATGATTGGATGGATGACTGAAAATATAGAAAGTTAGAAGTATAGATAAAGGACACAGGATATAATATAAACATACTCGGATAGTTTATAAATAAGAATACCTTAATGTTCTAGGTACATTTCAGAAGCACAAAAATATTTATTGTTTGGCTATTACACTTGAAACTACATAGTTTTGAAATGGATGAATTGTTTTCAGAACAATTCTTCTGGGTTGAATACATGTCTCAGTGGTTAAAAAGACCTACTGTTCTTGTTGAGGACAAGGGTTCGGTTCCTAGCACCCACATCAGACAGGTTACAATGACCTATAACTCCAGCTCCAGAGGACTTGACATTCTCTTCTGCCATCTGGGTGCACTGACATACCCACACAGATACACATGTATACATACATGTAAAATAAAAAAAATATAACAAAAGGGGAATTTGAGAGATGGATCAATGGCTAGGTGTGCACTGCTCTTGTGGAGGACCCAAATTCTGTTCTCAGTACCCATGTATGGCAGTTCCTACCCATAGCTTCAGCTCCAGGGAGATATGATACGTCTGGCTTCTCTGGGGTCCTTCATTCATGCACAAATGAATAGATATATATTTATAATTAAATCTTTAAAGAATAATCTTTTTCATTATTTTCCAGCAAAATATTCTGGCCAATATTGATTTTGAAATTAATTTAACTGAATTACCACAAGAGGTATATCAGAGTTGAAACTGAGACTTCTTTTAAATGATAACCTTATTTTATGACTTAAATAGTGGTTATTCTTCCCTAATACTTGTGAGATTGAATGAGTATACCGATTGACATAGATAGATGCATATAAAGCAGCAATATAAATTTCTTGTTTGGTGGGAATATTGTAAAGGTTAACTAGTATCTGTGATCAGGGTGTGGTGGGACATTAATCCCAGCACTGAGGCAGACACAAGCAGATCTCTGAGTCTGAGTACATCCTGGTTATTCTAGGATAGCCATGGCTACATAGAGAGTCTCTATCTCAGAACAAAACAACATTGATGACAACAATGACAAAATAGTGCCTGTGAGTTTTATATGCTTGATAAAAACTATTGTGCAAATGCTGAATGTAGAATAAAGTATTACTTCAAAATAAAAGTGCTTTTCAGTGACTGTCGGTCTTTAACAAAATGTTTCATAAAGGATGGTCTTGAATTTTATTCTTGAGGTACTATGTTTAGTTCAAATGTCTTACCTCATGGTATTTGATGCATGTGTTTTCATTTGGTTGGATAAGATTATGTATCGTAAGAGGAGTTTGGAGTTTCTGATTTTAGTGGTGAGACAAAATATAAAAGAAATGCATTTGTTTTTGTTCTCTTCTAATATTCTGAGTATCTCATTTAAGTTCACACAGAATTGATCATTAGTCACTTCCTACCTAGACACTAATCCTTTGAGGACTAAGCAAGCCCTGCTTGACTCTAGCTGGCATGACTTGCGTCAAGATATACTTGGAGAGGACAAGCATTATTAAATTTGTATTCTGCCTAATATTGTGCCTAAAAATTCTAGAACTGGGTGATATGGATTTCCATTATGATAGTTATTTACAGATGTTGGAAGGAAAATGAATTGACATTATTTTACTATCTTTACATTCTAGCATTACATTATGAATTTGTAGTAGAAGAGCCTTTTTCTATAATAGACTTAGTATATTGTAGCCACTGGTTCATGTGTGTATTATCTGTATTGGTAAGTAAACTGTGAGGACAGATGCCATATTACTCTTGTTCATGCCTTTGTTTCCAATACCCAAGCTCAATGCGTAGAATATAGA
>JADRCH010000148.1:1724938-2007099 GCA_019843965.1 Rhynchomys soricoides | reverse complement strand
AAAGGCATGAATTCTATTATATTTAATCTTCTCATTATTGTACCTTAAAATGGCAAAACTAATATGATTCTGATGATTGTTGGGAAAATTAAAGGTACCTTCAATTAAAAAATAGCTGTCAAGCTGGGCAATG
The DNA here is from genome assembly GCA_019843965.1 of Rhynchomys soricoides. Classification (NCBI taxonomy): domain Eukaryota; kingdom Metazoa; phylum Chordata; class Mammalia; order Rodentia; family Muridae; genus Rhynchomys; species Rhynchomys soricoides. The sequence continues at coordinate 2,006,966 of JADRCH010000148.1, read as the reverse complement.
GTGGTGCACGCCTTTAATCCCAGCACTTGGGAGGCAGAGGCAGGAGGATTTCTGAGTTTGAGGCCAGCCTGGTCTACAGAGTGAGTTCCAGGACAACCAGGGCTAAAAAGAGAAACCGTGTCTTGAAAAACCAAAACACACACACACACACACACACACACACACCCCACAACCATCCCCCAAACAAGCAAACAAAAAATAGCTGTCAAAAGTACAAGTTACACCTATTTTTTTCTAATAGCTATGCAAAGAAAAAATAGTTAAAAATAATCCCTTACTATCTATAGTCAGACACACACACAACAAAAAGCATTACCACCAGCTAAGGAAAGGGGTGTAATCTAATGAAAAAAATGGACAACTAGTGAACAAGGAATAAAATAAACTACCTGAGTGGTATAGTATGGTATGGAGGGGTGCATAATGGTTTGGTACTTAATCATTCCTGTTTTTCTGCCAACACTTTTCATCTTATCTCTGGTAAGAATTTAATTGTTGCATAATTTGTCCTAACCTTTAGAATTCTTTTTTTCAAAATATTTATTTATTTATTTTGATACTTTATTTACATTTCAAATGCTTCCCCCTTTCCAGATCTCCCCTTTGGAACCTCCCTCTTCCCTCCCCCCTCCTCCTGCCTCTATGGGGGTATTCCCCCACCCACCTACCCACCCACCCACTCACCCACTCACTCTCTTTGGCTTTCTCCTATATTGGGGCATCTAACACCTTCCGACCCAAGGGCCTCTCCCCCCCCCCCCCCCGATGGCTAACAAGACCCTCCATTGCCACATATGTGTCCAGCACCATGGGTCCCTCCATGTGTATTCTTTGGTTGGTGATCCAGTCTCTGGCAGCATACTGATATAACCTCCCAGGGAGAAACAACGATGGAGTGGCTAGCTTTATGTTTCTTCTTGTAAAAGGCTTCTGGGAAGTGATGCTGGAGACGTAGCTGGAATGTTAAGATGAGTGAAGCTCTCTCGTCATTTGAAACTGAAGGGTCCTAAGCAAATCTCGTGTACTACTATAGTACAATTATCTGTAGCAGATGCTTGGAGGAGGATGCTTACAGAATCCAGAAGAGAGTGATCAGTTTTTTATTAGGGACGTGGTATCTGTTCAGCCTAGTTCACTTTCTGTCCCTTTTATACCCCAAGAATAAGAAATGCCCACATCTTAAATCATAGCTGGGAATGCGAATAGGGGAGTATCTGCTTCAAGAAGATACATTTGTCCTTTCAAACAGAGCCACTTCTTAAGCTTTTATCTTTTTATCTTTCATGGAAAAGAAAAATATTATGGTGGTTCGCCAAACTACTGTGACAAAAAGCAAACAAATTCATCTACTGAAAGGCATTTATTGTGCATAGAATCAAAATTTTCCAACTACAACTTTGGTTTACCTTTCTCCCATCTGAGGATTTACTGTGACATGCTGCTTAGGTGCCAAATCCACCTGGGTTACAAAATAACAGGGAATTTGAAAAGACAGAGGGCTGAAAAGTGCCGCCAATGAAGGCTTGGTAGATGTGTGGTAGGCTTTCATGTCTTTCCAGATCTTAAACATCTTTTTTATTTTCCAAAAGCTGCGGGGGATTATCAAGGGTATTTTGTCTCATTGTATTTTGGAACCAGTGAGATTGATGGTGTATTCTTTAATTACTCTCTACTTTTGTCCTTTGAGGATTTGAACAAGCAAGTTGCTATTGTTAGAGAAAATAGAGAGGACCCATAGGAAACATTCAAGGCGTATCTACTTACTATACACGTAGTACTGTCATGGGAAGACTACTATTTATCTTTCTCTGGTATATACACATGTATATCATTCCAGTCACCCACTAGCAATTCATCCTCCTCTTTGAATTAAGAACAAGAACTTGGTCATATCAGTACCTTTATGTAAATTTTATAATAAAGTAAATTTTGAAAAGTAAACATGATTTCTTGACAGTTTGAGACTAACTATATTTGTCATTTAGGCTATTTTGTGAATAAATACAGTTAGATTTATTCTACTACAAAAATTTCATGTAAATAAAATATATGAATATCTCTTATTCATGTCTGGTAGAGAGATAGGTGTCAGACTTATATTTGTATTGTAAGAAATCACAACTGGACAAAAGTCACAAAGGAACTCTGTCAGGGGCATTAGACAACAGACTACACAAGACTGTGCTTCCTAAGGTAAATCAGATATACAAGATAAGCCCTAGGCTTTTGTGCGTAGATGGGAAACATCTTAATGTGTGGAAGAAGAGATGTTGGTTCACACTGTTCCTGCAGTGGCAAAATAGTAGAAATGGGTGAACATCATAGAAGAAAGAACCTTAGTAATCTGAATAGAAAATATTCTAAGTTTTTATAAATTGTGAATTACATCAGTAGAGAATAATCTGATGAGGCCTGGCCATGAGTGACAGATGTCAGTGAGCTACTTGGGGGTAATGGCATTAAGTAACACTGATGTCTCCATCAGCTAGAGCAGAATGTAGCTGAAAACCTCAGTCATTTAGCTGACACCCCAAAAGGTTGTCCTTGAAGATGAGGGCTACCCTGATTTAGTTTTAGGTTAATGCTATATTAGAAATATCTTAGTTAATAATAGTCTTTGTAACATAAAGCTGTTCTGTCAGTAAATTAACTGCCTGTAAGAACAAAATCCATCCCTCTTAAAGAAAGGCAGAATATCAAATAGGCAGAATTCTACTGTTTGCAATATAAAATGATGTCTAGCCACGTTACACCATCATGTTAGTGAGATTTCTATTTCCAGGACAAGATACCTAAGAAAGTCAACTTAGAAGGAGAAATTATTTTGGCTCATGGTTTCACAGGTTTCAGCCTATAGTTCCATGTCTCCAAGTGTGTAATGATGCAGAACATCACAATGGAACTGAAAGACAGAGGAAACTGGTTGCCTCTTGGCAGCCAGGAAGCTGGAGTGTGTCGGGTTGTCTATATGTCCTTTAAGCCATGCCTACTGTGACTTACTTCTTCCATCCAGGTTCCATTCACATACTTTCTGCCATTTCTTAAAAGTGCCAGCAGCTGGATACTGACCCTTCAATGCTTGAAACATGGTGGGAAAAGAGGGGGCATTATTTCTAAAATACAAGGATCACTAAGTCTCCAAAAACTTGTAGGAGGAAGTAATTTAAATGGCTACATTATAGGGACGTTAGAATGAGCCAACAAGATTTGTCAGATACTCTTATAAATATATTTGATACTCTAAAATATGTATTTGATGATTGTACAAAGGTAGGTAGAAAAGCCCTATTCCAGCAATAGAAAATTATATAAAATAATCAAATCAGATACACAATCTAGATCTGCAGAGCTCAGTATCTTATATGAAAAAATGACTAACTGGACTTTAAAGAGTAGAGTAGATGCTATTGAAGTGAACTGGGGTCATTATGAGAGACAGCTTGTAAATTATTTTTTAAAGCATTGGTAACTTTGTGTTAGTATAACATCACATAGTCTAATATGTGGAAAATAAATGAGGCAAGTGAAAAGGGTAAACACAAAGTGAGCACCATAAGTATGTGGAAAAACTCATGAAAATATACATGAACAAAAATAGCAAAAGAGACAAGCTGACTGACTGTACTAATATTAGAAATACTGGATTCCAATACAAGAAGTATATTGCTAATAATGCTGAGGTACACTTTATAATAGTAAAAGGGAGATACTCTGTAGCAGATTCCCCTGCATTTGCTGAATTTCACCTGATAAAGAAAAGGAACATGCTCCAGAAATCCCAAAGTATTGGTGAAAATGTCACTAATGATGATTACGGTACTTTAAACCTGAATTTAATGGAAGACAATCTATAAACTCCTACCTCCTCAACATTGAATTATAAAATGTTTTAATGCTTTTCTTCTGTTTTGCCTCCTGTAATTCTTATGTATGGGGTGCTTTGTTTTTTTTTCTTTTTGTTTGTTTTGTTTTTTGTTTTTTCCTCTTAAGACTCCATTGGTCATCTTTTTCATCCTGGAAAGTAAAGTTAGATAAAATGCAGACTTCATTAGCCATTTTGGCAGTCTTATCCTATTTATTTTTTTATTATCTAGTCATTTGGTAAACATTTATTGAGACCCTAATATATTTTGGCTATTTTCCTTTCTTTTATAGGTAGAGGTGTGAGGTAGGGAACCATATAGCTCATGCTACCCTGAAACTCTATAGTGAAGAATGACATTGATGCTTGATCTTGCTGGAATATCAGGCATGAACTGCCATGCTTTGTACTAAGCACTTTTCTATATGTAAATGTACAACAGGGAATTAAACTCCAGGCATTAGGAAATGAAGTGAGGAAAAAAAAAACTAGAGTATTCCAGATAGTGGTAAATGCAATAGAAAAAATATGGTAGAATTAGGGAATGCTTTTAAGAAGTATAAGGTGACTTCATAGAAAAGATGTCACCTCTGACAGAGGAAAGAAAGGTATCACTTTTAAAGAGATGAGAAAACTGTATTGGGCAACAAACATTTAAAATAAGGTGCATGCCTGCTACTTATGTGAAGGAGGTAGGGTAGCAGGAGTTGGAGGGAAATGATAGTTTCAGACGAAGGCAAGGAGGTAGTGGGGAATAACATCCTGTAGGATTCTGAATGTCTCTATGTGCACTTGGAATTTCTCCTCTATGAGGAGGGGAACAAGCGAGCACAAACGAAAAAACTTGACCATTGTATGGCATAACTATGGCTGCAATGTGGAGATTAACTTTATCTCTTGATAACAAAGAATTATTCAAGTCAGACAGAAAAACATCTGCAGCTTTACTGGCCTGCCCTGAATGCTGGATTTATGAGTTAATGGCTTTTATATGCTCTGTTAGTGTTCCTTTGAGATATTCAGCAAGATCATTGACATTCAACCATTGAAAAATGTCTGTTTTTAAAGGGTCATATATCCACTGAGTTACTATACAAAATAACTATTGTGTATTTTTGGCTAATAAGATAACAGACCAAACCAAGTATCCAATGAGCTGGACAAAATAATATTTCCTTATTTTTTATTTTTCCCAGATAACTAGATTATAAACAGGTGATCAATATAAATAAAAACTTTGTCTACAGTTTATTTGTTTATAAGTTATCATTTTTCTGTCTTCAGGGGTTCTTTTCACCAGGGAGATCCAGAGATCTATCTTTTATTGAGTAACTTTCTTTCATTTTTGTTAGTACTTTGAGAGTTTTGTACAATGTATTCTGATCATAGTAACCCCTTTTCTTTAACTCCCCTCAGACCTACCCACTTCCCTACCTATGCAATGTCACGTATTCTTCTTTTCCTCAAATCTAGCCTAGTTGGTGCTGTCCATATACTCATAATGTATGCTTTCACCTAGATCATGGTCAACCTACCAGAGTCAATGCCTTTAATGAAAATGGATTTTCCTCTCTCAGAAGGTATTAATAACGATAGCTGCTTAGCTAGGGTGGTGACTTCACACCTAACTCCCCAGTCCAGGATGGGATTTTGACTGGCTTGAGCTTGCCTTAGTCTTTGGCATGTACTGGCATAACTGATGTGTGAGTTCATAGGTGTAACTGTCCTGCTGGGTCTGGAAAACACGCCATCCACTACCTCTGGCTCTCATACCTTTATGTTTCCTCTTCAGTAATAATCTCTAAGCCTTAGAAGGAGTGGGTACTCATGAAATAACTTCTATTCCGGCTATTAGCTTTCTATTTGTCCTTCTATAACAGGGCATGTCTTGGAATAGTTTTAACTTCTAGACAGTCCTGCACTGACTTTGTTTCTTAGCACCCTTCTGTCCTCTGCACAAGTCTGAAGCAGAAGCCAAAGTGTCTAAAATGGAACAGATGATATGAAGACTCAATAAAGCAAAAGACTTTTAATCCTTAACACATGATTTATCTTTAAGCTATTACAGGTAATCACCTCTTTTATGAATCAAGTCAGCCCTGGCTCTTTTTTAAAAAACTAGTTAAGTCATAATTTATTATTGTTGTTGTTGTTATTATTATTATTATTATTATTATATAACTTTTTATTGGTTCTTTGTGAATTTCACATCATGCACCCCAATCCCATTCTTTGTCCTTTCCCCCCATACCTGCTCTCTACCCTTGCATATTCCCCCAATAGAGAAAAAGAATCTCATTGTGGAAACTTTAGTTGTGTCACAGTGTGTCCCACAGTATACCCTTTACCCATACTGCTTTGCTTGTGAATGTTCATAGCAATGACTTGTTAGTCTGGTAAGAGGCCTCTGGCTTCTGCTACTCTATAAATACTGGAACCTCACTGGGACTCCTGTCAACAGGTGTCCTGTTGTTGCCCTGTGTCATGGAGATCCTGTAGTTTTGGATCTGTAGGACTGGCCCCTTTATGGACTCTAGCGGTTCACTGATGGGCTGGATGTTGGGGTGGGCCAGTTCAAAGCCTAGAGTAGTAGACCGTGCTGGTCACTCTACTGGCTCTACTTCTCTCATACCCCTGGTGCCAGCTCACCCACACCCCTGCAACCAGGGCCAGCTCTACCCTGATGCCCAGGTGAGGTGCAGGGCCTGCTCTCCCAGATGTTAAATCCAGTGAAGTACATGGCCAGTTCTTCCACTCCCATCATCCCAGTGCTAGCTCTATTGCCTGCAGTAGGTGCCACAGTTTAGACATCAAGAGTAGGGCTGGCTCTCTTGCGCTTTGACTCAACTGCAACCCAGGGGCAGCTCTCCTGAGTGATAAGGTGATAAGGGGCAATTGGGGGACATTTTTTCCGTATCCATGTCACCATGTGGCAGACAAGTGATGATGTCAGATCTCCCAGGCTCATGCTGTCAGGGATGGCTTGCTTGTGCTCCTATCAGAAGAGTCAGCTCAACTGTGGTTCCTAGGTGAGAGGTAGGGCATGCTCTCCTGAGTGTTGCAGGTGGTGAGGGGCAGGACCACTTCTCTTACTCTCGTTTCCCCAGGGCCAGGTCTCCCCCATGCTGTAGGGAGTAAGAGGTGAGAGGGGATGAGGTTTTCTTTCCTTCATCCATTCTACCACACAGGAGAAGAGTAATAGGGCTAGCTCTTCCACACTCATATCTTCTGTACTCTCTCACATACAACTCCTACAATGTATGGGGCTGCTCTCCTGAGTACTGCAGCTGGCTAGGGGCAGGGTCAACTCTCCTGCTTTCATGCCCCCAGAGCCAGATCTCGCACACAGCTCTCAGGCATCAATGTGGGCAGCAGCCCAGACCAGGGAAGTCAACCTGGTCTTTAGTAATAACAGACTCAGACATAGCTCCCGGTGGAAGTACAGGCTAGGACCACACCAGATTCCTGGAGGCATCTCTGACTACTCACACCAGGCTGTGCTTACTACCCTCAAGTCTCTAGTTCTTCCCCTCTTCACCCTCTTCACTGCCCACATTCTTCTATTGCTCTTTCTCTTCTATATATCCACTGCTTACTTGATCCTCTTGGTGGTACCTAGAGTCTCTGAGTGTTTGGGGTTGTCTGAGGAGTGGTCTCAGGAAATATGGCACTGGGCAGGGGTCATCTCAGTCATGGTCTATCCCTCCAGATCTGTGTGGCACTGAACTGGTGGTCATCTCTGGCTAACTCCCTGCCCTGGCCCCAGAGCTAATCTGGTAGTTGTTTTGGTAGTTATTCTTTACCTGGGAGTGTCTCAGTGACACCATATGAAGGTTCTCAGTCTTAGGTTCACTCCTGCCCCAGGGCTTGAGGTCACATGTGGTGTTCTTGTAGTCTCTGCCTTGCTTCCTGTCCTGGGAGCCCATCTTGGTCTGAATGATGCTGTAGTGGTGTCATCGCAGGCCACCTTTCTTTCATATATCGTTAGGCTATTAGTCATTCAGATGTACACTGGTCAGAACACCGAGCATAACATATCTTCTCTCCTCTCTGCTACCTACTGATGAACATGTAACATACCAGCCACTCTTACAATGCCCCTAGGGGCAATAGTTCTGGTGCTTAAGAGTCTTTACTCTAAGCTTTTTGCACAGAGGAAAGGAACATGTCATAACACAAGAATTTTCCAGAATGTCAAGAACTTACAGGTAGAGGCTGTAGAAGCTATTGGAATGTCCCAGAACACCTTTGCAATACCAGCATATATACCCCAAGCCACTGTCAAATGCTTTATGCTGGAAGAAAAGGAGAAACTGGAAGACAGAGAAAGGTGAAGGGAATTAGAGATGACAGAACCATGAAAGGAAGTAGTACTCCAAGATAACACAAAGGATGGTTGTCAATGTAGAGGAAGAAACTAAAGTAATAACCCAGGAAAGGTAAAAAGGTGGAGTCTGATGCACAAAAGATTGTTTTTGGAAAGAAAGAAGTGTGTGCCTCTCTCCCTAAAATACAAATACTTGGTTTAATAGCTTAAAATATGACATAGTTTGGTCATGTGATATAATGTCACTTTTATTTACTCAGTTGAAGGGATGAGATGAGAGCCATACCCAAGCTGTGTGAATAAGTGGCTTTGGGTGAATCTAGAGCATTTCTTTCTCTGCTTTAACTCCAGGCTTAGGCTAGGCCTGGAGGCTTCCTCCAAGCTGAATGATTCAATCCAGCTTCTATTGGCTTCTGTCTGAATTGCTCTGCTTGGCCTCTGTGACTCCTCATTCTCTGGCTTCTTCTGTCTTCATTTTTGTCTAGCTTATTCTCTTTGCACCCTGTGTCTGTACAACCATCCCAATAAAACTGCCACACACACACACACACACACACACACACACACACACATACACACACCACCTGTGTTTAGCTAGCACCTTCTGTTTCCCTGCCATGCTCTTAAGTAACCTCTGTTTCCTGTGTTCTTCTTCTGAGAGTTGGGTGTATCCTTTCCCTGACTCATTCTGTCAAATCTTTCTCTGACTGCCCCTCATTAGACATCACTTTCAAACGTGGGTGTTTCCTTCAACACACTAACTTATCTTCAGTGTTTACATTCCAGCTGGGTCATATAGAATGAGAGTAGTTTGAATTTGATGGCTGAGGATACTGAACACCTTTTCAAATACACAACAGTTCATGTGTATCCAGTGGACTCTTATATTATATTAGAGATATTTCAAAGCTCGTGTTTCTTTTTGTACTATTCACAATAGCTAATAAATAGAACCGGTCTAGAGTGCTATCACCAGATGAATTGATAAACATAATGTATATATATACAGTGGACTTTCACTCATCTAAAAAGAAAAATGAGATCATGAAAAGTGCATTAAGCAACATAAGCTGGATTCAAAGATAAATGTTGTGCATATGTATTGTATGTGTCTCTACGTGTCAGTAGTCAAACAGAAACAATAAAAAAATGTTAAATGGCAGGAGTGAGGGAGAAAAGGAGAAACAATGAACTACAAGTGACATGAAAGCAGAGGAGAGACCATGATAGAGGAAAGAGATCGAGAAAGACATCAGAGGGAAGTCAAGGAAGAGAGTGAATGAAAAGCAGAAGATGTATGAAAATTCTATAACAAATCTCACTACTTTGCATGCTTTAAATACTATTAAAAAACAAATAGAAAAACTTGTAGGATATGGGTGAGCTTGGAGATAAGTCTTGGAGAAGGAAAGTAATTTTACAGTGGGTGACATCTGATTTTGGTGACACAGGTAGCAAGGTCATCTGTAGAGGGCGAAGGACACGATCTTGAGAATAGTGAGGGTTTATAATAGCCACATAGAGTGTTGAAAAAGGAGCTGTCTAGAGACAACTAAAAGGGTTACTGGGCAGTGAATCCTTGTCACCCTCTCATCTAGTGATAGCCGTTCCTTCTCCTTTCTCTTCATTTACGTTTGATCAGGAAATGATTTTCCAGTAAATTTCAATTCTTATTTTAGGTAACAAGAGAAACAAAGCCTTGTTTTTCAAGCAGCTAAGGTAAATTTGCTTGCAGTTTTAGGCTCAAATAAAATTAATTGGTATTCTCATGGCAGTACCACATATTTGTTATTATAAAGGTGGAGAATAACAAAAAGAGCAGAACAGTATTTTTCACTGAGGAATGGTTGCTGATGTGGTTTTATTTGGATACTTTCCCTAAATATGGTTACCTATGTGTCCTAACTTAATTTAAAGTGGGGTTAATTGTATGTAAAATGTTTGCATGTTGCTCTTTTCAACTTCTTAAGGTATATAATTGCTTCTTTTCTTGTCATAAACACAATTTAGTCATTGAAAAAAATTTAAATGCAAAAACAGCACAAAGATGGAAACAGAAATCTTTTGTAATGCTATCACACTGAGATAATGACCCAGCTGCTAAGAGTTCTGACAAGGGCTTTCATGTTACACTTCAGAAAACATTTCCAGCCACATTTCCTCTAATATGTGATCCCAGCTCTTCCTCTGCACTGAATTTGAACACCCTCTGCCATAACTGAATTTTTCCCAGAGAAATGCATATCAGTATAACCTTTACAAAACCAGGTAAGGGCCCCCATTGGCAGAGATAATCACTCAATAAAATACTTGCAATCAGAATCCAAGAAGACATCAAAAAAGATCATCCACCATGATCAAATAAGCTTAATCTCAGAGATTCAGGGATTGTTCAATATACATAAATTGACAAATCTTATATACCATATAAACAAAGACAAAACTATGTGATCATCTCATTAGAAGCAGAAAGCCTTTTAACAAAATCCAACACCCCTTCAAAATTAAAATCCTAGAATGTTGAGTGATATAGGGCACACACCTCAACATAATAAAGGCAGTTTACAGCAATCCCATAGCCAACATCAACTTAAATGGAACAAAATGCAAAACACTTAAATCAGGAGCAAGAAGTAGTTGCCCACTCTCGTTATATCTATTCAATATAGTACTTGAAGTCTTAGAGGAATCAGACAGACAAGTAAAGGAGATCAAGAGAATACAAGTTGGAAAGAAAGGAGTCAACTTATCTTTTGCAGACTATATGATCAAGTACATAAATGACTCTAAAATTCTAAAATAAAACTCCTTCAACTGACCAAAAGATTCAGCAAAGTAGTTAGATACAGAATTAACTCTCTCTCTCTCTCTCCCTACCCCCCCATACACACATACACACACACACACACACACACCAACCTTCCTATATTCAAACAATAGACAGACTGAAAAAGAAGTCAAGGAGACACACCTTTCACAATAGCCTCAGATAATATAAAACATTTTGCAGTAACTCCAATTAAGCACATGAAAAATTTGTGTGATAAAAAGTTTAAGACATTGAATAAAGAAATGGAAGGAGTTATCAGAAGATGGAATGATTTCCCATGCTCATGGATCAATAGGGTTAATATAGTAAAAATGGCCACGTTAACAAAAGCAATCCACTGATGCAATGCAATCTCCAACAAAATTCATCACAGACCTTGAAGGAACAAATTTCAGGTTTATATGGAAACACACACACACACACACACAGAATTGTGGTAGTTAAAACTATCCTGGGTAATAAAAGAACTGCTGGAGGTATTACCTTCCCTCAATTCAAATTGTATTACAAAGCTACAGTAATAATACCAGTATGGTATTGGCACAAAAACAGATATGTCAATGGAATTGAATTGCAGACCCACACATTGTGACTACCTGATTTTGGAAAAGCAAGCCAGAAGTACACACTGAACTAAAGAGAGCAGTTTCAACAAATTGTGATGTTCCGATTGGATAGATGCATGTAAGATCTTATCACACTGCATAAAACCCAACTTCAAACGGATCAAATATCTCAACATAAAACCCAAAACACTGAAACTGATAGCTAAGCAAGTGGAGAATAACCTTAAACTCATTGGCACAGAAAAGAACTTTCTGAACTGGAACACTGTTAGCACAGGCACTAAGATCAACAACTAATAAATGTGATCTCTGAAACTGAAAAGAGTTTGCACAGCAAAGAACACAATCATTTGGATAAAGTTGCAGCCTACAGAATGGGAAAAGACCAACTACACATCCAATAGAGGGCTAATATTCACAATATATAAAGAAATAAAAATCTAGATGTCAAGAAAAAAATCCAGTTAAAAATGGGGTCAGATCTAAACAGAGTTTAGTGTTTTGATCATATTACTGAGTGTGTGAATTGGGGCGGCGGCTCTGTGTCTGTATCTATTTCTTGTACTTTTTGGGGGGGCTCTTTTCCTTCTGTTTGTTTTGTCCTGTTCTGATTGTTACTTTTTGGGTTTTTTAATATTATATTTTATTATTATTCCTTAGAAGCTTGCTTGTTTTCTAATAAGAGACAGGGATATATCTGATATTTCTGACATAAATATATACATACACACACACAAGTATATATACATACATGCATATATATGTATGTATGTATATGTGGATCCGGATGGAAGGGTAGGTTGGGAGGAACAGGGAGGAGGAGATGGAGGGAATGTATGTTATATGAGAAAAAAGGCCTTTTTCAATAAAAAGTCTAGAAATGGAATGTGGTGCAAAGTTCGAAGCCTGTTATCTTGTATCACACAATGCTTATGTATGTTCGCTTGAAAAGGACAGAGCATCATGAGGTGCACTGTCATCATGAACATAGAAATAATTCTTTGTCCTTTGCTCTTGCTTCATACCTCACAGCTGGCTTCTGTCAATTATCATATCCTTCCAGCTGGTGTGGGTCTAGGAGCTAATGAGGAAGAAGTTTGGAGCAGTAATAACCTCAATCATCCGGAGTATTTTCTGTATCAAACAATATTCTAAGTGTTTACATAAATTATTTTATATAATTCCATCTTTAAAAAGAAGACTTGAATGACTCCATCATACACACCTGGAAGAGTAGAAATTAAAGTACAAAAGGATTAATAATTTGTTAATGTCATATTCTTTCAGCGAGCTGAGTTTTATTGTCAGGCAGTTGAATCCAGACCTTTGCCTTGCACATTTCATGCAGATGTGTTAATCACCTATAAATAAATGTCTTCTTTTAACTCTTTAAATTTTATAATTGACTTTTTCTCATTATAGCAATTTATATTTCTGTACACTATCCAGTATTTTTAAGTTAAAATAAATTTTATTTCTATATAACATAAATAAAATGACTATATGTTTTAATAGGACCACTCCCATTCATCTATTTTAATATCTCATAAATATTATCTCCGTCCCTTAGAAAGTTTAAGACTGATCTTTCTTTTTCAATATTCAAATTTTTTTATTTTTAATTTTTTATTTTTTTGATACTTTATTTACATTTCAAATGTTTTCCCCTTTCCAGGTCTCCCCTTTGGAAACCCCCTATCCCCAACCCTGCCTCTATGAGGGTATTCCCCCACCCACCCACCCACCTACCCACTCCCATCTTCTTCCCCTGGCATTCCCCTATACTAGGGCATCTAACATCTTCAGGCCAAAAGGTCTCTCTTTTCCAATTTGTATCCCTTTGGCCTCCTTTTGTTGTCTAATTGCTCTAGCTAGAACTTCAAGTACTATACTGGATAGATAGGGAGAGAGAGGACAACCTTGTCTAGTCCCTGATTTTGGTGGGATTGCTTCAAATTTCCCTCCATTTAGTTTGATGTTGGCCACTGGTTTGCTGTATATTGCTTTTACTATGTTTAGGTATGTTCCTTAAATTTCTGATTTTTCCAAGACTTTTATCATGAAGATGTTGAATTTTGTCAGATGCTTTTTCAGCATCTAATGAAATGATCATGTGGATTTTTTTTCTTTGGGTTTGATTATGTAGTGGATTACATTGATGGATTTCCAGGTATTGAACCATCCCTGCATCCCTGGGATGAAGCCTACTTGATCATGGTGAATGATTGATTTGAGGTGTTCTTGGATTCAGTTTGCGAGACTTTTATTGAGTATTTTTGCATTGATATTCCTTAATGGAAATTGGTCTGAAGTTTTCTTTCTTTGTTGGGTCTTTGTGAGGTTTTGGCATCAGTGTAACTGTAGACTCATAGAATGAATTCGGTAGTGTTCCCTCTGTTTTTATTTTGTGGAATAGATTGAAGAGTATTGGTATTAGGTCTTCTTTGAAGATCTGATAGAATTTTGCACTGAACCCATCTGGTCCTGAGCTTATTTTGGTTGGGAGACTTTCAATGACTGCGTCTATTTCTTTAGGCATTATGGAACTGTTTAGATGGTTTATCTGATCCTGATTTAACTTTCGTGTTTGGCATCTGTCTAGAAAGTTGTCCATTTCATCCAGATTTTCCAATTTTGTTGAGTATAGGCTTTTGTAGTAGGATCTGATGATTTTTTGAATTTCCTCAGAATCTGTTGTTATATCTCCCTTTTCATTTCTAATTTTGTTAATTTGGATACTGTCTCTGTGCCCTCTGGTTAGTCTGGCTAAGGGTTTATCTATCTTGTTGATTTTCTCAAAGAACCAGTTCCTGGTTTTGTTGATTCTTCTTATAGCTCTTTTTGTTTCTACTTGGTTGATTTCAGCCCTTACTTTGATTATTTCCTGCCTTCTACTCTTCTTGGGTCTATTGGCTTTTTTTTGTTCTAGAGCTTTCAGGTGTGCTGTTAAGTTGCTAGAATATGCTCTCTCCAGTTTCTTTTCGGAGGTATTCAGAGCTATGAGTTTTCCTCTTAACACTGGTTTCATTGTGTCCTATAGGTTTGGGTAAGTTGTACTTTAGTATTCATTCTTTCTTTATTTCTTCCTTGACCAAGTTATCATTGAGTAAAGTGTTGTTCAGCTTCCATGTGTATGTGGGCTTTCTGTTGTTGCTGTTGCCATTGAAGACCAGCCTTAATCCGTAGTGATCTGAGAGGAGGCATGAGATCGTTTCAATTTTCTTATAACTGATGAAGTTTGTTTTGTGACTGATTATATGATCAATTTTTGAGAAGGTACTAAGAGGTGCTGAGAAGAAGGTATGTTCTTTTGATTTAGGATGAAATGTTCTATAGATATCTTTTAAATCCATTTGGTTCATAATATCTGTTAGTTTCACTGTGTCTCTGTTTATTTTGTGTTTTCAAGATCTGACCATTGATGATGGTGGGTTGTTAAAGTTTTCCACTATTATTGTGTGAGGTGCAATGTGTGCTTTGAGCTTTAGTAATTTTCTTTTATGAATGTAGGTGCCCTTGCATTCGGGGCATAGATGTTCAGAATAGAGAGTTCTTGGTAGATTTTTCCTTTGATGGGTATGAAGTGTCCTTCCTTATCTTTTTTGATGACTTTTGGGTGAGAGTTGATCTTATCTAATCCTAGAATGGCTACTCCAGCCTGTTTCTTGGGACCATTTGCCTGGGAAATTGTTTTCCAGCTCTTTATTCTGAGGGAGTATTTGTCTTTAACACGGAGGTATGTTTCCTGAATGCAGCAAAATGGTGGGTCCTATTTATGGATCCAGTCTGTCAATCTATGTCTTTTTATTAGGGAATTGAGTACATCGATGTTGAGAGATATTAAGAAATAGTGATTGTTGCTTCCTGTTATTTTCGGTGTTATTGTTATGTTTGTGTGGTTATCTTCTTTTGAGTTTGTTGAAAGATTAATTTCTTGCTTTTCCTAGGGTGTCCTTTCCCTCCTTGAGTTGGCATTTTCCATATATTGTTCTTTGTAGGGCTGGGTTTGTGGCAACATATTGTGTAAATTTTGTTTTGTCATAGAATATTTTGGTTTCACCGTCTATGGTAATTGAGAGTTTTGTGGGTATAGCAGCCTAGGCTGGCATTTCTGTTCTCTTACAGTCTGTATGAGATCTGCCCAGGATATTCTTGCTTTCATAGTCTATGGTGAGAAGTCTGGTGTAATTCTGATAGGTCTGCCTTTATATGTTACTTGACTTTTTTCCGTTACTGCTTTTAATATTCTTTCCTTGTTTTGCGTATTTGGTGTTTTGACTATAATGTAAGGGGAGGAATTTCTTTTCTGGTACATTCTATTTGGCATTCTGTAGGCTTCTTGAATGTTTATGTTCATCTCATTCTTTAGGGAAGATTTCTGTTATAATTTTGTTGAAGATATTTACTGGTCATTTATATTGGGAATCTTCACCCTCTTCTATACCTATTATCCTTAGATTCTGTTTTCTCATTGTGTCCTGGATTTCCTGGATGTTTTGGGTTAGGAGCTTTTTGCATTCTTGCATTTTCTTTGACTGTTGTATCAATGTTTTCTATGGTATCTTCCACAACTGAGATTCTCTCTGTCTCTTGTATTCTGTTGGTGATGCTTGCATTTATGATTCCTGATCTCCTTCCTATGTTTTCGATCTTCAGGGTTGTCGCCCTTTGTGATTTCCTCATTGTTTCTATTTCTATTTTTAGTTCCTGGATGGTTTTGTTCATTTCCTTCATTTGTTTGATTGTATTTTCCTGTACTTCTTTAAGGGATTTTTGTGTTTCCTCTTTAAGTGCTTCTAGTTATTTACCTGTGTTCTCTTGTATTTCTTTAAGGAAGCTATTTGTTTCCTTCTTAAAGTCTTCTATCATCATCATGAGATGTGTTTTTAAATCTGAGTCTTGTTTTTCTGGTGTGTTGTATCCAGAGCTTGCTGTGGTGGGAGAGCTGTGTTCTGATGATGCCAAGTAATATTGGTTTCTCTTCTCTATGTTCTTGCCCTTGCCTTTTGCCATCTGGTTATCTCTGGTGTTAGCTGGTCTTACTCTCTCTGACTGTGGCTTATCCCTCCTGCAAGCCTCTGTGGCAATACTTTCTGAAGACCAGCTCTCTGAGAGGAATTTGGGTTTGGAGAGCTGTGGTCCAGGGTCAGCTCTGGGGTGCAGACAGAAACCAGAAAAATCTTGTCCCCAGCTGTCCCTTGGTTCCTGAGTTCTGATGGCTCTTCAAGGGTCCCTCTTGATCCAGTGAATTTGAAGAGAGTTGGTGTTCTTGGCTGTGCTTGAAGGTGTGTAGGTACTCCTGGGATACTAGCTCTCTCCTGGCACTATTTGAGTATGGAGCCCTGTATCACAGCATCAGCTCCCTGGCCACCAAAAGAAACCAGAAGACTACCCTTGAGTTCCTGTGTCTTGGGGATTCCAGGTGGGTCCCTCTGAGCAAATAGGCTTTTCCATACTCCTGTGAGGCTTGCTTTCTCCTGGTGCTATTTGGCTATGGAGTCCTGATGGCCCAGGCAGAGGTCTCCTGCCACAGATGGAAATCCTACAATATCCAGTTTTAAAGATAGCTAAGATGTTTAGCTAAGATGTCTTAATCTACTTTTTCCCTTTTCTTTTTACAGCCCTGGGGACTGACCCAGGTATTTGCACATGTTAATAAGCCAAGTGCTCTATCACTGAGATACATCCCTATGCTTTACATCAGTGTTCATGTTCCCTTTGGGAGTCTCCTATCAGATATTCTGCATATCAGATATTTACATTATAATTCATATCAGCCCCAAAATTAGACTTATGAGGTAGCAACGTAGTACATTCATTATTGGGATCACTAAAACATGAGGAATTTTATTATTTGGTCACAGCATTAGGGTGGTTGAGAACTCCTGCCTTAGATCATTTTCTTGACATTGCTTAAGATTTGGTTAAAACCATTTAATATTATCCATACCTTAAATCCAACATTGAACTTTGGTTACAAATTCCTTCCAAATTCTTTTTTAGCCTCTAATTTTTTGAAAAGGGCTTATGCTTTTCCTTGTATTGAAAGTTTATCACGGGTTCTGTTTTCTGACTTTAGGTTTTCTAACATTATAATCTCACTTTCTCAAGTTTTGTGGGCAGCTTGTTTCAGGTCCTTTCTGGTCTTGCAAACTTTCGGGTACTTTTAACAACTCTTTACTCCTGTATTGTTAAAATTGTAAATGGTTCGTTTAAATCTTTAAAAATTTTTAGTTCTATCAACAGTGTCTTTCGCCTTACAGAAGCTTTTCAATTTTATGAGGTCCCATTTGTCAATTGTTGATCTTAGAGCATAAGCCATTGGTGTTCTGTTCAGGAAAATTTCCCCTGGGCCCATGTGTTCGAGGCTCTTCCCTATTTTCTCTTCTGTTAGTTTCAGTGTATCTGGTTTTATGTGGAGGTCCTTGATCCACTTGGACTTGAGCTTTGTACAGGGAGACAGGAATGGATCAATTCTCAATCTTCTACATGTAGACCTCCAGTTGAACCAGCACCATTTGTTGAAGATGCTGTCTTTTTTCCATTGGATGGTTTTTGCTCCTTTGTTAAAGATCAGGTGACCTAAGCTATATGGGTTCATTTCTGGGTCTTCAATTCTATTCCATTGATCTACCTGCCTGTCTCTGTACCAATACCAGGTGGTTTTTATCACTACTGCCCTGTAGTACAGCTTGAGGTCAGTGATGCTGATTCCCCCAGAAGTTCTTTTATTGTTGAGAATGGATTTGTTATCTTGTTTTTTTTTTTTTTTTGTTATTCCACATGAATTTGAGAATTGCTCTTTCTAAGTCTATGAAGAATTGAGTTGGGATTTTGATAGGGATTGAATTGAATCTGTGGATTGCTATTGGTAAGATGGCCATTTTTACTATGTTAATCCTGCCGATTCATGAGCATGGGATCTTTCCATCTTCTGATATCTTCTTTGATTTCTTTCAGAGACTTGAAGTTCTTGTCATACACATCTTGCACTTGCTTGCTTAGAGTCACACCAGGATATTTTATATTATTTGTGACAATTGTAAAGGGTGGTGTTTCCCTAATTTCTTTCTCAGCCTGTTTATCCTTTGAGTAGAGGAAAGCTACTGATTTGAGATAATTTTATATCCAGGCACTATACTGAAGTTGTTTATCAGCTCTAACAGCAGCCCACAGATTGGGAAAAGATCTTTGCCACCCCTACATCTGATAGAGGGCTAACATCCAAGTACACATAGAACTCAAGAAGTTAAACTCCAGAGAACCAAGTAACCCTATTAAAAATACGGTACAGAGCTAAACAGAATGGGAATCTCAAATGGCTGAGAAGCACTTATAGAAATGTTCAACATCCTGAGTCATCAGGGAAGTGCAAACCAAAATGCCTGAGATTCTATCATACACCAGTCAGAATGGCTAAGATTAAAAACCCAGGTGACAGCAGCTGCAGGCAAGGATGTGGAGAAAGAGGAACACTCCTCCATTGCTGGTGGGATTGCAAGCTGGTACAGCTACTCTGGAAATCAGTATGGAGGTTCCTCAGAAAACTGGAAATAGTTCTGAGGACCCAGCTATACCACTCCTGGGCATATACCCAAAAGATGCTCCAACATGTAATAAAGACACATGTTCCACTATGTTCATAGCAGCCTGTGGGAACAATCCTGCATGGTAGAAAGAAGCCCCACGGTGTCTACCCGGGGCGCTGAGACTCTGGGAGGGACAGGACACTAGGGGAAGTGGCCAAGTTCTTCCACCCACAGTCCAACAGGCAGGTCAGGCTGTGGGAAGCCTTTGTGGAGACCTACCCATGGGTGGAAGAGGGGGCCATTCCTCGGGAATGTGAGGCAGCTGTCTCCCTGAGTTCTCTAGCCCGGGGCACTGCAGACATTGCTGGGTGCTGCAGACGGGCTCCAGCCCAGATGGGATTTGCGGCTTGTGCCCCAGCTAGCAGCTTCTGCTTGGGTGAATGGGTACTGTTTGGAAGCGCTGAAACGCCCCAGCGAGAGATTAGATTAGATGCAGCTCCTTAATGGAAGGCTGGAATCCTCGATTCCCAAGGCTAGTCATGAAGAAGGGACAGTCCATAATTCTTTTTTTTTGTTTGTTTTTTTTTTTTTTTTTGTTTGTCGAGACAGGGCTTCTCTGTGTAGCTCTGGCTTTCCTGGAACTTACTCTGTAGACCAGGCTAGCCTCGAACTCAGAAATCCACCTGCCTCTGCCTCCCAAGTGCTGGGTAGGATTAAAGGTATGTGCCACCACTGCCGGGTGACAGTCCATAATTCTAAGGCATTTATTTTCATTGTGGAGAGTGGCGTGGGTGAAACTGTACCACTGTACCCTCTGGGAGAGGTGAGGCTGAAATAGTAACTGGGAAGGGGTGTGGCTAAGTCTCTAGGTGTCTCATTAACCTGGGGATGGCTTGGGGCTGCTTGGCCATGCCTCTACCTGAGGAGGGGTATGTCAAGGTTCTGACATCAGGTCCTACCTGACAGACCTCACATGACAGACCTCTCTACAGGAGGCTGTAGGGGGTTGTACTTGTTAGGAGCCAAAAGGCATCCTCGGAGTGTTGGCAAAATGCTTTCCTGTCCCTTGTGAGTTGCCCCACTGGGTTGCTTATCAGTTAATATTAGCCAAAAAGAAGCTTGGAATACCCACGATACAACTCACAAACCATATGAAACCCAAGAAGAAAGACCACACCAATAGTGTGGATGCTACAGTCCTACTCAGATGGGGGAAAAAAATCTCTGGAAGTAGATGGAGAGAGGAATCTAGGAGGGAGAGGGGAGAGGGAGGGATCAGATATGGAAGGAAATGGGGGAGAAGTACAGAGGGCCAGGAATTTGATAAGAGGTGTGTAGCAGTGGGGAAGGGGGAACTAGAGGTAACCACTAGAAAGTCCCAGATGCCAGGGACCCAAGTGTTTCCCAGGACCCAACAGGGAGGGCATTAGCCATAATATCCAACAAAGGGAAGATGGAAGATTTAGAGACCATATCTAACAGATAGGCATGGCCCCCAGGTGAGGGATGGGGCTATGCACCTACCTCAAAAATATTAATCCAGAATTTCTCCTGTCCAAAAGAAATACAGGGACAAAGAGTGGACAGAGACAGAGGAAAGGCCATCCAGAGACTGCCCCACCTGGGGATCCATCCCATCTGCAGACACCAAACCCAGACACTATTGCTGATGCCAAGAAGACTTTGCTGACAGGAGCCTGGTATAGCTGTCCCCTGAGAGGCTCTGCGAGAGCCTGACCAATACAGATGCAGATGTCACAGCTAACACATCAGACTGAGTTGCAGGGACCCGAATGCAGGAGTTAGGGCAAGGACTGAAGGAGCTGAAGGGGTTTGCAACCCCATAGGAAGCGCCACAATATCAACTAACCAGACCCCTCAAAGCTCCCAGGAACTAAGCCACCAACCAAAGAGTACATATTGGAGGGAACCATGGCTCCAGCTGGATATATAGCAGAGGATGGCCTTTTTGGGCATCACTGGGAGGGGAGCCCGTAGGTCGTGTGGAGGCTTGATGACCCAGCGTAGGGGAATGCTAGGGCACTGAGGCAGGAGTGGGTGGGTGGGTGGAGGAGCACCCTCATAGAAGCAGGATAATCCCCTCCTTCCCTCCTCTGCACTCTTACATCTTCTTCCTTTTCTTTCTCTCCTTCCTTACTTCTCTCCTTCCTCCTCCATCTTCTCTTCCCCTCCTCATTCATTTGTTTTTAAACTTTTTTTTCTGGTGCATTTTATGTGACCCAGACAGGACTCCAACTCACCCCATGACGAGGCTGGCCTTGAACTCCTAATCTCTTTTGTCTTCTTTCATCTCCCCAGTGCTGAGATTTCTGGGTTGTAGTACTACTCTCAACTCTATACCATTGTTATGTCTGCTCCTCATCCCTTCTTCCTATAGGTTTTCTCTGTCTCTCTCATATTCCCTGTTCTACTTTTACATCAAATGTATATTCAAAAATAGATTGCATTTCCTCTGTTGTGAATTCTCTGTTTCGTTCTATACTCTGTTTTTTGATTGGGTTGTTTGGTTTTGGGGTGGTTAGCATCTTGAGTTTTTTATATATTTTGCATATTAACCCTCTATCGGATGTGGGATTAGTGAAGATTTTTTCCCCATCTGTAGGTTGCTGGTTTTTCTTATTGACTATGTCCTTTGCCTTACAGAAGCTTTCCAGTTTCATGAAGTCCCATTTATCAATCCTTGATCTTAGAGCGTGAACCCTTGGAGTTCTGCTTAGGAAATTTCCCCCTGTGCCAATGAGTTCAAGGCTCTTTCCCACTTTCTCTTCTTTAGATTGAGTGTATCTGGTTTTATGTTGAGGTTCTTGATCCACTTGGACTTGAGTTTTGTGCAAGGTGACAAATATGAACAAAGAAATCTCAAATGGCTGAGAAGCACCTAAAGAAATGTTCAAAGTCCTTAGTGGTCAGAGAAATGCAAATCAAAACAGCCCTGAGATTCTGCCTTACACCAATCAGAATGGCTAAGATCAAAACCTCAGATGATAACACATGTTGGGAAGGATGTGGAGAAAGAGTAACACTCTTCTATTGCTGGTGGAATTGCAAACTGCTACAACCACTCTGGAAATCAATCTGGATGTTCCTCAGAAAATTTGAAATAGATCTACCTGAAGACCCAGCAATACCACTCTTGGGAATATACCAAAAGGATGCCCCACCATGCCACAGGGACACCTATTCCACTATGTTCATAGCAGCCTTATTTGTGATGGCCAGAAGCTGGAAACAACCCAGAAGTCCTATGGCAGAAGAATGGATACAGAAAATGTGGTTCATTTACACAATGGAATACTACTCAACTATTAAGAATGAGGACATCCTGAGTTTTGCAGGAAAATGGATAGAACTAGAAAATATCCTGAGTGAGGTAACTCAGACCCAAAAGGACATGTATGAACTGCAGGGATGAAAATGGAGAAGAGCCCGAGGAAAAGAAGGTCCAGCAACAGGCCCAAAGTGTTATCCAGCTCAACGGGAAGCCCCAAGGCCTGACACTATTACTGAGACTAAAGAGCACTCATGACTGCTACCCTCTGAAAGATCCAACAAGTAGCTGAAAGAGTCAGATGCAGATATTTGCACCCAACCAATGGACAGAAGCTGCTGACCCTTGTAGTTGAATTAGGGAAAAGCTGGAAGAAGCTGAGGAGGAAGGTGACCCTGTTAGAGGACCAACAAGTCCCAATTAACCTGGACCCCAGAGATATCTCAGACACTGGACCACCAACCAGGCAGCATACACCAGCTGATATGAGGCCCCCAACGCATGTACAGCAGAGGACTGCCAGGTCTGGGTTTAGTTAGGGAAGATGCACCTGACCTTCAAGAGACTGGAGGCCCCAGGGAGTTTAGAGGTCTGGTGGGTTGGGGGGTGGGGTGGGGACATCCTCATGGAGACAGGAGGACTGGGAGGAAATATGGGATGTGGAACAGAGGGTGGAGAGGGAGGAGGATAAAATCTAAAGTGAAAAAAAAAAAAGAAAAATAATTTAAAAAAACATTTAAAAAGTAGATTCCAGAAATAACAACAAAAACATTTTGCCCTTCTAAGTCTATCTTACCATGTTTAAAATTATGATCTTCAATTTCATCTTTTCTCTTGCAAATATTATAATTGTATTTTATTTTTTTATGTCCCTGTAAAGCCTTGGCTGGCTATCATCTTTGGTTTTGTGAATAGTATTGCTGTAAATATAGACTTCTAAGTATCTCTACAGTATGCTGACTTACAATCATTTGAGTATTTATCCAAGAGAGATACAGCTGTACAATTTGGCAGTTTTCTTCTAACATAGTTTGAGGAATATCTCTACTATTCTCCTAGTGACTACAACAGTTACGTTGCCACTGTATGAGGGGCTCTTTCTCCATATCCTTGCCATATTTATTATTTGCATTAATATCGGCCCTTATGACTCCATTGAAATGGAATCTCAAGGTGGCTTCAGTTTGTGTTTTCCTGATGGCTAAGGGTATTGACTTTTATCCTTTGACTGTCAGCTTATAAGTGTCTTTTTCAGTGATCTGTGTTTCATAGAGACAGCAGATATTTGTGTATTATAGTTTAAGCCAATAAGCTAGCTTGTAACTTTTAATTGAATAGTTAATATAATTTATGTTTCAGGCTATAATTGAAAGTAATTTACCTATTTTTATAGTTGGGGGCAATTTTTCTGGTTGGTCAGATTATCATTTTTTTTTGTTTGTTTTCTTTCTTAATGAGATAAAAATGAAAGGCCATAAAATAGGGTGGGGAAGGAATAGAAGGTCGGTTCAGGGTGATTGACAGAGGGGCAAGTATAATTAGATCATATTGTATGAAATTCTCATAGAATTATTAAAACACAAAATAAAAAATATTTAAAAGTAAATAAATAAATTGGAAAAAAGATCAAAAACCCCATTGTTAACAAACAAACAAACAGGAAAAGAGAATGGCCAAGAATCTAGGAAAGAAAGAGAGATTAGAAAGGCAAATGTAAGAAATGTTTTACTGTGTAGAAAAGTTTTTAATTAAATTTAATTAAATCCTCTGACATGATGACAAAAAATAAGAGTCTACATATTTCCTAAAAACCTATACATAACCAAAGGAAACCAGGAAATTTACTTTTGTTTAAAGAAAATAATTTGGATAGTCACTTTGGTAGGCAAATTCTAACCACTTATCTTAAAGCTAGACTGATATTGCTTCAATAGATAACAATATAAACTTTTAAAAACTGTGTTTTGAAAATAGAAAATATTATTTTTCTAAAAGTAAAGATTTGCTTATAGTATTTATTGCTTGTATTTGTATACATATATACACATACATATTCCTCTATAATGAGTATCAAATATACATACAATTATATATATATATATATTCTGAAGAGGGACACTGATATGATTTGTATTTTAATGTTTAATGAGGAAAAGGTTTTCAGACTTGTTAGTTTTGTTTTATATCTAATGTGGAGATACGATATTTTACGTAGTTCAAAATACTCTTCTACAGAAACTAAGGGATGCGTCTTTTTCTGAGACCATGTAGCTGGTAATGGGAAAGGGAAAATCATTCTTTTTGTGCTGTTTTCCTGAACCTGCCATTCAGGCTTCGGTTTTCCTGATCTCTCTTCATCTCTGTACTTCTCCCCTAAATTCCTTGCTGTGTCTCTAAACTCAAGTATGTTCCCAGCCCATGGCCATGACATTTTTTCTTCCCTCTCCTCAGAACTATACTCCTTTCCCACCTTGTTCAGGTACTTCAATATCTTCTCTCTCTCTCTCTCTCTCTCTCTCTCTCTCTCTCTCTCTCTCTCCCTCTTTTGGTTTTTCCAGACAAGGCTTCTCTGTGTATCCCTGGCTGTCCTGGAACTCACTCTGTAGACCAGGCTGGCCTTGAACTCATAAATCCTCCTGCCTCTGTCTCCTGAGTACTGGGATTAAAGGCGTGCGCCACCACTGCCCAGATCAATATCTTCTTTCTGAGGAAGTCTCCATTAGTCATATTATTTCACAGTGCTCCTTAAAAATCCTTTCAAGTGATTTTATATTATTTTTAGAAGGTTTTATTTTGGTTCATACTTTTTTTCATCCATGGTCAGCTATATTGCTTCTTGCTTAAGGTGAGGGTAGAAACATCATATCAGGCTACTGTGTGGTGGAAGAGGCTGTTTGCTTCACATCAGTTGGGAACCAGAAAGGGTAAGAGAACAGGGAAATAATCTATTCTTCCAAAGAGTGTCCCAATGGATACTTCCTATAACTATGACCCAAACCCTGTTCAACTCTTCCTTGCCAGTGGATTCTAGAATCATTGAGGATAGGCACTTTATCTATTCCCTATATATTGAATCATTATGATTGAATAGAAAGAAAATAAATTTGTCTACAGCCTTAGATTTATGTTTCATAAATTATATTGGCAAAAGACATTAACAGGAGAAAAAGCAAACAAATCCATGAACATATGTATTTCTAATATACATAGGAGAAGTAAATGACAAGTAATTCAGGGTTATAGGATCTTAGCCTTGTATACTATGTTAACCTTTCTGCCATTGTGACAAAATAAAGTAGCTGACAGTATTACTTAAAACATGGAAATATTTGTTTGTACTTAGTTTCAGGGATTTTGGTCCTTGATGAGTCTATAAGTGAAGCACGACTTCATGGTAAGAAGACATAGAAAAGCAGGGTTAGGCACATCACAGTAACTAAAACTCAGAGATAGAGAAGGTCCTGGAAAAATATGTTGCCTAGAGACATGCTCCCAATGACCTACTTTCTTCACCTGAGCCTACCTTTCTAATGTTCCCAGGGCTTCCCCAAAACAGTGCCACTTGTCAGGGCCCAAGCTTTTGGTACATAAGCCTTCTGTTTGATACTTCATATATAAGCCATAACATAAAACATCTTAGCCAAGAAAAACAAACCTGTTCAAAATTGAGATAACCAACCAAACAAAGAGGCCTGTACTCATTGAGGATATGTACTGTGGAATGGGAAGTCCGTGAGGAAACTAATAGCAGAAAGAAACAAATCAAGTGAGGTTTGTCACATAATTTCTTCTGATGCATCTCTGGGCTAAGAGCCTGGAATTGACTCCTACAAGCAAAAATCATCCTGATATTTTCCCTGTCGATAGGATGAGGGCAGAATACTTACCTGTCTTTCATCTTCTTTTTCTCAATTGCCTTTAGCTCAAAATAATCCATTTTTCAACAAGACATATTTTAGGATGGCATACATTGAGCCTCAGCACACAAAATATTTTCTTCATTTATTGTGATTCCATGAAGAAATGAAAATATTGGAGAAGAATATATTTTTTATTGGGTTTGGTAAACACTTATGTTTTAAATTTCTTTTTGGTCAGTAACCATCAGCAAGGAAATGATTACGCGTGTAAAAGTTACTATAAACGACTGAGCTGGTCTGTGGTTTGAACTTACAGCATCAAACAAGGCCAACCAGCTTCTAAAAATAGACAAATCTTTCATCAGGCTCATATTATGAGTCTGTTTACAAAGAATTCATTTTTGATTTATTCATTGCTCCTAATACCATTCTTGAAATTTTCATTTCAGTTCCTTGCAAAAACAATCACATTCTTAACTCAGTCTCTAGTATGAAAATAGGTCACTGTGATAAGCCTGTCAGAATACAAATGTGTTGGGGAATTGATATCTGGGGCTAGATCTGACGTGGCTGAGTTCTCACTGTGAAAATATTATAGAGCAATTTGTCTTACCATTAAATCTCTCTCTCTCTCTCTCTCTCCTCTCTCTCTCTCTCTCTCTCTCTCTCTCTCTCTCTCTCAATAGACTGCTATTCAGAACTGCAACAAGAGGGGTTGGAAAATCTTAGACATAGTTCTATTAGGGGATAAATATGTATTGTTTAGAATATTTCTTGACTTTATTTTTATAAGAAGGAAAACAAAGCAAGTTTTCTAACAAACAACAAAAAGTTATTCTATGAAAAATTGAAGTCCTCTTAGATGGATCTCCAAAGCTCTAGGCTAAGGCCTGTCACCTGTAGTTAAGATCTTGACGTAGGAAGTTCTAAGATTGGGGTGGGACTTGAGAAAGGGAAGAGGTTGTCACAAGAAGAGAAGTGAATCATTGTGAGTGATACTCTAGACTGAGCAAACTGTGAGGAAGTAGAAGCCAGGCCTGACAATGATGTGTAGGGAGGCTTGAGGAAGTGCTGTGCTATCCTTTTGAAAGTTGTCAACTAACTCCCTAGGCAGTTGCAGAATTTGGAAAAAAAAATATTGTAATTTGTGGTAGTTATCTATAAGGTAACACATTTTGTAATACTCATAAAGGATTTTATTGGTTGAGACTAGAGTAATTAACCAGGGTAAGGAGCCTGCCCTCAAAGGATAGGCCCCCAAAGGATTTGTATCAGAGACAGTAGTGGGAGTAAGAAGAGGGGACAGGTTCTAGAGGAAGAACTCTCTATAGAACCTTCCAGGGGCATCTCAGGGAGTAAATGGCACAACATGAGCTGGGACACTGTGTCTTTTCTATTCCGATGTTTAACAGTCATGTAATTAAATTATGATGAGGAGATTCAGAGCAACAGAAAGACTGCAGAATTGTATTCACCTTATTTAGATGGTTGAGGTGTACTTTGATATGCAAACATAAGTGGAGCAGTGAAGCCTACCTACTCATCTTGTAGCAATAAGGGGTTTTTATCTTACTTGATAATTTCATGTCTAGAAACTATAGAGGAGCAGTTGAGGTAGACTGGCTTGAAGAATTTTTGATTTGATCTATTGTTAAACTTCTTTCTCTTATTTAATAAAGTGAGCATTATAAAGGGTTATTGGTTGTCTTTGGTGGCTTGAGAAGATCATATAACTTCTCCATGTCTTACCTGTTCCCAAAGATCTCTAATATGAATGCTTTGAAGCTTCATCTCCCTTTTAGATTCTCAGAATTGAATCCAAAGCCTTGCACATACTAAGCATGGGCTCTATTTCTGATTAGTGCCAAGCCCCTGCTTTGAAAAAAAAATTTTTTTTTTTTAAGAACAAATAGAGCAATGCTGAACATTGTTTTTGTTACCCTGGTATAACTGATTGCTGAAAATTTTAGATTAGATGGGATGTCTCAAAAATAGATTTGTTTCTCTCTCTACACTTTTCTGAACATTAGTGATGATCTTTTTGTAAGCCAGTACAAGCAGGCCTCAAAGGTTCATAAGTCAGCTGTGTAGGAAAAGATAGAATCAAGACTCGGACTAAGACAAGAGATTTTCTTCAAACGCATTGTCTGTCTATGATGCTTCATCTTTCATGTCTTCTTGAAAATGGTGTCAGGTGCAATTTGTGTGCGTGAGAGCATCCAATGTTATAAACGGTACTGAACAGCTCTTGAATGCTAATTGCTAGCTCCCTACCTCTTCTAGCTTTATCTGTTTCATCCTTTATCCTTTTATCCAGGCAGCCTTTCACTGGCTTTGGGGTATTTTTTTTCTGTAAATTAGTACAGGTGTGTTGGTTATTGCTAAGTTGGCCTTGAACTCACAGAGAACCAACTGTCTCTGCTTCCTTGGTACTGGGATTAAAGGCATGACTAACACACCTGGCTTCAGGATTAACTTTCAATGTCATTTATTCATTTACTTATTAATTTCTAAGTGGTCAACTTATTACTCCCATGACCATGCAAATGAGACCCTACTCTGTGCTAGGTGCTGAGTTTATAGCAAGCAATATAATGATACATCTCTCACATGGAGTTTATTAACTACCAGTGAGACAGCTCACAAGTGACAAATCACATTTCTCATAACTATTAACACATAAAAGTTTTGATGTTTTGAAAGATAATTGAAAGAGGAAACTGCCCTGTTCTCAAAGAAAGTGCAGAAGTGTTCATGAAACAGTGATAGTTGAGATGGATTGCTGTCATCGTTCTTGGAAGTCTGAGCTAAAAGCACTCAATAGTTTTTGTGGCATAAGACAACAGCCTTCCTGAGAGCATTTGATTTCCCTCTTTTACCTAGTCAGTATTATACTGAACAAGTACACTTTCACATAGTAGGTAGCAGTCTTCACTTTACACACTTCAAAATAGTCACCACAGAGAATACTTGCTTTTGTAACTATTGTCTGGGCTAAGGTACAGTGGTCTGCATTAGAGGTTGAGCTATTCTTTGTGCAGTTTATGCTACACCCCCAGTTCTTGACTTGTACAATATATTGCTGTTCTCTGTGCTGTGTCATGTGTGCAGGAGTGCCCAGAACTTATTTTTCTCATCTCACCAGCTCTTTTCCATCCCTCCCTTCCTCCCATCACCCCATCCTCTAGACCAATATTTTTCTCTGTAGTAATTCACCTGTTTTTAGATTATGTATGAATGAGATCATATGGCTTATATGCATGCCTTCTTTTTTTTCAGTTAATATAACCTTTACTTGCATTCTTGTCATAAATTACATGATTTTATCCTTTTATAAAAGTGCCACATTTTCTTATTTATAATGTGATGGATATGTTTAGATGAAAACTTGCAGAAAAATTCTCAGGATATGATAAGAAAGATTTGGGAAGAATATGTTTCCTGCAGCTTAGGAAACAAAACAAAATTTTATAAAATATATTACATTAAAAAGCCATTATAATGAAATAAAATAATCAACAGAATGAAAGGATAACCTTTAAAATGGAAGATTCATAAACCATATATCTGGTATGGAATTTATATTTAAAACTCAAACAACTCAATTAAAACAATAAGCTGACTTAGAGATGTGCAGTAGCTCTAAGCAGACATTTCTCTAAGGATGTGTAGAAATGGCTGAAAATATACTCAGCATCTCTGATCAGCAGAGACATGCAAATCAAAGCTACCATGAGATATGAATTCACTCTCGGGACAAGTGCTGGCAAGGCTGTGGAGAAGAGGAACTTTAGTGGGAATGCAAGTTCGTACAATTTTTTTGAAAAGAAGCCTAGAGATTCCTCAAAAAATTAAAAATAGACACCATAAGATCAGCAATCTCATATGTCCAAAGAAAATGAAGTCAGTATGTTTAGAGACATCCACATTGTCACATTGATTACAGAGCTTTTCAGGCTGCCCATGAAACAGAAATATTCTTTGCAAGGTGATTTCAGGCAGAGGGAGGTCTTAGGAGAAAGACCAATGTCGAACATGCTTGGTGGCCATGATAATGAAGGTAGATACAGTGTGTCTGGGACTGGAGGAGAGTAATGGCATTTGGGGGACCCTTCATTCATTCAGCGAGTACTTTTTGGGTACCTACTGTGCCACACTGCTCAGGTACTTAGAACATGGTAAGTATCAGAACAAATCAGCTCCCTTGTCTCTGATGCTTCTTTTCTAAAAAAATCTATCTGTCTGTCTGTCTATCTATCTATCTATCTATCTATCTATCTATCTACCTACCTACCTACCTACCTACCTACCTATCAAGTATAGGGGGTATGTGTGCTTTTGTTAAGGTTTCTGTGTGGAGGTTGGGGGCAACTTGTAGGAATTGGTTCTTTCTTTCTACCATTAGAGTCCTAGAGATTGAATTCAGGTCTTCAGGTTTGTTTTTGTAATCTGCTAAGTGATCTTGCTTCTCACATCAAAGCATTTGTATGAAAGAAGGATGTGCATCTATGTAGTTTGTTAAAAATCTTAGAAGATAAACATCCACGTCAGTTTGAAAACAGAACGTACTGAAATTGAATTTACTTGAGTACTGGTAACTCAGTGTAAAAGCACTTGCCCTTTAGAACTGCAAGGATCTTAGATTCCAAAAATTTGTTTATACTGGAGAGAAACACGTTGTTCTGAGAAAGTGGAGTTTGAGATCACAGTAGTAGTTGTTGGCAGACCCAGAACTCTAAGCCACACACTGTAAATCCAAGTGCTTCCTTAGGACTTCAGCAGCCCATGAGTATCTGTTGATTAACCCCATAGGTTAGCCGAGGGTTTGAGTACGTATAGTGGGAGGCTAGGAGAGGGAGTGCAGTTGAGCTTGTTTTTCACATAAGCCTTTTCATTAAAGACAAGAACAACTGAAGGACTCCCTCTTTTCACTCTCCCAGGAGAGCTCTTCTGCCCTTCCCTTGTTTGCTATTGCCTATTGAGGTTATAAAGCTATTCAGCTGAGAGTGTGCTGATTTCGTGGTTCACTCTGCACTAAGACCTCCCTTGTCCTCTGGTAACTGCTCTTATTTGACTGATAATTGCAAATCATCATATCATGTTAATGATATTAGTCCCTTAACTGAAATTCATTTTACCTGGCTCAGCAGACATTCTGGGCATGTTATAGCTCCCAGATGGGAACCCTGGGGCTGATAACCGATGAAAATGTGATCAGAATGGGCTTAAATGGAAAGAACACACAATGAGGCTCACTTAACACTGAAGTTTTAAATTGAGAGACAGCTTTGCTTACAATAGGTCTTTGT
This sequence comes from Rhynchomys soricoides, assembly GCA_019843965.1. NCBI lineage: Eukaryota > Metazoa > Chordata > Mammalia > Rodentia > Muridae > Rhynchomys > Rhynchomys soricoides. Next base: position 1,975,394 of record JADRCH010000148.1, on the reverse strand, counting down.
CAGGATTCTGAAAGGATCACAGTCAAAGTGTTGTATATCCTTAGCCTTAGCTATCTGCACAAGGCTATCTTAGCACAAAGTGGATGGTTGATACAGAATGCTGAAGAAGGTGGTATTTGGAATGTATTCATCTTAGCCATATGTACTTATGAGGTTATTATGTCATTTGTTAAGAGCACCATTTGTTTAATCATTTACTCATAATTTATAAATTATATCATACAGAGAAAAAGCTATGGGTTTTGAGGTTGGAAAATCTAGCTTGATGTCTATTTTGTTTCTTAAGGTAGTCTGCTACTCTGTTTTGAGAATAAATTCTAAGGCTTTTAGTTAGTAGATGTTCACTGTCTTTGGAGAAGACATTCCAAGAATTCCAGTGGTTTCTGCAAACTGAGGCTAGCACCAGGCATTCACTGTGATGCCTTTGACATATACAGCCATGCAACGGGCTTCTGCCTTTTCTTTCACTCACTGTGGCCATAGCTTTTGCATGGAGATTTGAGAGGAAACCCAGCACATATTCACTGAGTTTTCTTCACAACTTTGAGCATAGAAATTTATGTACATTGGAGGTCTTAACCACCACAATTTATGATTGTTATTACTTATTGAGAACCCTTGCCCTATTACTGTCTTTACTTGTCTTCACAACTTTGAGCATAGAAATTTATGTACATTGGAGGTCTTAACCACCACAATTTATGATTGTTATTACTTATTGAGAACCCTTGCCCTATTACTGTCATTTTAGTTTCTCTTTAACTTACTGGCATTACCCCCTTTAAATGCCAATACACAATGGGACAACTTTGAAATAAAATGAAGATAAACACAAACAGTGAGATACCAAGAGAGTTGGTAACTGAGATGGTTAAGTGATGAACAGGCAGGGCACATGCCCACGTGGATTTGCTAGAGGTTTAGGTCACATATTAGGTAGGATAGGGCAATGTAATAAACGATTTTACAATGCCACTAATATTGACTGAAAGTCATAAGGTTTTTATATGTAGAATTTTTCATTGATAACTTCTGACCATGTGTAATTGAGACCAAGGAAAGCAAAAATATAGATGACTGAGAGAACTTTTGTACTCACTGTGAACCTTCTGTGCATACTCAATTCCTTTGCATCAGCCTCCAGGAGAAAATGAATGTATCTGCAGTGTGGCTCCTATATGGACAGGAATCAGATATGCTCTGTAAATTTGTGCCTGTAATCCCTGGACACAATAGACACTCCATTCCTAGGTGCTAGTCATCATTGCCAGTGCTGTGAACTGAGTGCTCTGAAAATCCGGAATTCAGTAATGCCTGGGTCATCAGGGAAGGCTTCTTGAAGGAGGTTACTTTTAAGATTGTCTTGAAAAGATGAGAAGCAGTTCGTTAGATATAGAGGTAAAGAAGGCAATCCAAGCAAGACGTTTTGTTGCCGTCTGGGGATGATGATGCAGCTGGCGAAGGGTGCACACCAATGAAGACAGTCCATTTCAAGTTCTCGGTGCTTGTGAGAGTAATAGTATAGTTTTACTCTCCAACCTAGTTACATCTAGTTCTCTCACTGATTGCCAAGATGTGCATTTATGATAATCAAAGCTGCATTCTTTGCACATTTTAACATGCTTTAGAATATGAAAGATCGATCTAAGTTAAATTTAATATGCCTCGGTGCCCAACATTGTGCTAAGCATTTAGAAAGCTGTGCTAATAAAGACTTGAATTTAACCCTTGGAATAATCACCAAATGGTGGGAAGGTCATGACAAAGCACTACAGTGGAGGAGTAGACAACGCACAGTTGAAGGAGCACCATTTAAGTGGTTAAATGATAAAGCAGGCTTCTAATTATTTTTGATAATCATCTCTACTTTAAGGTGAACTCATTGAATGTTATGTAGGTAGACTGGGGAAATGAGATCTCTGTGTCATAATTGTGCTTTTGGTCAGTCCTGCCCTCCGAAAAACAACACAATAATTTACATAGCCTGAGAAAACATCTGAGAGAGTCAAGTCTATTTTCCATCCTCATTAGACAATGTATTTGTGGTTGATGTTTGATATATGAGATCTGAATTATGCATAAGGGGTAGAGACGAGATGTTGTCATGATAAAATTTTAATTACTATACATTGTATTGCTGATGAGACAGCAAACTGAACATCACTGACAAGTTGTCTCAACAGTGCAAATGTGTTTGATGAAATGTCCAGCCAATGATGAGATAATGAATTATCCCACTGTAACTATGATGACTCTAAGTTTGGGAAAACTGCCTGGAGAAAATTGAAGTTACATAAGTGAACTTTTAAAGTTCTGTTTTGTTGCTTATGCTGAAAAACAAACACAGGGCTTCACATGTGCTAGGTAAATGCTCTGTCATCCACAGGGCTAGATTTTTGTTTGACAAGAAATGCATATGATGTCATTGGACTTAAATGTTTAAAAATGGATAGAATATTTTGACATTTATGAAAGGAATGCATATCCTAATACCAATTTAGATTTCCTTTTTTATGGCATTTGTTCAGCATGTATAGGGTGGAAATGAACAGGCTTTGCTTATGTATCATTTACTTAGTGCTTTCACGTGCTTCATGCTGAGGTGGTATCAGTAGCTCGATTTTTATTAGAATCTCAGATCCAGAGTAGACAAATGACTTTCCCATTGTCATGAAGGTTAGTGCTCTTCAAAGAGGTCAATGAAACACTGGTACAAGAATCATCTTGGGTTGTTAACGGGATTTCTTTCAATAAAGGAACATTCTAAAAATTACCACCCAGAATACTAAAGAAGAAATAGCTTATACATAATTTACACATGATAAAATGCATAGATCTTAAAAGCTTGGTTCAATGAACTTTGATACTTGCATATAACTTATTTAACTTTCCACTAACATTCCATTATAATACAGAGTTAACTGAAGAGTTTTTGTATTCACTTTACAAATAGTCCTCAGGACACATTTTCTATCACTAAAAGTCATTTGTGCCTATTCTAGAATTTTTGGTAAACAGAATCATGCAGTATGCATAGACATGTGTCAAGCATCTCTATTATGCTATAATATTGTTGACATTCATTCATGTCATAGTATGAATTAATTGTTTTTCCAGATTATTGTTGAGCAGTATTACATGACATATATTTGTACCAATCATAATCCAAAATTATTGAATCCTAAAGTTGGTAATCCTGAATATTTAAATTTTTCCATATAAATTGCTCTCTGAAAGTTCTACCAGGATTTTCTTCTGCCACATCAACACCTGTAGGCTTGCTATCCTGGGGACTTATACTGGTGGTCTGTCTTTTCAATATGTTTCTATCATCGATATCTCAAGTTCCAAGGTTTTCAGACTTGAGACAAGACATGGTAACACCAGCCGAGGGTCTGCTGTGGGATTAATAGACCTGTGTTTGAGGATGGGCTGGTGAGGAATTTCCTAGTCACTATAATTCCATGAGTCATTTTCCTCAATACACCCCTTTTCATATATCTGTTTGCAGATCTTATTGCTTTTATGTCTCTGAAAAACCCAAACTAATACAGACTTCATGTTGAATAATTGTAGTGTCATTGCCTTCACTGCCTTCCTTACGGCACAGTGGGAGGTATTTGAGGAACTGCTTCTTTAAGAAACTTATGAAAACTCAAATGTATGGTTCTAGGAAGGGAAGAAAATGTTAAGTCTTAAAACTATTATTATTTTTTCATAATTTATTTAGTCTGTGTGCTTGTGTTTATATGAGTGTGTGTGAGAGGGGGGGAGGGCAAGCATATTTGTGTAAGTTATAGCACATGTATGGAGGTGAAAGGAGAACTTGCAGTAGTCAGATTTTTCCTTTCACCAAATGTGTTCTGGAGATTAAGTTCAGCTTGTTAGGCTTAAACAGCAAGGACTTTGACTCATTGAACCATCTCTCTAGTCCATAAAAGCTGATTAGTTTTGGTGTTCAAACAAACAAACAAACAAACAAACTCACTTAATTTCAATGACCTCATAATAACATTGGGATGGACAGTACAAAGTTGAACATTTGTTGACCAAAACTAAAGTCCATCAGGAATTTTGAAGATCATAAACACAGAAAAATGGGTAAGAAATCTCTCATGTTAGATCAGTCAGTTGTCTATCACTGCTTCTTACACGTACTACCATGTGCTTTCAACAAACACTCTTAGTAGAGGATTAAATGAGCTAGAAAGGCAACTTCCAATGCAGCCAAGTATCTTGTGTTACAAAAGAGACTAAGTGGTCCACTGCTGTTGGATGAGGATTTGATTATTGAAAAACAGTCATCTTATAATTGCTACTTTGGATAATGCATGCTGCTTTCAAAGTGTCTCCATAGTTGTTATCAGATATATAAAATACATGCTTCTGTTGGAGTTCCCCAAAATAAAAAACACTGAAACTTCCTCAATAAATACAATGGAGATGCCTTTTTATTCTACTGTGTATGTGGAAAATTGAATTTCTGAAAGTGTCAGTTTTTTGGTTAATTGTATACACACGTTTTTGGTCAAGCTGGATCTATAAGTTGATTTATTATGGACTTCCAAAGATACCTAAGATCAAAAAGAAATAGAAAGGATCATGAACCAAAGATAAGACTTCATACTACACATGTGTAGCATCTCCCATTTGGCATCACATAGGTTGTAGGCAATAGAATTACTGCTAAAATATAAATCAAGGGATTTGGATTCAAATTCCCTTTGTTGATAATTTCTATTATCTCAGGTGGTTACTTCTCTTATGCCTCAGTTTGTTACATAAAAAAAAAATCAATGCTGAATGGATTTTCTGATATATGTACACACATGCATACCATATTTCTGAATAGCATAAAAAATTTCAACTCAGAATAAATATTATTATTTGAATATAAACAACAAGGAGTTGGCAGGTGGATTCTGCCCCTAAAGAAGAGCGAGCTTGATGACCTGTGTTCAGTCCATATAACTATGGAAGAAGAGAATTGACTTGACAAAACTGTCCCTTGACCTTCACATGACTGCTATGGCAAATGTGTCCACACAGATAGTTTATATACAGAATAATGAAAAGAAAATAAAAAATAAATATAATATGTACCAGAAAGCATTAATATTACAAGCAAGGTGATAATATTTATAGAATAATATACTTCCATACAAACAAAGTCTATAGAAATTTACTTTCAAAAATATTTAATGCATACCTTGTAGTTATAGCAGAATTTCTTAAACACTGCTATTTCCAGCGGGAACCATTTGCTTGAATTGTTTGTCTAGGTCTAGGTTTTGGTGCAGTCAGTTTAAGATTCCATTTCACTTGTTTTTATCTCCTACAGCTTTGACATGAATTCCACTGAGTAGCAGCCTGACATTCAAGATTCTGGAGTAGGTAGTCATATATGTGTCTATAGTATTTGTGCATTGTGTGTAGACAAAATGACCATGACCTTTGCTCATTGTAAGTGATTCTTCTTGTTCCATACATAAATGTCCTCTCCTCAGAGTGCTCTGCTTCCCAGATCTGGAGTGACCACTTGCCTTCTCAATCCTCATTAGATCTGTCTCCAGGGTTTTTTCTATCCAGCTATTATTCTGCCTCTTAGGGGTATGCTGTTTTATAGGAAATACTAGTGTTCACACACTTTTCCTTAGTTGCTTTCTACCCACTTCAGCTGCAGAGCTCAAGACTGCAAATGCAGAGCTTTTCGGGCTATATAACTTTAGCTTTAGGCTCTTCTCTGTTTACTAATGCTGAGGCAGTGCCCTAAAGCTTACTTATCACATGATTTATTTTCATCACTGTATTTTCAATACCTACATAGAGCTGAGAAATAACTGGAACATCGTAGAGAGTTAAATAACTGAATGAATTAAAAAAAAAAAAAACAGCCAGTACATGCAAATTCCTTCTGTTTTATACTGTTTGTAGGTATCTATTATCTAAAGAAACATTGTTTAAAAATAGGTCTTCTCATTTTAAGTCTAGAGAATTCTAAGTTTAGAGTACTTCCCCAAGGATCTGAACTGGCCTCCATTCTCATCAGATCATGCGTAATGTCTCAGCTTGATGCTCAACAGATGCTCTAATAAAGGGTGTGGTCTTGTTCAACTTCCATTACTTCCAACATGGATATCATCCATTACATTTTAATAACATAATTTCCTCTTTTTTTCTTAGTTCTCTGAGAATTTTGTGTACTGTGTTTCAATCACATCAGCACTCTTCCAACTCCTCTTATAGTCATGCTGCCTTCCTACCCAAATTTATTCTCTCTCTCTCTCTCTCTCTCTCCTCCCCCACACACAGAGTCCAACTTTTGATGCACTATTTTCTTAGCCATATGGCCTTCCACTGGACCATGGTCAATATGAACTTAAGAATGAACAAAAAGTTTACACACTGTGATCAAGTCAGCTTCATCCCAGAGAAGCAGATACAGTTCAATATACATAAATTGACAAATGTAATAAACTTAATGGAAGAAATCATGTGATTATTACATTAGATGCAGAAAAAACCTTTGACAAAATACTGTATTTCTTCATGATAAAAGTTCTGGAGAATCTAGGATTACAGGGAATATGTACCAATCTATTAAAGGCAATATACAACAAGCCCACAATCAACAGAATTTTAAATAGAAAGAAACTCAGGCATTTCCACTAAAATCAGCAAGACAAGGATGCCCACAATCTCCATTCCATTCAACACAGTACTTGAAGTCTTAGTTAAAATGAGGCAAGTGAAGATCAAGGAGGTACATATAAGAAAAGAAGAAATCAAAGCATCTTTATTGGCAGACGATATGATTCTTAGCATAAAAGAGCAGACCTAAACCCCTGCATCTGCTAAACCTACTCCACAAAGTAGGAGGCACTAAATTAACACAGAGCTGGTTGTGTGTGTGTGTGTGTGTGTGTGTGTGTGTGTGCGCATGTATTGAAATGTGCACATGACAGTGCCTGTCTGGAAGTCAGAAGACACATTTGAATAGGTTCTCTACTTATTTTGTGAATTGCATTTTGTCAATGGAACTCAGGTCATTAGGCTCAGATGCACTGAGCTTGCCAGTATCTATTATATATATGACATATGTATCTTAATATTAATTTTCCAATGGAGCAGTATACCCAATAGATTAAATGGATGCCTTCATTTGAAAAGAATAGTAGAAAACAAGTAGAACTTACTTTTCTAAGATCACAAAGCTAAAGGGCAAGGATCAACTGACATCTTGTTTTCTTTATCACCGTCTTATTTTTCTTAATGAATCTTTCTGAATCTATCATCTAAGAATTTTCAAAATATTTTCAATTACCATGTTTGTCTTGTATCTTGTCATGAGGTAATGAACTTATCAATTATGATGGAGCCTTTAATTTTCATGAAGTTGTGTGGGAGCTTTTCTATTTTTATGTGAGAAAAAATGAGCAAATATTGAAAGAAAAGTGGATACATTTTTGAAATTAATGAATATATATATATATATATTCACGTTTAAGTGTTTTCTAAGACTTTATAAAATCTCAGTCTTCTGCTTGAACATTTGTTCTGTTAGAAGCCAGTGGGTTTACAAGTCACTGGTTTTAAAATTCTTAAAAATATTTTTTGAGTACCACAATCTTTCTGTCCCATTTATTTTTAACCCCAACAAATTCTAACATGAAACAAAAATTGAATATAAAGTTTATTGTTAGAAGCTCAATGAAAATTATTTAATATTAAATCAAGTTAATACACGAAACAGATTGCTCTAAGGAACATCATAGTTTAAAATTTGCAATTGAGAATAATGGTATCAGCCATTCACATCAGTCCCTGCATCTGGGGAATTCTATTGAAGTATGGATGTAGTCTGTTAGAACCCCCTCTATGAAACAGATTTAAAATCCTTAGCTAGTGGGTGAATATGTAGCCCAAATCTTAAAAGTACTTGATACTCTTACAGAAGACCCAGGTTTGGTTCTTAATAACTACATGGTAGCCCACAACTAATTTTAACTCCTTTTCCAAAGGATCTACAGCTCTCTTCTGGCTTTCATGGACACCAGCAATGTACAAAGTGCACCAAATGTAGAATGCAAACACTTATATAATTACACAAAAATAAATAAAAATTTAAAAGTAAAATCTTGTTCAACTTGTTTAAAATAAAGAAAAGTGCTATTAATGTGAGAGTGGTGAGGTTACTGAAGTATTCTTGTGAGGAGGTTAGTAGCGAGATCCTTTTGTCAAGTGAGAAAGAATGTGTGTGTGTGTATGTGTGTGTGTGTATGTGTGTGTGTATATGTGTGTGTGTATGTATATATATATACGTATATATATATATATATATATATACGTATATATATATAAATTACCTGTTCTTGAATATGAGATTGGACCTAATGATTTCTATTTCACATATAAAGCACAAAAGCCACTCAAACTAGTTAATTATCATCAATTTCCATATAAAAACTGCCAGAAATATTGAATTTGTAAAGGATATTAAAATAGGGCAGTTACAAACTCTACTCCACAGCCATGACTGGCTTGGATAACTTGTATGTCTTGGGTTGTATGTCAAGAGCTTTTGGATAATTGGTCACTAGGAAAGTCTATGTCAGGGTAATTTTTGTTCTTATCTCCCCCTAAGCGTGGAGTAAATCTCAGTTAACAAGCTACTTTCCTATCCCTATTTTTCCAGTTTTCTATGTTCCTACCCTAAAGGAGTCAAAAATCAGGGTAGAGAAGCTAACTTTATTGTATCCTATATTTTTCCCCACTTTTCACTTACTCAGCTAAGATTAGTGTTGGCACTAAAAGTGACTGTCTAAAAGTGAGCAGGAAGGTCATGAGGCTGATTGAATTTCTATTCATTGGCAGGCAAATAACTTTGTCCTATGTGCAAGGTTAAAGGGAAAATAGGAGACAAAATAAATATGCTCTATGACTTTCCTCTCATGATTCCTGTTTATCTCATCAACGAACTTAGAGGGTGAAGTATTCAACCAAAGCTACATAGACAGCAAATATATGACCATGTGTTATGTGGGCTTTGACCATGTCATGAATAAGACCAGTTTAATCATAATGGTAGAGAATGCACCAAATGGAAATCAAGAAAAAAATGAAGAAACAGAGTTGAGAGAAATGTTACAAAATCAAATAAAAATACATAATTAAAAATGTTAGACTCCATAGTAAGAGAGAACATGCCGTTCCGAGTCTCAGTCACCCTCCTTAACATATACTTTCCAGATAAATATATTTTCTTGCATATGTCATTGTGGCATTTTTTTATAACAATAAAATTTCATTGTTTTATGTATTCACCACATTTTCATTATCTATTTATCTGTTTAGGAATAATAGTTACACTGGCTTCATTTCCTAGCTTTTGTGAATAACATAGCCATGAACATGTCTGTGCTAGTACCTTATGATTACAGAGTTATTTATGTAAATGGCTAGCAGTTGTATAGTTGATATAATGCAAGCCTAAGAATGAAAAATTGTGGTCAAAAGTTGAGAGATAAAGCTTCAAGTACTGTGAACTCAGCTGTGGACTTCTGTGTCTGAGAAGGCAAGTCTCCATGACTGGTTAGAAAGTAATAGCACCCCCAGGGAGGCAGCAACAGTGGTAACTCGCCTCACCCCCCCCCCTCGATACTCCTGGGAGACTGATCCACCAACCAAATAATACACATAAAGGGACCCATGGTGCTGGCCACATATGCAACAGAGGAGGGTCTTGTTAGCCATCAGGGGGAGGAGAGGCCCTTGGGCTGGAGAATGTTAGATGCCCCAATATAGGAGAATGCAAAGGAGGGAAGCCGAGAGTAGGTGGGTGGGTGGGTGGGAGAATACCCCTATAGTGGCAGGGGAGGGGGGAGGAAATGGGGAGGTTCCAAAGGGGAGATCTGGAAAGGGGGAAACATTTGAAATGTAAATAAAGTAGGAAAAAAAGAGAAAGCAATAGCCTCTCTCAAACTGTCAAGATGTGATGGTATTGCTCTATATGCTCTGTGTAGAAGCAGATGCTTAGAACTCCACCATACATAGTCTCTCAGGGGTTCTATAATGGTAAGTTCGGCCATTTTACAAACGAAAAGCCCCATTTTAAGATCCTGTTCCTTTTATTTCCCACTGATCACTCTCTGAGTATGTACTTAAATCACATACGGCTTAAGCATGCTCTGCTCATTATGATGCTTAGTGGTTATAGGACTGGGTTCTCACATACTTATTAGATGTAAAATATCTCAATACCTTTAATCCTAACTGCATGTAGAAATATTACTTAGCAACATTTTAAACTACACCTATTACTAAGTTAATTTTACTTGCTCCATTTTTTTTTTTTTTACATTTAAGTGTGATTACTAAACACCTGAAATTTAATGTGTCATCAATGATGAAATGTTATGGTATGCTATATGATATGGTATGTTTCTGTTTGCCGTTGTGAAGAACAAGAGAGACCAGATGTGGTCTGGTAATTTACCAAGTAGGCATAGAAATTTTCAAAACAGTTACTGTCTAGTGAGGGAACAAATCAAAGAATATTTTTTTCAGTTATTAACTAAATAAAGGAGGTCATGGTCCTACATATTTATACGGACATACATGCAAGTCTCTTTTCCAAAGCTTGTTTTGTATGTGCTCTAAATCAAGAAGCTTAAACATAGGGTCTCTGCTTTCCTTTACAAAATAGGGTAGTGGTGGCACTGATATTTACCTTACATGTTTTTTGTGAAGATGAAATAATATGAAGAGTATCTAGCAGAGGCACATATGCACGTATAACTCTTAACAAGCAATTAGCTGCTATCATGGTGTTAATTGTATTGACATTGGTAAAGTTACTGGTAAGTCCACAAGTTGTTATGAAGACAGTGGTGAGGGGCAGTTAGGTTAAATGAGAATAGCTGTGGAAACTACATCTAAGATGCATCCTAAAGAATAAGTACCAACTAGACAAATGGAACAGGATGCAAACATACATGAAGTCATGGAGGATTCTAATCTTTCAGGCTCTCACAGTGAGATGCTCTACAGCAGCATGGGGCAAAACAGTATAGAAAATTAGAGATGACACTAGAAAATCCACTCTAGAATAACCTGTGCTTTAGTAAGCTGTATGTGAAGAAGGTATCATCATCCTAAAATGATGGCAGAACTCAGCAGCCCACACTCTGCTTTAGATGAAGACCCTGATGTCAGTAAAAGAGATCGCAAGGAATTAGACTCATTAAGTAAAGAAGAAAGAAAAAGTAGATAAAATAGGCATTTCGTTCACAGGCGATTAAAGGAGTAAAAGAAACTGAAACATGATTGAAGATGCTATTTTGAAATTGGCTTTTGCAACATTTTCTGCAAACCAAATTGCATCATGGAGTATCTGTTGCCAAAAAGTGAGCAGGACTGAAAATACAAATGCTCTCAATCTAAAACCACCCATTGGAAATAAAAGAAAATGCAGACAAAATAATGAAAACACTTTAATGCTTATGGATAAGTACTATTTGGGGATTGTTTTAATAAGCAAATGTTTATTTTAGTTGCTTAGAATATTCTCTTGGATTCTAGATACATAAATTTCAACCCACGTTTCCCGGTTGCCATAACAACTTGATGCATTTGTTCTCTTGTGTCATTTTTTTATCACATCATTTTTTTTCTACTTTGGTTGCTATGATAACATGGTATAGTTGTTAAATTTATTCTATTCACATTTTGTTCTACTGGAAAATGGTGATTTGCTTTTATTTTTCTCCAAAGAAGCTTATATTTTGGAAGTAGCTTTTATTACAAAAATAATGGCCTAAATTAGAATTCAAATTTATCTTAAAAATTCAATTATGTGCATTGACTTATGTTTGAATAATGTAACATCTGTGTGACATGTAAGATGCCTAGTGATGACCTAATTCCATTGAGAAGATAGGAATCGACCTTACAGCACCAAATAAGGGAAATGGGTGGTATATACTTTAAATGATTCTCCAAGCATGACCTCAACCAGGAAACAGCTTAGGGATGTCAGAAAATACATTAAAAACTGGTGTTACTGGATCCCTTATTAACCATGCTGGTTCTCTAGAAAACTGGTACTTATTTATTACAATAAGGGTAAGTCTTGGTTAAAAGTCCCCACTCTGTGCTTACCTGATACAGGGAAGAGGCTAAAGGAATCTCTTACCAGATTCCTCTTGAATATGATAATTAGATATTGGGGCAATATAAGGTTAAAGATGAATTTGTTTTTGTTTATTAAGTTAATTCTTACTGTTTCCTCTGTTTCAGTTGTTCTTGGTGGTTCCTCCTTATCAATAAATTGTTATTACTTAAAATTAGTATTGCAAGCGTTGTTGTAGAACATGACACGTTATAAGGGAAAAAGCTACAAGATTATGGCGATGACACTTGTTGAAGCTTTAATAATGACTAACTGTATATTGAATGGAAATTATTGATCAACTCAAGTTTGGATGAGCAGGTATGGAAAACAGGAATGAAAATGATTAACCCGCAATTGTACATATACACAATATATTTATACATATACATTATTGAGATAGTTCATCTTGATTGCCAACGTGACATGGTTTAGAATTATCATAGAAATGAATTTCTAGGTATATTTGTAAAGAATTTTCTACATTAGGCTACTGAGGTGGGAAGTCCACCCTAAATACTGGAGGTACCATCCCACCAATGAATTCTGGCCTATATATAAAGCAGAACGTGAGCTGAGCACCAGAATTTGTCACTCTGCTTCCTGACTAAAGATGCAGTGAGACCAGCTATGTCCAGCTCCTGCTGGCCATAGCTTCCCCACTCTAAGGGACTATACCTTCAAGCTCTCCTGTATTTTATCATAGTAACAAAAGTGTACAAAAGGCTACTACTGCCATGCACAGAGTGTCAGATGCCAAATTCATCTTCCTCATTTCCCTTCCTCCATTTCCTCCCACTAATGGTCAATGAGAGAGGGTAAGGATTCGGAATGTCCTACTGAAATATTGAGGCTAGCTCTAGGGCAGCCTCTTTGTAAGGAGTATGTCTACTTTGGACTTAATATAAATAGGAGGTGTCTTTCATCAGTCCCTTTGTCCAATTCTTAATAAGAAAACCATTATATTGGGGCTACTTGACTCTATCTGAGAGTATTTGTGTTAAAGCATTGACCACATCACAGCCAAAATTTCGTAGACTAAAATAATCCTCTCAGTAGAGGCTTTGTTGTCAGAACTGCAGTCAAATTTGGCTTTTTAACTAAAAGGGATAATTGGTAGAAAAAAGTCTTTTAACTTTTCTAAGCCTCAGTTTCCCATACATGTGTAACACGGTAACCAAAGTACATCTGACAGCTACAGATATTACCAATTTGCTGTTTATTGATTATTATAAGAATTAATAAATGCAAAGTATTCCCAACAAATGTTTGTCATTAATACTAGACTATTATGGCTGATGATGTCATCAAATGGCCATCCAGAATTTTAGGACCATAACTAAGTTACCTAGTAACTAGGGAAGACTTCTGTTCTAGCAGAAAAACAGGGATTCAGAACATAAGAGTGCTCAGAAATGACACTGAGCACACTGAATCTTGGACTGAGGACAGTGAGGAAAATGCTTGTTGTCCTCAGCCACCTGTGCGTATGAGTGTGCTGATATTCTGATAGGCTGGGTCATGACTGGCTCCAGAAATGAGTGCTGTGCTCTGTATTGAAGTGACAAGTTTTTTTCACTTAAGAGGCTAGGGAGACTGGAAGTGACAGTGTTACTGTGATCCTGTTCCTTCTTGATGCCTAAAGCATTCTCCAGTAACAAGCCAGAGCACTGGGGGAAGATGCATGGCTCTGTGAGGCCACTAGGGTTTCATTTAGAACCTCTCTGCTGGAACAATGGAGTCATATAAATTTCAACCCACATCCTCTCGTTGCCATGGTAACTTGATGCACTTGCTTTGAAGTGTCTTTTGTGTCTTCTGACCCCTTGCTTGCTTTCCTTTTTATTTTTAATCATAAAGATTTTTACTTTGCCAGTAATTTCCTTAATGTGGCTGTGGCTTCTTACCCTCCTATTTTCCTATCCCTCCAATTTCTGAATGTGTTGCCAATGAGCAATTTAAAGCCAAAGATAATAGTTGCATGTACGTGTTCACACCTGCCTGCTGGCCTTGTAAACCAGCAAATCCCTCTCCCCTCTGCTTGCCAGCCTTCCTATAGTCACTCTTCCTTCTGTCCCTCTCTTACACATGCATGTGCAGCACACACACACACACACACACACACACACTCACAAAAGACAATTGTCAGAAAACTGATACACTGCTAAAGCAATTACTGGTTTAGTATTTGGTATGTGGCAGGCTGAGCAAAGAGTATGATTGTTGTATTCAATTCCTTCACTTGGTCACTTGAAAATCGCTAGATTATGAGGACAGTGTTTCAAGGTGAAAAACACAAGGCGCTTTGGGTTTACATTCAGACACTGTCAGTTCTTAGTTATGCAACCCTGTATAGATTAATTACATTAAAGCTCATAATAAAATAGGCTCTCAGAAAATAATAGCATAGACACACTTATAAAATATGTGTGGGGAATGAATTGAGATAATACAGCATACCTAGAATAAGTCTCTTTGAGACATTATAGACATAAACATTGATTCTTTCACCTAGGAAAATGACTGTATGCATCCAGGAATAAGCTGTAGTTATCTTTAATGTATCAGATGCACATGGATCTTCTTTATCAATATACCCTTCTCCATGCCAAAGAGTCCAGGCAAGCATGCAAGCACAGAATCCTGTGCTGTCACCTTACTTGAATGTTGAAGACATAAAACACAGACACAGAAAAGCATAAGCATCTCCTGGAAGCTACCTCAGAAATATGAGCACTTGTGATGTTCAAGTTTAGGTCTTTACTTTTGGGAGCAAACTTAGTTCAATATATCATGCTAGTAGGATATTTAGAAACTGGTCTTATCTGCATTAGGGTGGCACTGCACACCCCACCACAAAATCTCCCTTTCATGGAAGAAGTGAGTGTGTGTAAGCAGGAACGTGGGGATGCTTGAAGACATTTGGATGCAGGCATAGGGTTCTTGCCAACATGTGAGTTGTGTGACTGCTATGCATTTGTATTCAGGGCTGACAGTGAAGAGAATAGTGAGACAGAAATGAAATTAAATTTCAAAAGAACCACAGTTATGTGACACGGCACCTGCTCTGTGGAAGTATCTAGACTTACAGAGAGGAAGTCACAGAAGATTAAACAAAACCGAAGAAGATCACAGAGAACATCCTTGAAGGAATAATCTCTGTTACAGTAATTTAGAAACATAATTTCAAGTAATGAGAAAAACAAGCATGAAAGAAGAGATAAATTCTTTTCCATTATTGTAGCTAATGGGGGAGTTCTAGATAAAAGTTCTTGGATTATATTCAATAACTTTATATTGTGGAATAACGCTCTCACATCGTATTTCACAGATTCACTATCAAATAATGTTTCCTTTAATAATTGAAGAGTTATCTGTTTGATTACACTTCAGAAAGAGGATTGATTTTAGAATTGAATTAAACCAAATTAGAACTGCTCTTCCCTTTTGGGGTGAGTAATTTGACCTAAATAGGCTTTAGTTTCTGCAGCAGAGAAGCTGAATTGTGCTCTAGGTTCTGCAGGGAAATTCTAGGAAGCTCAGACAAGACCTCTTGCTCTTGATTTGTCTCTGATGTAACATGATAGAGTGGTCTGTAGGTGGTAGTTTCCATGGCGTGGTTGTACCGAGGCTTCTGGCTCTATGCTCTATCTAAGTTTCTACCCCCAAGTTTCTACCTCTAGGACCTTTATTTCTAGACTTCATTCGCAGTTACAATTTTTTTTATTTATTTTTTAAATCAGATCCCGAAAGTAACACAAGAGGGCAGCTTGAAAGGATTTGGGCTTTTTTGCTGAATTTTTAGAAAGTAGGCAGTTAATCTGTCCTCAGAAGCCGAGTTTCTGACAGGAAGCTAATGAAACATGCTCAATTCTATACCCCACGCAACTGCAGTAACGAGAGTTTGAGGGTCCAGTTATCTTTCCTAACATTAAATGTTTTGTATGCTTTGTAATGGGCCCTGTACAAAGGCTACTTAATATGTTTACTAATCACCCCTCAGGGTAGACCCCATGCCTTGGAGTGACACAAATTGGACTTGGAGGGTGAAGAGAAAGGTGGTGGCTGCTCTAGGAGTAGTTGGGGAAAGGGGATGAATTTGATCAAAATACATTCTGTGAAACTCTCAATAAAGAAATATTCTATAAACTGATTATTAGAGTAATATTCAGTGTTGTTCACCATAGAAAATAAGGAAACATTTGGCCTAAAGAAGAAATTGTCAGTATCAAAAATACGAAGAAATCATTACAATCTTATCTTGGTAAGCTGTTTTCTTAATGCAGTCCATCCTTTGTTCTATGAATTCTACACTCATGAATCCAACAAACCAGGCATAGATTGAAAATGTTTTCTGAAAATTATATATTTAGGGGTATAGAGATGGCCCTGTCAGTAAGAATACTCAAAGTGCTAGCATGTAGCTTTGAGTTTGGATTCCCCAAACCCATGTAAAATGCTGGAGATAGATGGCATGCCTGTAACTCCAGCTTCAAAGAGATAGACAGTGACATCCCTGAAGTTCATTGGCCAGCCAGCCTATGAACCAATGTACTACAGGTTTTGTGATAGGCTCTCTATCAAATACTACATGCATCTTGGACCACCACACACAAAGTTCATATGTATGCACAAGTGCCTTTTGTAGACACACTCATAACCACACAAATAGAACATGTACCACATACATAGGCAATACTACAAATGCATGTATAGAAATCACCTGTTTACTGAACACATAAAAACTTTGTTTCATGTCATTATTCCATAGACAATATTGTATAACATCTTTTAAACAGTTGCATTTTATAAAGCATCGTAAATAAAGTATAGAGGGGTTAAAGTAAATAAAAGATTTTTTTGATTGCTTGAAAATACTGTGTGTTTTATGTATAAGATATATATTTGTACATTCATGGATTTTGGTATTCATGGAGATGCCTAGAAGTAATGCTGTGAACACCCAGAGATGATTATATCTCTGTGTATTTTCTTTTTATCAGATATTTTATATGATTAGTGTATAACATATAATATACTTTTCACCTCTAATAGCCTTGATGGTGTTTTATGTCTACAACTCATTTTCTATATCATAACTAGTTTAATAGACAATGCTTTGCCACATGACTGTACTGTGTCATAGATGAGTGCAATGGTTATTAAACTATGGACTCTGGAGTGAGCTACCTAGGTGCAATGACAACCCCAGCTCTATCTAGTGCCCTTGGGCAGACAATTTTCTAGTACAGTATGATGCAACTTTTTAACCTCATCTCTTAGAAAAGGAGAAACATTTTTTTTTTTGCAGGGGAGAGGTGCCTCTGGAATGAATATGATCCAGAGAAGTACAAGAGGAGGTGAAAAGGACCCAATTTCTTGCTCTTTTCTCAAATGTCAAGGTGCCATTTTCAGGGGTAACACACTCTAAACCTCATCAAAAGGCTTCATCTTTACACCTTTGCAGTAATAATGTTTCTTGTGTCTAAAGAGGGAGGTAGAGAGAGATGTTAAGCTAATATCCCATAAATTTAAAGCCCAAGGAATATTAACAGTTTGGACTGTTCTGTATCACAGAGTAGTGGTCTGGTTTCTCAGCACATTGTGCAACTTATTCTTGAAGCTTAAATGACTTTAGCTTCTTTCAAAGACACGAATTTTTGCCTGATGTTCAATGTTGCTAGCATTCATTTCTTAAGAAAAGTATTCCAGGCTCAATAAAGTGACATAAACAAAGAAACAAACATACAAAACAGTTAAATCTGGGAAGTAATTATTTTCTAAAGATCTCAAGGTTTAAAGGGGGGGCAGGGAGATTTCTGGCTAGAGAGATGGCTGAGTGGTTAAGAGCATGTACTGCTCTTGTCTGGAAACCAAGTTCTGTTCTCATTACCCACTTTAGGAAGCTCATAACCATCTGTTACTCTAGCTCCTGGGGATCTGAGGCCTCTTCTGACTTCTGTGGGTACTGCAGTCACTTAAATAAATCCACACAACACCCCCACCAACATACATATATAATTGAAAATAAAATCTTTAAAACATATTTCCTTTGAAATAGTTCATTTATATGACGAACTAGTTTAAAGTTGTCAAATATAGATCCAGATATATTTTATAATGTAAAGGACTTCTGCATTAATATTGTATAATCAAATAATTAAGTAAATAAGTACTTAAGAGGACAGCCTGAAGTAGTGGGTTCAAAGTAGCAGAGAGATGTTTCTGAACCAAGGGTCTTACTGAAGTAGAGGATGACGTAACTTAACAGAGAAAGTGGATAAGAATGAGGACTATGGAAGTTAGCGTGCATGCAGACAGTGAGGATGTAAAGGTCTTGATGAGTTTTCTTAATCCAGTACTCAGTAAAGAGAGGGCTGTGCTCAGTGGTTAGGTCACAGCTCACAGACTAGCTGGCCTATGCAAGCTGTAGCCCAGCATTGTATTATTTTTGGCATTTTTTCATGTTAGTTCACATGCTGTTTTAAAATGTAAACTTATTGTTAAGAAACAAAACTGCAACAAAATCCCTGTAAAAGTCCAGTTGGTTTTGGTTAGCTGCTTATCTCGTGGTCAGCATCCCACCTGTAATGTAGGAAAATGCACTGAAGGGCTGTACAGAAGTTCTGGTCTGAGAAGCAGAAAAGACCCAAGGAAGCAGAATCAGGATCAAACATCAGGCTATTGATCTGAGAGTTATTTTCTGTATATGGTGATAGCACAGAGAAGTTCTTTATTGTCCAGACTCAGGTGGCTCAAGCCGCCTTACCCTGCTGGGGGGGTCTCTTGTTTTGTTAGAAGACTGGCACATGTTACAGTTCTGCTTGATTATACTCCATGGAGCATGAGCAGTGTTCCATCAGGACTAGTGCAGGGGTTCAGCTGGAAACAACGACCTCTTAAATCCTTTACTTCCTATTATGAGTACTTGAAAATTCAAGCATTTCACATGAATGTAAGACCATCCAAATTCACTCAACAGTTCTGAACATCTGAACACTGGACTTGAGTTTGTTCAGCATAGCAAATGTGTGGAAGTGAGGACAGGCTACACCTACTGGCTAGGTGCTTTAGTCTCTTTTGCTGGGGAACTATTGCTTATTTAAAAAAAAAAATGTCCAAGCCTGGCTTACTTGCAATAACTTACCATTTCAGTGTGTAGAAGTAGACTCTGTGGGTTAAACACACACACACGCGCACACACACACACACACACACACACACACACACACAAGAAAGGAGATTGGTTAAGGAGATGAGGAAGAAATTGGGAAGGAGTGGAATTGATCTAAATACATTATATCCATGTGTGAATTTTCAAATACTAAAAGAAGAAAATTCTTCTCTCTCTCTCTCTCTCTCTCTCTCTCTCTCTCTCTCTCTCTCTCTTTCTCTCTTCCTTTTCTTTAATTAATTTGTTGTGTCTGTCTGTGTGTGTGTGCATGTGTGTATACATGTTATATTTGCTTGACACTCTAAGCAGGTGACAGTCAGAGGACAACTTATGGAAGCCACTTCTCTCCTTCTATCTTGTAGAACCCATGGATGGAACTCATGATGTCAGCCTTGGCCATGAACACTTTTAGCTTTTGAGCCCTCTGGCCTGTTCCTTTAATCTTCGTTTTAGTATTTATTGTTCTTAAATCTGAAGTCAGTGGGGAAAAAAAGAGAGAGAAAGAGGGATGAAGTGGAGGACAGGATAGCTCTAGTACTATCAATAAGGCACAGTTGCTTTCATTTTGGAGGGTCATGGTGTGTGCTTTTGGCTAAAAAAAGGTATCTCTAGTGTTTGTGACTTGTCCACAGTTCCCTATAATTATGATTACCATCAAACTGGCAATCTACAAAGTAGTACCTAAAAGCACACTCTTTGGCCATGAACTATAAGATAAATAGGGACTGCCAATATGATTATAGAACTCACATGAGTATGCATAAGCTGAGGACGGTACTCTATGATCTAGACACAAAGGAAACCCTCAGCATCTTCATTTTATTGGCCCAATATTCAATTTATAATACATTTTGCATTAATTTAGAATTTCATACTTGAGTACATTTCCATCATTTCCATTCCTCTCTCTTCTCCCTTTCATCCTTCCAAGGTCCCTTCTCAGACTGAAGCCTCTTGAAAACAGATATAAGATAAAATCAACTGTTCCATCTTCTGATGCTTATTAACCAGGCTCGGTTTTTACCAGGTCATCAGTTTACTTTGGAACAATTCAATTTCAACATTCCCCAGTGGGAATGCTTTAAAATTTAAGAACTTGAATGTGTCCCATTTTATGTTTTTTTGCTCAGGAGCAATATAAAAATGGGTTAAGTAGTACATCCATATTCTAAAATTGACATAAGCAACAACTAATAACATTTATTCAGGTCTAAGGTATTTTAAGGCATGTGATAAAAACTTTAAAAAAATTTAATTTGCACCACAGAAAAATGTATATTGATTTTAAAACTTCTTCCCCTCCCCTCCCCTCTAGCTTACAGGTTACAGTGGACCAAAGGAAAACGCTTCATACATTGAGCAAAATAAAGAAAACCAGTGTTTTGAGAATGAAACTGAAGAAAAGACATGTGTAAGTCTTGTTATCTTTGTTGCTGTACTTTGTGCATATGGTGTGTCCTGTTCTCTAGAGATGCCATTTTTCAGTAGGGTTCAAATAGAAGAGACCATTTCTAGCATTGGTCTGGTTTGCATCTTGGCTGGGCTGACACTGAATGTATGTCATTTTGAGTAGCTATGGGTTTCATTGGGAATCTGTTTTGGTGCTGTGGATTTTTGTCGCTGGTAATGACATGAACATTTGTAAGACAGTTGACTCCTCTTGAAAAGAATTATTTCACATGAAGGTTGTCAGTTAGACTATTTCAAGTCATTTATGGTATACAAAATGTGTGTCCATGAAAGGAAGTCATCTGCTTATAGATAGAACCGTTTTTATTCTTTTGAAAACACAAGGGAATGGGCTGTCCACATTGGACTCACACATCTTTAGAAACCTTGGTCTCTCCGACTTTCTAACACGTCATAACAGCAAATGTCATGGTTTTCTGGATCTTAGTGTACTTTCTCCCTCCTTCTCTGTGATGTATTGAATATGTACTGATTGGGATTCATCATCCCATGGTCATCTATCCTTTGGACTTTGGCTAGTCGTGGATCTCTGTAGTAGCTTCTATCTTCTATTCAAGTTCCAAGGAAATGTCTTCCATGAAAAATTAAGGCTGCACTTATTTGTGTGTATAAGATTAAATACTTAAAATATAGTTGGGAATTACATTGTTTTAGGATTTTTTTTTAATGTTTTTAAAATTTTTGATACTTTATTTACATTTTAAATGTTTTCCCCTTTCTAGGTCTCCTCTTTGAAAACCCCATATCCCATACCCCTTCCCCCTGCCTCTATGAGGGTATTCCCACACCCCCACCCACTCCTGTCTTCTCTCCCTGGCAATGCCCTATACTGGGGCATCTAACACCCTCAGGCCCAAGGGCCTCTCCTCCCCCTGATGGCCAACAAGGCCCTCCTCTGCCACATATGTGGCCAGCACTATGAGTCCCTCGATGTGTATTCTTTGGTTGGTGGTCCAGTCTCTGGGAGCTCCGGGAGGTCAGGCCAGTTGACACTGTTGCCCACTCCATGGGGATGCAAACTCCCTCAGCTCCTTCAGTCCCTTCTCCAAGTCCTCCATCTGGGACCTCATGCTCAATCCAACCATTGCTGTGAAGTGAATCTTGGGTATTCCAAACTCTTGGGCTAATATCCACTTATCAGTGAGTACATACCATGTTCATTCTTTTGTGACTGAGTTACCTCATTCAGGATGATATTTCAAGTTCCAATCATTTGCCTGCAAATTTCATGAAGTCATTGTTTTTAATAGTTGAGTAGTATTCCATTGTGTAAATGTACCACATTTTCTGTATCCATTCTTCTGTTGAGGGATATTTGAGGTGTTTCCAGCTTCTGGCTATTATAAATATGGCTGCTATGAACATAGTGGAGCATGTGTCCTTATTACATGTTGGAGCATCTTCTGGGTATATGCCCAGGAGTGATATAGCTGGGTCCTCAGGTAGTATTATGTCCAGTTTTCTGAAGGTATGCCAAACTGATTTCTAGAGTGGTTGCATCAGTTTGCAATCCCACCAGCAATGGAGGAGTGTTGCTCTTTCTCCACATCCTTGCCAGCATCTGCTGTCACCTGAGTTTTTGATCTTAGCCAATCTGACTGGTGTGAGGTGGAATCTCAGGGTTGTTTTGGTTTGCATTTCCCTGAGGACTAGGGGTGTTGAACATTTCTTTAGGTGCTTTTCATCCCTTTGAGTTTCCTCAGTTGAGAATTCTCTGTTTAGCTCTGTTCCCCATTTTTTGAGAGGGTTATTTGGTTCTCTGGAGTCTAATTTCTTGAGTCCTTTGTATAGATTGGATATTAGCACTCTATTGGATGTAGGATTGGTAAAGATCTTTCCCCAATCTGTTGGTTGCCATTTTGTCCTATTGACAGTGTCCTTTGCCTTACAGAAGCTTTGCAATTTCATGAGGTCCCATTTGTCAATTCTTGATCTTAGAGCATAAGCCATTGATGTTCTGTTCAGGAACTTTTCCCCTATGCCCGTGTGTTTGAGACTTTCCCCAGTTTCTGTTCTATTAGATTCAATGTAACTGGTTTTATGTGGAGGTCCTTGAGCCACTTGGGTTTGAGCTTTTTACAGGGAGATAGGAATGGATCAATTTGCATTCTTTCCTACATGTAGACTACCAGTTGAGGCAGCACCATTTGTTGAAAATGTTGTCTCTTTTTCCACTGGATGGTTTTAGCTCCTTTGTCAAAGTTCAAGTAACTGTAGGTGTATGGGTTCATTTCTGGGCCTTCAGTTCTATTCCATTGATCTACCTGTCTGTCACTGTACCAGTACCATGCAGTTTTCATCACTACTGCTCTGTAGTACAGCTTGAGATCAGGGAGGCTGATTCCCCTAGAAGTCCTTTTATTGTTGAGAATAGTTTTTGCTATCCTGGGTTTTTTGTTATTCCACATGAATTTGAGAATTGCTCTTTCTAAGTCTATGAAGAATTGAGTTGGAATTTAGATGGGGATTGCATTGAATCTGTAGATTGTTTTCAGCAAGATGGTCATTTTTACTATGTTAATCCTGCCAATTCATGAGCATGGGAGATCTTTCCATCTTCTGAGGTCTTTGTTGATTTCTTTCTTCAGAGACTTGAAGTTCTTGTCATACAGTTCTTTCACTTGCTTGGCTAGAGTCACACCAAGATACTTTTATATTGTTTGTGACTATTATGAAGGGTGTCATTTCCCTAAATTCTTTCACAGTCTGTTTATCCTTTGAGTATAGGTAGGGTACTGATTTGTTTGAGTTAATTTTATATCCAGCTATTTTGCTGAAGTTGTTAATTAGCTGTAACAGTTCTCTGGGTAAGTTTTGCAGGTCACTTAAGTATATGATCATATCATCTGCAAATAGTGATAATTTGATTTATTCCTTTCCAATTAGAATCTTTTTGACCTCTTTTTGTTGTCTAATAGCTCTAGCTAGAACTTAAAGCACTATATTGAATAGATAGGGAGAGAGTGGACAGCCTTGTCTAGTCCCTGATTTTAGTGGGAATGCTTCAAGTTTCTCTCCATTGAGTTTGATGTTGGCTACTGGTTTGCTGTATATTGCTTTTACTCTGTTTAGGTATGGGCCTTGAATTTCTGACCCTTCCCAGACTTTTATTATGATGGGATGTTAAATTTTGTCAAATGCTTTTCAGCATCTAATGAAATAACTATGTGGTTTTTTTCTTTGACTTTGTTTATGTAGTGGATTACATTGATGGATTTCCGGCTATTGAACCATCCCTGCATCCCTTGCATGAAGCCTACTTGTTTGTGATGAATGATCATTTTGATGTGTTCTTGGATTTGGTTTGTGAGAATTTTATTGAGTATTTTTACATCAATATTCATGTAAATTGGTTTGAAGTTTCCTTTCATTGTTGGATCTTTGTGAGGTTTTAGTATCAGTGTAACTGTGGCCTCATAGAATGAATTGGGTAGTGTTCCTTCTGTTTCTATTTTGTGGAATAGTTTGAAGAGTATTGGTATTAGGTCTTCTTTGAAGGTCCGATAGAATTCTGCACTAAACCCATCTGGTCCTGGGCTTTTTTTGGTTGGGAGCCTTTTAATGACTGCTTCTATTTCTTTAGGGGTTATTGGACTGTTTAGAAGGTTTATCTGATCCTGATTTAACTTTGGTAATTGGTATCTGTCTAGAAACTTGTCCATTTCTTCCAGAGTTTCCAATTTTGTTGCATATAGGCTATTGTAATTGGATCTGATGATTTTTTGAATTTCCTCTGAGTCTGTTGTTATATCTCCGTTTTCATTTCTAATTTTGTTAATTTGGATACTGTCTCTGAGCCCTCTGGTTAGTCTGGCTAAGGGTTTATCTATCCCGTTGATTTTCTCAAAGAACCAGCTCCTGGTTTTGTTGATTCTTTGTATAGTCCTTTTAGTTTCCACTTGGTTGATTTCAGCGCTTAATTCGATTATTTCCTACCTTCTACTCCTCTTGGGTGTATTAGCTTCTTTTTTTTCTAGAGCTTTCAGGTGTGCTGTTAAGTTGTTAGTGTATGCTCTCTCCAGTTTCTTTTCAGAGGCATTTAGAGTTATGAATTTTCCTCTTAACACTGCTTACATTTTGTCCCATAAGTTTGGGTATGTTGTACTTTTATTTTCATTATATTCTAGGAAGTCTTTAATTTTTTTCTTTATTTCTTCCTTGACCAAGTTATCATTGAGTAGAGTGTTGTTCAGCTTCCATGTGTATGTGGGCTTTCTTTTGTTGTTGCCATTGAAGACCAGCCTTAATCTGTAGTGATCTGATAGGAGGCATGGGATTATTTCAATCTTCTTATATCAGTTCACATTTGGTTTGTGACCAATTACATTATCAATTTTGGAGAAAGTACTATGAGGTGCTGAAAAGAAGGTATGTTTTTTTTTTTTATTTAGGATGAAATGTTCTATAGATATCTTTTAAATCCATTTGGTCCATAACTTCTGTTAGTTTCACTATGTCTCTGTTTAGTTTGTGTTTCCAAGATCTGTCCATTAATAAGAGTGGGGTATTGAAGTCTCCCACTATTATTGAGTGAGGTGCAATATGTGCTTTGAGCTTTAGTAAAGTTTGTTTTATGAATGTGGGTGCCCTTTTATTTGGAGCATAGATGTTCAAAATTGAGAGTTCTTCTTGGTGTAGTTTTCCTTTGATGAGTATGAAGTGTCCTACCTTATCTTTTTTGATGACTTTTGCTTGAAAATCAATTTTATCTGATATTAGAATGGCTACTCCTGTCTGTTTCTTGGGACCATTTGCCTGGAAAATTGTTTTCCAGCCTTTTACTCTGAGGCAGTGTTTGTCTTTAAAACTGAGGTGCATTTCCCGCATGCAGCAAAATGCTGGGTCCTGTTTATGTATCCAGTCTGTTAGACTATCTTTTTATTTGGGAATTGACTTCATTGATGTTAAGACATATTTAGAAATAGTGATTGTTGCTTCCTGTTATTTTTCATGTTATTTTTATGTTTGTGTGGCTATCTTCTTTAGGGTTTGTTGAAAAATTACTTTCTTGCATTTTCTAGGGTGTAATTTCCCTCCTTATGTTGGCATTTTCCATCTATTATCCTTTGTAGGGTTTGTGGAAAGATATTGTGTAAATTTAGTTTTGTCATGGAGTATCTTGGTTTCACCATCTAGGGTAATTGAGAGTTTTACTGGGTATACCAGCCTGGGCTAGCACTTGTTTTCTCTTAGGGTCTGTATGAGATCTGACCAGGATCTTCTAGCTTTCATAGTCTCTGGTGAGAAGTCTGGTGAAATTCTGATAGGTCTACCTTTATATGTTACTTGACCTTTTTCCCTTACTGCTTTTAATATCTTTCTTTGTTTTGTGCATTTGTTGTTTTGACTATTATGTAATGGGAAGAATTTCTTTTCTGATCCAATCTACTTGGAGTTCTCTAGGATTCTTGTATATTTATGTTCATCTCTTTCTTTAGTTTAGGGAAGTTTTCTTTTATTGTTGAAGATATTTACTGGCCCTTTAATTTGGGAATCTTCACTTTCTTCTATACCTATTATCCTTAGGTTTCGTCTTCTCTTTGGGTCCTGGATTTCCTGGATGTTTTGGGTTAGGAGCTTTTTGTAATTTCATTTTCTTTTACTGTTGTGTCCATGTTTTGTATGGTATCTTTTGCACCTGAGATTCTCTCTTCTATCTTGTTTATTCTGTTGGTGATGCTTGCATCTATGACTCTTGATCTCTTTCCTGGGCCTTCTATCTCCAGGGTTGTCTCCCTTTGTGATTTTTATATTGTCTCTTTTTCCATTTTTAGATATTGGATGGTTTTTTTCATTTTCTTTACCTGTTTGATTTTGTTTTCCTGTAATTCTTTAAGGGATTTTTGTGTTTCTCCTTTAAGGGCTTCTAGTTGTTTACCTATGTTCTCTTGTATTTCTTTAAGGGAGTTATTAATTTCCTTCTTAAAGTCTTCTATCATCATCATGCGAAGTGATATTAAATCTGAGTCTTGCTCTTCTGGTGTGTTGGGGTATCCAGGCCTGCTATGGTGGGAGAACTGGGTTCTGATGATGCCACCTTGTCTTGGTTGCTGTTTCCTATGATCTTGTGCTTGCCTTTTGCCATCTGGTTATCTCTGGTGTTAGCTGGTCTTGTTCTCTCTGACTGTGGCTTGTCCCTCCTGCAAGCCTTTAAGTTTGTACTCCTTGGAGACCAGCTCTCTCAGAGGAATTTGGGTTTGGAGAGCTGTGGTACAGAGTCAGCTCTGGGGTGCAGACAGAAACCAGAAGGATCCTGTCCCCAGCTGTTCCTTGGTTCCTGTGTCCTGATGGCTCTGTGAGGGTCCCTCTTGATCAAAGAATTTGAACAGAAGTGTTGGTCTTCCTGTGCTCAAAGGTGTCTTGGCACTTCTGGGAGACCAGCTCTCTCCGGGCACTGAGTATGGAGCCCTGTGTCATAGGATCAGCTCCCTGAAGGAAACTGGAAGGCCACTCCTCAGTCCCTGTGTCCTGAGGGTTCTGGGTGGGTCCCTCTGAGCAGAGGTCCTGGCCTTACCCCCACTCACAGGTTTGTCCACACTCCTGGTAGGCTAGCTCTTTCCCTGTACTATTTGGGTATGGAGCCGCGTGGCACAGACCACAGGCGTAAACCGGCTTTAGGAAATTTTAATAGTAATTTCTCCTCTAGGAAGGACTATGATCTACATAATGACTACACTAATATACACTACAATGTATATGGGATAAATTTCACAAGACCCCACCCTAGATGAAGAGCTACAGGCAATCCACGGCTACTGAGATAGGGAAAATCAGTTTTCTCCAGGGATCAATCAGGTTATCCAACCCCAAGTGGCCAATCCCAAATACAAGTACATATAAGCAATACTAAAATGGACTCCGTAAGTGTCTTAGTTAGGGTTTCTATAGCTGCTCTGAACTTTCATGAACAAATAGCAAGTTGGGGAGGTAAGGCTTTATTTGGTAAACATTTTCATCATTGAAAAAACTCAGGTCAGGAACTTGTTATAGAACCAGGACCACCAGTAAAGGATGGCACCACCCACCATAAGCTGGGCCCTCCCCCACTGACCACTAATTGAAGAATGCCCTACTGCTGGATCTTGCGGAGGCATTTCTTCAATGTAGATGTAGGCATTTCTCTCTGACTCTAGCTTGTGTCAAATTGATACACAAAAATCAGTCAGTACAGTGGGGAAAAAATATATATATATCAATCACATACATATGCATGTGTATATGTATATTCCCAATAGCTAGGGAAGAAAGGGTCTGGAATTTAAGAGGGACTGAAGGCATCATGAAAAGAATAAAATGATGTCAATTTTATACACATATTTAAAATTCTAAAACAAATATTTTAAAAATTAAAAAAGACAGGCTGGAGAGATGACTCAGTGGTTAAGAGCACTGACTGCTCTTCCTGAGGTCCTGCGTTCAATTCCCAGCACCCACATGGTGGCTCACTACCATCTGTAATGGGATCCAATGCCCTCTTCTGGTGTGTCTGAAGACAGCTACAGTGTACTCATACAAAATAAATAAATCTTTAAAAAAATTTAAAAAAGAAAATACTTTTGGACTTCCTGCCTGTCCACAAATGTATTTGTATTTTCCACTCCTGAAGATGAAATCATCAGGCTTAAGTTGGAAACAAATGTTCCAGTTTGTCAGGCAGACAAGTTAAATATATTCTGGACACATAATTGAAAAGCCTTTGTGCTGTCACCAGAGGGAAGTGTCCAGCCCATCTATGCTACATAAACCCTAGTTCATCAGTTTCTCTTCCTTATAGAAGAATTACGAGATTTTAATAAGATCCCGAATATAAACACATTTACTACTGCTTAGCAAAAAGTGGGTTTATGACTCTGTTGAAATGAATTGCATGCTTGACAATTCTTGATGTGGTATTTTTATTAAAATTTGGATAATAAAAGTAAAGGCATTGTTATGAACATTGGAGAAACATTTTACGTTTTAGTGTCTTTCTTTTCTTTATTTTAACTTTATTTCTCTGTGTTCTTTGATCAATTTAAACCAATTGGGAACATTTTGAAGGGGTATGTTCCATGTTTAAATAAATCTGCTAAGTAAAAGGTAAAGTTTAGCGAGTTAATATTCCAGCGTTCTGATGACAAAATATGAGTATGTTTAATCAACTCCTGAGGAAAGGGGCAATGCTGAAAAGAAGAATGGGCAGGTCATGATGACTAAGTAAACTGAGAGTGGGCTAAGGTCAACATCAGAAATGTTAGGGATGACAATTGACAGATGGGTAAATAAAGCAAGTTTAATCACAGTGTCTTAAATGTAACTAATGGGAGGGAACAAAACGAAATATTTGAGAAGAGGCATGCATAGTCATTGAAGATTAAGTTTAGTATCCAAAATATCTAAAGGACAGTGTGAGAGCAAAAGGATCCAAATCCCTGCAGTCTAGTATTTATTGTGTCCAACATGGAGCCTGTGGATTATATTTGTCCCAGCATGACCATGGATGTGGCCTACCATAAAATCATAAACTAACTAAAAACACAAATTATTTTCTTTTGGTAACTCACTCGCATTGTTCTGAAGCCTGAATATTGTAGATGACAAAGCTGTATTACACTATCAAAAAGTTGGCCATCCAAATCTGTTGGAATCTCAATCTTGACATTGTTAGTAAGTAGTTATATGACCTTGAGCAGATTAAATGTTGTGTCTCTTTATTTGTAAAATGAGAAATTACCTATTTTGTGTGGACAGCAGTACTTTTATAAGTATCAAGTAGCTAAATGCTCTAGGTATTTTATAATTTCAGAGACCTAATGCTTCCTAAAATATTTTGCTTTAAGTTTTTTGTAACCAATTCTATTTTTTTCGATTAGAAATAATATTCTTGTTATCCTTGGGAATTAGAACTGGTGATAAAGGCACTGATAGATACTTTAAAAAATCACAATGAATGGATCAGAAAGCTTGGTCTCTTTTAAAAATAGCAGAGAAATCACTAGGCAGAGTGAAATTTGACTGCAGGGAACATATTACACTTGGAAAAAATCACACGCTTGATGCTTACATGTTTTGGGGCAAATCCCTCTACATATCTTTGTCTAATTTTCCAAGTCTAAAGCAACAGAGTTGATTAGATAAATTGTGGCTCCTTTAAAATACTGTATTTACATCACTGTGAAAGATTATTGGGTTCTTTTAGAGAATTTCACTGTTGGCTGTATTAGTTTTCTGTTGCTGTAATACAATACCTTGACCACGAGAAACTTAGAAAAGAAAGAGATAGCTTTGACTTACGGTTCCAGAAATAGAGAGAGAGCGAGCGAGCGAGCGAGCAGAATGCCTGGGAAGGTATGGCATTGTGGCAGGACCATGAAGCTTACTGTCCACATCTTTATTAATATATAGGCAACAGAGTAAGGAGGAGGGAGAACAGGATGTGGGAGTAAAAGCTGTACAGCATATGTCATCAAGGCCCACCCCAAGTGGTTTCTTCTTCCAGCAAGAGTCTACCTCCTAAGGTAACCAAATACCACTAACCATGGATCAAGTATTCAAATGTTTCTCATTCAAACACTTTATTTTGTTTCCTTGACCTTTGGCCACCTCCTCATGAAAAATAAATATTTTAAAGCTCAACAATCTCCATGATCAGTCTCAATATTATCCAAAAATTTAAAGTTTCCTGTGATCCCATGTAAAATGAAAAACAACAGACAAACAAGCAACAGATTACATATTTTTAACACACAATGGCACAGAATAAACATTCCCATTCCAGAAAGAATGAATGAGGGCAAAGGAAGGAAAGATTGGACTGAAGAAAAATTGAAATCCAACACCAATGAAATCCTGTATCTCCATGTTCAGTATTTGGAGCTTCAGTTTGAAAGGATTTGTATGGCTCTGTCCTTTCGGCTTTGGTGCCTACAGCATACACATTTCTTTCATTAGGCAGGTTCAATTTCTTGTGGTCATATCTCTTTGGCAGGTATCTCATAGCTATGGAGACTCTAGCATATTAGCACGTATGGTAACCCAGCCTTCATCTTACTTCTCATGGTAAACAGCTTCCTGAAGGGACCATCCACGACCTGGTTGTTGCAGGGACTCTGATTCTGCTACACACTGTCTGGACGTCTGAAGATCTCTGAAACTGTGGAGGAATAATCCGCAATCCTCTTAATCTTGGATGTTTCATACCTGCAAAGCCAGTACCACTTGAAAGACACCACTGAATTTGGCTGCCAAATTGGGACACTTGGGACACATGGCCCATTGGCAGCAGCTTTTGTATGTAGAAGCAATTGCTTTCTAGGAGCAGGGAACTTCTGAGGCTTTCTTCTTACACTGGTTGGAAGGTTAGCTGGGTAGGGCTTTGCATTCAGGGCATCCTTCCTATTCTCTTTAACTTCTCTAATCTCTCTATATAACTTGTGGGCAACATTACAGTTTCTAGTGTTATTTTCCTTTCCAAGTGTCATTTTTTATTTATTCTGTTCCACTGTTTGAACTTTTTGTATATGTGTATATGTATGTGCATATTTATATGCACATGCATATGTATATGTATGAGCAATATGTAGTAGCTGTATTATAGACTCAATGTTATGGTGTCTCGAAATTTTATCTATCACCAAAACAAGTCCATTAGATTTTAAATAATCCCTAGGTAAAATTTTAAGGCAAGGCAGAATGCCAGATTCTTTGCCAAAATATTATAGTAATAGCATCTACCCAAGTTACTGATAGTCCTGTTTCACCGCTGAAACCTCATGAGCCATGCCTATGCTGTTATGCATTACTCTCAGCACTACTGTCTTTCAGGATCCTGCTAGAATGGCCCATTGAGCTCTGAATATAGCATCCAGCAGTTTTTCTAGTCCAAAGTTCCAAATTTTCCAGTTCTTCCAGAAGAAAAATCTTATATGGTTAGGTTCTTTCCAGCAACAGCTCTATCTCTTTGGTACCAGCTTCTTTATTAGCTAGCTTTTATGATCCTGTGATAGGCTACTATAACCAAAACAACTTATGGAAAAGTTTATTTGGGCTTACATTTCCAGAGTAAGTCCACAATGACATAGAAGGCATGTCTTGGTAGCAGGAGCTGGCAGCTGGCTGATTATATCTTTATCAATACAAAGAGAAACAGAGAGAGAGAGAAAGAGAACAGGAAGAGGGGGTGGGCCATAAACCCTCAAAGCTCTGCAACAGTAACATCTTTCCTCTGACAAATCTCTCCCTCCTACAGGTTACATAGCATCCACTGGGGATGAAATTCAAATATATGAGCCTATCGGGGAAGCTATGTTTTTTGCTGGCTACAATATACATTTTCACTCTGTTAAGTAACTATGCCTTTTGATTAAGGGTAATACCATAGCTCAGCTCTACTCATTTTAATGTCTTTTCTTATATTTAAAGGGAAACTTTTTATTTTCTAATACAATTGGTCAATGGGGAAAGTTTTGTTTGTTTGCTTTAGAGAATGAGAGCAGAGGATCCCATTGATTTTACATGTGTATGATAGATGTTATCAATGATCCCTATTTTAAATGTGGTGCTTTAAAAACACTAAATAGATCAATCAATACCTTTTGATTTCCAAATTAATTTAATATTTGTAAGCTCAATTTCATAAAACAAACAGTATTGGACACAAATAGACAGAAAATGATAAGACATTTGATAACTTGTACTCATTGATAGGTAACACAGACAAAATGACTAATAAACTCCAGAGAGAATAAGTAATACTTTGAGAAATATTGATAATTTTTCTTCTGTATAGGTCTCATAGCATTAAACAGCAAATTTTTGAATCTTTGTGTTACTTTTTTTGAGGAGACTTATTATTGTTACAATGTTATTTTTAATTATACAACATTTCATTTGGTTGTCTTAGTAAGGGTTTCTATTGCTATAAAGACACACCATGACCAAGCCAACTGTTATAAAGGACAACATTTAATTGGGGTTGGCTTACAGTTTCTGAGGTTCAGTCCATTATCATCATGACAGAAATTACAGCATGGTCTAGAAAGGCATGGCACTGGAGGAGCTGAAAGTTCTATATCTTTATCCAAAGGAGGCCAGGAACAGACTGAAACTTTCCCCATTACCCCGTTAACAGAAGTTAGGAACCTCAAAGTCCATACTCACAGTGACACAGTTCCTTTAACAAGGCTAACCTTCTCCAATAAGGCCACACCTTCTAATAGTGCCACTTCCCATGGGCAAAGCATATTCAATACAGTGTTATATCCTCTTGGTCTAATTTTGATAGGGCAGACATATAAATTTGGCTAGCTTTTGTATTTTTCTAAGCTCATGGGATACACTATTAATTATTTGACATTCAGAGAATTTTTGTGTAGACATTTATAGCTATAACCTTTCTCTATAGACTGAGATTCACTATACCTCACTGGTCATTCAATGTTGTATTTTCATTATTTCAGTATAAGTTTTATTTATCCTCCACAATTTATGCAGTGACCCAATGAGCATCTGTAACTTTAATTTTTTCAAAACCTACTTTTAATGATGGTTCTTAAATGCTTTACCCTCCCTTCTCACCTACCATCCACCAGAGGTAGTAGAAAAGAGAGGATATGGGGGAAGTGGACCTGTTTAGAAATTGTTCTTTGGAGCAAATCCCATCTGTGTTGTCAGGAAATCAGCAGTTCAGTCCACAGGTCAGCAGCTGCAGCTTGGTGCACTTGCAATCACTTCACAGACATACCAGCAATCCAGTTGAGTAGTGTCAAGATAGCAGGAGTGGTGGCACAATCTAGCAGAGACAGCCAGGCCTCAGCTGAATTAGCATCAGCAGGAGGAACTAGGGCCAACAGGAAAAGTACTCAGCTGTGCCTCTCTCAGCAAAGCAAAGATCAATGAAGACATGAGACCAAGAAGTGTTTAGCTATGCAAGCAAGTCAGGCTAAGCCAAGCTTCTGTTACTGTCCATTTAGTCCTGTTTATATTCCCTCCAAACATCACATGTCCTTCACAAGTCTTGACTCAACATGTGTCTTGCCTCAGCACATGAGTCTTAACAAAACTTCATGTGAGTCTGTCTCAGCTGACATCACTCTGTTCATTGGCCCAAGTCTGCAGAAGTGGCAAGAAGCCGCCAGCACACCACCAGAAGTGTTTTGGTGCATTTTGCTCTATGGAATCCTCACAAATGGAGCTCAACTACACAATGTAAGGTGTAATACATGCTTGTTGTTAGCAAAGAATACTTCATCATGTTTCCTTTCATGTGCTTGCTTTAGCAGAACATCCTTTCACCTGTGTCTGCTTCAGCAAATCATTCCTTCACATTTGCCCCAGCAAAACACCATCCAACACAACAGACTTAAGTCTCTAGTTCAAGCATCAACATTTGCATATTTAGTTTTAGAGAATTCCCACAGGTTACTAAGAAGGAAATATATTCTATCACTATTAGATGGAATATATAATATGTTTTGGGTATCTGATATATCTATTTAATCTACAGGGCATATTTCGCCGAAGTTTCTTTGTAAAGTTTGTTTGGTATATCTATCAGTAATAATAGAGTATTGCAATGCTCTATTATTTTTTAAATACTATTTATATGTTTATATCCAGTAGTGTTTGTCTTATGAAATTTGGTTCACCAACTCTCAATATGTTTTTAAACTCAGAGATGTTGTGTATTTAAATGTGTTTTTCTACAATATTTATTGGGCTATTTCTTTATTTTATAATCTTCACATCTAAAATAAGTATCATTGATAACATCTAATATACACATAGAACATTAATGGTCTACTCACTCTGCTCTCATTCTCTTAAAAAAGAAAAAAAAAAGAACTGCTTCCAAAGTTATCCTATAAAAATTGTGTTCATGACAGTACACCTGGATGAGATTGACCAACTGTAGTAAGAAAAAAAGGACCTAGAAAACTGGATCAATTTCCTTGAGAAGTGTAGATGTAAAACTTTTCTGTAAAACTCTTCTAAACAAAATTCAACGGCACATTTAAAAGATTTAAAAGATAATATCCCATTATCAAATCGGTTTCATACCTTGAATTCAAGAATGCTTCAATATCTAAAACCTAATAAATATAGAAGAAAAATTAATATGGGGGATATAAGTCATAGTATTTCATTGGATCTAAAAAGTCCTTTCATAAAATTCAACATATTTTTATGATAAAAGCCCTGAAGAAACTAGGAATCGAAAGGTCATACTACAATATAACAGAGAATATTTGTGACAAACCAATAGCTGATATGGAGAAAAATAGATAATTTCTACTAAAATGAAAAACGAGGCAAGTATGTTCACTCTCACCCATCTTATTAAATATAGTGCTAAAAATATCACTAGATCAACAGAGGAAGAAGAAGAAGAAATAAAAGGAACAGAAAAATAAAGGAAAGAGTAAGGTTATAGATGACATGATACTATATATAAATGACTAGAAAATTTATCAGAACATTCTCAGATCTAATAAGCCCTTTAAATTAGCAGGATACAAAATTCACATACAAAATTTAGTTGCTTTTATATATAGTAATAATAACTAATTGGGAACTTCAGGAAATATTACATTGATAATGGTTTCTAAAAAAATGATGGCATAAATTAACCATCTATTTTAAACAATTATTTACTTAAATTGAATAAGACCATGCAGGTTAGTTTTTTTTTTTTTTTTGTTTGTTTGTTTCGTTTTGTTTTTTCAATTTTATATAAACCAGAGGCATCTGGAAAGAAAGACATCAATGATGAATGGGGATTGCATCCATCAGATTGGTCAGTAGGCAAGTCTGTGGTGTTATTTTCCTGACTAGTTATTTATTTGGGAGGGCTCAGCCCCCTACTGGTGGTGGTGGTACTCCTTGGCTGGTGGTCCTGTGCTGGAAGCCTGTCTGGCACCAGTTTTCTCTGCAATGGGACTAGAATTGGTGGGTTTGGGGGGCAAAACTTAGTTTGTGAGGGCTAAAATGTTGTTTACTTTCTGTAATATTTACGTTTTTTAACTCTTCACTATTCTGGGACCAGAAACCACTGACTTCTAGCCATTTACACCTGCTGTTTTATGGGAGTACAGGGATATAGTTTTAAAAA
Source organism: Rhynchomys soricoides (assembly GCA_019843965.1). Lineage (NCBI taxonomy): Eukaryota > Metazoa > Chordata > Mammalia > Rodentia > Muridae > Rhynchomys > Rhynchomys soricoides. Next base: position 1,939,493 of record JADRCH010000148.1, on the reverse strand, counting down.
GTGATTACTCTGGCTCTTTGTCCTTTTCTCACAGGCCCCTTCTCAGTAGAGGCTCAGAGTTCATTAACTCCTTGCTAGTCAGAGAAAGTCACACTCTCAAAAAAACATGCCCTCTGAAAAAAGGCTTGAATCTTTATTGCTGAAAGAAAAAGGGGACCCTTTCCTATTGTTGTTCTTAACTTTTATACTTTCTCAGGATCAATGTTCTCATGGTTTTCCACACATCATTATACTTCAAAAGTTCAATAAGGAGTCACAGCAGAAATGTTTGCCTGTTTCCATTAAGACTAGTAGTATCTAACATTCATTATCTAGCTTCTAGATCACAAGTTCATTATAAGTTTAGAGCAATAATTTTTATGTTACAAGTCAGCACAGTTTTGTCAACAGGCAAATTATTTGCCTTGTGTCTCATTAGTTTTGAAGATTTATATAGATAAATTACTCAATATTTTATTTTCTGTCCTTAGACTTATAATAAATTGTTCATTCCCAGTTTATGACCTTTAGTCATCAGATAGTTTTCACAGCTAACTAGAAGGAATGTTTTCCCAGACCATAAATTTGTTCCAAGCTTCCTTTCTTATCCTAGTGCAGGTTTATAGAACTCTAACTGGAACATTTATACTATAGCAGCGTTAAAATTACTTGTATAAACTTAGGAATTCTATAGAATCATTATTAGAAATTGTGAAATCAGCAATTTGTCTACATAGCATTATTACAAGAGAGTACATCTTTGGTGATGTGAAGATAATAATCATTAGACTATTTAATAAAGACAGGACAGGCATATCAACAACAAGAAGCAATCCTGTGGTGAGATCTGTGAAGGTCCTGAAATTCAAAGTTAATTCATTGCAGCCATGCAAACCAATGGGCCATCTACAGATAGTCACTTGTTAAATTTTGACTCTCCTAGATGATTCTGACAGTACTGGATTGTACAAAAAGCGGGCTGAACAAACTAAGTGAATCAAGCCAGTACGCTGCTTTGCTTCATGATATATACTTCAGTTACTATCTCTAGATTCCTTATTTGACTCCTTCTCCAGCTTTTCTTGATGATATACTTTGCATGAAAGTATGAGTGAAATAAATTTTATTCTCAGAGTTGCTCTTGGTATAGTACTTATCACAGCAATAGAAAGAAATATAGGACAGATCAGAAGTATATAATATTGTTAAAATGGATTTGTGACCAAAAGCATTCCACACAATCAATAAAATACCCATCAAAATTGCAGTGATATTTTTCATGGAAATAGAAAAAAATGTTTTAAAAATTCACACAAAACATCAAGCTATCGCCAAAGCAATCCAGAATAGAAAGAATAATGCCAGAGATATAACAAAACCTTACTTCAAATCATTCCACAGACCCATAGTAATAAAAGCAGCAAGGCAGAATCACAAAACTAGACGTGTACACCAGTGAATAGAATAAAGAAAATCTCAGAATAAGTTAATACAGCTGAAGTAATTTTACTCTTGACAAATGTGCCAAAAGCATGCACAAGGTGATAATGCTTAAGAAGTAGTGCTGGAAAACTAAATATCCACATATACAAGACTAAAGTATAGATCTTTATCTTACACTCTGTGCAATAATTATTTCCAAGTTGGTCAAATAACTTAATGTAAAGACTTGAAACTTCAGAACTAGTAGAGGAGAGGGAACACAACTCAATACAAGGGAAATTCATTTCTAACTACAATAGTTCAAGGAATTAAAGTAAAAATTCACAAACAGCATTACATAAAATAAAATAAATTTTATAGCAAAGCAGACCATTTCTAGAGACAGGAGACAGCCTGCATTTAACAGGGAATTAAGATGTAGAAAATGTAAAAAATTAAAAAGATTAAATGACAAGTGAGCAAATAATCTGGTCAGTTAATAGGCAAATAAACTTAACAGACTCTTCAGTGAAGACATATAATTGGCCAATGTGGGAACAATGTCCAACATCTTTAGCTATAAAGAAACAATGAAAATCAAAACTCTATCAGTGGGACTGGAGAGATAGCTCAGCAGCTAAGAACACTGGCTGTTCTTCTAGAGGACCTAATTCAATTCCCAGCACCCACATGACACAACTATCTGTAACTATAATTACTAGGAATCTTATGCCTTCTTTTTACCTGTATGGGAACCAAACATACATGTGGTATGTTGCACAGGGGCATTCATACAGGAAAAAATCCCATCTATACATATATAAATAAATAAATGCATGTATATATACATACATACACACACATGCACATACACACACACACACACACATACACACACACACACACACACACAAACCTGTGTTGATATTTTATCTCAGCCCAATCAGAATGGCCAAGGTTAAGAAGTAAACAGCAACACAGATTGCTGCTGGCACAGGAGTGAGCAAATAGCTAGAGACTATGGGAATCAGGATATGTATTCTTTACACAATTAGGCAAACATTTAAATATGATCTAGAAATGCTACTTCTGTGAATATTTTTAAAAGAATTAGTTCCTTCATTAGAGCAATACCTGTATGTCTATGTGTATCTCAGTACTATACACAAGGCTAAGCTATAGAATTAGCCGAGGTGCTCATCAGTGGATGAACATAGAAAGGAAATATGGAATATATACATTACTGAGTTTTATTCAGCCCTAAAGGAAATGAAATCATGTCTTTGTACAAAATAAATGGAACTGTAGATCATCATTTAAAGCATAATAATCAGACTTATGAATATAAACACCACCTATTCTCTTATTTGAAATAAGGAAGTGTATATGGAGGGGCTGAGGACATGAAAACAAAGTGAGACTCTTAGGGACATGGAAGTAGAAATGCAGGCGGGGGGGAGAGAGAGAGAGAGAGAGAGAGAGACAGAGACAGAGACAGAGACAGAGACAAAGAAACAGAGGGAGTAAATATAATCAAAGCATGTTATAGGATTGTATGGAAGTATTGGTCCTGGCTTGTCTTATGTCAGTTTGACACCCAAACTGGAGTTATCTGAAAAGAAGGAATCTTTAATTGAGATAATACCTCCATAAGATGTGGCTGTAAGACATTTTCTTAATTAGTAATGGAAGGAGAGCCAAGCCCATTGTTCATGGTGCCATTCTTGGTCTGGTAGTTCTACGTTCTTCAAGAAAGCAGGCTGAGCAAGACATAGGAAGAAAGCCAGTAAATAGTACCCTTCCATAGTTTCTGCATTAGCTTCTAAGTCCCGGATCTTGCCCTGTTTGATTTTCTGTCCTGTCTTCCTTCAATGATAAACAGCACTGGGGAAGTATAAGCTGAATAAATCCTTTCCTCCCTGACCTATATTTTAGTTATGGTGTTTCACCACAGCAATAGAAACAGTAAGAAAAATATCATAATGAAATATATTACTGACACATGGTAATGCAAAAGAAAAAAATTACTGTCACATACACAAGTATCAATGAAGCTTGAGAACATTGTGCCAATCAGAATAATCTGGCAACAATAACAGCAAAAAAACTATATGATTTTACTTATATAAGGTATATAAATTACTCAAACCCTTATAAATAAAAGATGACTAGTAGATTGCTTATTGGTAAGGGGATGAGGAGAAATTAGTGTTTCACGGGTATAGAGTTTTAGTTTTAAAGATAAAAGTTTTACTGTCAATATATGTAAGACTACTGAACTCTACACTTAAAATGGTTGAGAATGTAAGTTTAATGTTTTATGTTTCTAGTAAATGATAATATCAATGCTATGATTTGGAGATAATCTACTTGAAAGAAAAAATTGCAAAGGATCACATAATTAGATTGTTGTAAGTAATTTTCAATGTATACTTTCAAAGTATACTTTTAAATTTCCCCAGTGCCCACCTTCTTATGGAAGAATGTTCAATTTCTTGATATTAAAGATCTATTATTATATATGAGCTTTGAAGATTAGGTTTTTGTGTTGCCAGCTATGGCATATTAATAAAGCCATTTTAAACTAATCAATTATAACACCCATGAATTTATTTAGAAGATATTACTGCAGAAACAAAACATCCAAAGAAACTAGTGTCTATCAATTTAACATATCTGTAATTAGGATTTTAGTATTTTCTATCTCTAAAACATGAAAGTACAATTGCTCATATATGGGTCATGTAAAGAAAAAACATGCAAACTTTATTTACAACCTGGTTCAATAAGTTTTGTGTCACTGAAAGTACAAGAGATCACTATTATATATGAGATGAAATGGGACTTGAGGTTAGTTGATCATGTCAAATGCTATTTTATTCAGCGTTTGTCAAGAGAATGTCTACCATGCTGGCTAACAAACTCAGTAGTTATATAAATTTGAATGAGTCAATTCTTCTGGGTCATAGATTCTTTTTAGCTGTAAACTTATAGCTAATTTGCTTCTCATGAATAATTAATGATACTTTATATATGAAAATTTCTAATAATAGCTTACTCAGTAAGAAGTTAATGTCGAGAGGGTATGGGATAGGGGGTTTTAGAAGGGGAGACCTGAAAAGGGGAAAACATTTGAAACGTAAATAAAGTATCAAAAAAATAAAAAAAAAAAGTTAATGTCTTTTACAAACCATATGTCTGATAAGCACCTAGTAGCCCAGCATTTGTAAAGGTTTCTCATGTAGCTCAATAACAGGAACAAATAATATAATTTGAAAATAAAAATAAATCCATCTTTAATAGACTTTTCTCTCCAAGAGTTGTAAGAGTGGTCAACAGGTATGCAAAGTGTATGCAAAGATCCTCACTACTAATTATAAAGACAATGGAAGTAAAAATTACTTTGAGAAACCATATGCCACTTATGGTTAAGATCTGAAAACCACTCTAAATGGTGCATTTATTGGAAACTTCATTCTCAGCTGGTGGAACCTCTGAGGGATGACTGAATTTTTATAGTGCTCACCTCATAAGTGGGTTAATTCACTGATAAAGTCATGGTTGAACTAGCTATTGAGATCTAGTCAGAGAAAGTAGGTGCCTCCAGTCATGTTGTTGAAGGGCACATCTTGCTCTAGGCCCCTCTTTTTGTCGTTCTCTGCTTTCTGGCTATTTGGACTGAGCAGTTCGGTGCTACTGTGAGCTTTGTGCCCTGGTATTCTGTTTCACCACAGGCGAGAGAGATGCAGCAGAGGCAAGGCCCTCATACTTCTGAAACCCTTAGCCAAAGTAATTCTGCTTTCCTTTAGTTTGATTTTTCTTATTTATTTCATCACTGTGATGTAAAACTAACTAACATGGACAGTTAGGATAGCTATTATCAAGAAGTCTAAAGCTCGCATATTAGTGTGGATTCAGAGAAAAGTAAACTGCTGCATATTTCTGTAGGAAGGTAGATGGCTGTAAACAGTACAGGAAGTAGTAGGAGGCTTACCAAGGAGTGAAACGACATGGTCTCATGACCAACCAATTGCTGCTTTTTTCAGATTTCTGTAATGGAAAGAAGATTAACACCTCTCAGAGAGGTGTGCACCCTGTGTTCAGTGCAGCACTGTTAACCATAGTCAAGAGATGGAGACAATATAAGTCCATAAAGAAACTGTCACATATATACAGTTGGGTGATATTCTTATCTAATGAAGAATAACATCTTACAATTTTCTGAAACCCATACGGTTTTAGGAAACATTACAGAAAATGAAATAAAACCACCACGAAGAGTAAAACACTGCATTCATCTCATTATGTACGGAACTTAAGACAGAATTAAAATGTACAGAGATTAAAAAAAGAAAGAAGAATTAAGAGAGGGTAGGGGGAGAAAATGAGGAAATGTGGGTCAGAGGACACAAAGAAGTAGATGATATAAGAAACAAGTTGAAGTAATAAATTTGTGCATGCTATATATGTGATTAATGTACATTTCAGACACATAAAACCAATAAGAGACCCACCTCTCATGAAGAACTATTTGCTGTGATAGATTTAGGACTTGGAAAATCGTTGTTAACAGTTGTGGACCTACTGGTGAAGTCACCAGGCTTCAGTGGATAGTTATAATCCACTGTCTCACAGGTGGCCATGGCTAAGCTAAATGGATACAGAATAAGACCAAAACTCATAGTTCTGAAAAAAAGAGATTGTAAGGATGGTGGGGAGTTTATAGGAATGGGAGAGAGATAGGAGAAGGTGTGTGTGTGTGTGTGTGTGTGTGTGTGTGTCTGAAAGAGAAAGAGAAATCAGTATACATTGTATGCATATATACAATTGTCAAATAAAATTAATGTAAAAGGGAAAACATAAGATGATGCCTCTTCAGCAACCTTAATACAGTAATACTTTGACTATTTATATGACCCTTGATATCATATCATGTTCCTTAATTATATACAATAGAACTTGTTTTAAAAATAAAAGGTTAACATTGAATCTAAAAAGTGAGTTTATTTATTTGTGAATACTGTTAATAACGTAACCACTTACTTAGAAATAAAAAATATATATAAGATGGGCAGTGGTGGCGCACGCCTTTAATCCCAGCACTTGGGAGGCAGAGGCAGGTGGATTTCTGAGTTCAAGGCCAGCCTGATCTACAGAGTGAGTTCCAGGACAGCCAGAGCTACGCAGAGAAACCCTGTCTCGAAAAACCAAAAATAAATAAATAAATAAATAAATAAATAAATACAAAATATAAAAACTATGTGAATTTTACATTGAACTACTGATTCTGGCTTTGCATTAAAAAAAAAATTAAAGCTTCTCTCTGATGCATTTTGTCCATCCATTCAAAAATTATCTAGATAGCATGCTGTGTTCTAAATACCAGTGATGCTTCTTGCTTTTGTACATACACTTTGTAAGAGTGAGACACTAACAGGAATGTAGGAAATAATTTTAAAATATGATCCTTGATATGAAGGAAACAAACTGTGATCATGAAATGATTAGGTATAGAAAGGAATCTAATTTAATTAGAGAGGGCAGTTTGAAATGCTCTTACTAAGATGGTAACATATGCACAGAGACCTGTATGACAAGGAGCCAGGTGTGTGAGGATGCAGTAAGACAGTTCTTGGCAGAATGCACAACAGGTTAAATGCTTTGAAATACTTTATATGCTGAGCAGATGATGGAATAGTCTGATTAGGGTGTGAGAAGGTGGGATGTGGGAAGGTCATTTAGCAATGCTGTGGAGGTCATTTTTATTAACTTAGAAGTAAAATTGGTTTGCAGATGATACAGCCTTGGAGATTTGTGGCTTGCATGAAATTATTTAGATATTTGGAATCCATCCAGTCAATGCATAGTATTGTATAACAATAAGGGAACTGGAGCCTCATAAAGAATGTGCTTAATGTTTAGCAAAGTTTACAAGAACTTGTAATTTGTTGGAGATATGTAATTTAGTTGAATGCTTTCAGCCCATATTGTTAGACCAGTTATGATTATTGAAATTTTGAATTTTCAGAAGCGGTTAGGATTTTGGTAACAAGACACCTACAAACCATATGGCTATTGATTAATTCGGTTCCAAGTCACATATGTAAGCAAACTGGTCTCATAATGTCATCAATTCAAGTGGAAATGCTAAAAATCTCCAATTTCTGTGTTTCTGTTATAATTATTGGTTGTATACCTTTTTTAATATTTCTTTTACATAGGTTCACAATTAATTTGAATAGAATATGCAGTTACATAGCATTCTGTTTTATATGAATTCTTTTCAGGATCCAATAGCATACTGACTTTTTTTCATAATAGAAACTCATTGGAAAACTCAGTCCTTCTCCATTTGATCCTAATTTCCTACCTGTCTCTGGAGAATTTGGAAATGAGGGCAGGCATTTTGCCATGACCTGTCTGCAGTCTATTTATTTTACTAAGCTAACAAGCTTTGCAGATGTCATTTGTGTGCCTGTTGTCCTGGGTACATGGGGAACAGACAGACAGGGATGGGAGCCCAGGTGGGTGAACTGATTCTGCTATTTGCATTGGAGCTAATCTTTCAACTGTGGAGTCTGTTCCTTCCTGCGTTGCTCCAAGATCCCTTAGAGAGTATAAAAGGCTTCAGTGTGGAAGCCAGAGACACACCTATCTTTATAGTGTGATCCCTGGTTATTAGTCTGCATTGAACCCAGGGTATGATGGGCTGAAGATGGCCATTGATTATCTGTTCCACACTCCTAGGTTATGCCTAGGGAGGCAGGGGCTACCTCTGCACTTGAGATATGACAAAATGCAATGAACACAACTCTTGTGTTGGAATCACCTGGATTCTCTGTAACCTAAGGTGGGTTATATATACTTGGACATTCTGTTTCATAAGATGGAGATTGTAATCCCCCTTTGAAGGCATGCTATCATTAATAGATACTATATTTACAAAATATCTGCCATAAGACTTAAGATAAAATCCACTTTACTGATATCATTTGAAGTGTATCTGTTAGTATGGTCCCATTACAAGGGTGCAATGTCTTCTTCCACAGTTCCCCATTACAGTTGCCTTCATCATCATGACCATTCCAAGCTATGCTGGCTTGGGTTAGACTGGACTTTCCAGTGAAAATGTTGCTGTTTCCAAATACTTTTGGCTATATTCATCAACCTATTTCTTTCTTACTTTTATATGAGTACATATGTGTGTATATTTATTATATATATATTATATGTAATATATTCATACTTTATATGTCTATGGCTTACATATGGAAAGGGTGCATGTATAGGTTCATATGGGTGTCTAAAAATTTATCAGAAAAAATGAACAGTGTAATTGGAGCTGCTTACCTCTTTAACAGTATGACTATGCTTTCCCTCCACCCCCAGTTATGGTGCTGGTGATGGTTGTGGTGGTGCTGGTGGTAATGGTGGTGGTGGTGGTGTTTCTTGTACGTCAAGGACTATGCTAGGTACTAGCAATATTCTTTAAATCTTCCCCTTAGGCTGCTTTGTCTCTAATACAATAGACTATGAATATATTTTGCTTTTATTGTTTCTTAAACGTGTTCGCACAAAGAAATGAAAATAATGCATTTTGGTGGTTAAAGGATAGGTTTTTAGTGGAAGTAACTTCTAATAGTAATCTCCTAATATCGAACTATTAATCAATATATTCCTGGCATGATATCAACTTTAAGGAATGTCATGTAAAGCACTTTTCAGGATATGGTTTTATACCTTGCCAAACACTCCTTGTGAAATCACAGGCTCTACAGAGTGCTCTGTCTATTGACGAGAAGTGCCTCTAGCCAATGCCCTGCTACATTTAAAATAGTGTTTCCCTTGAGGCAAATCAGGAAGTTATCTGTCATCTTTATAGATGAGAAAAATCAATGGATGTTTGGGAGTAAACAGAGCTACATCCTAACTGGGACCAGGCTTTCAAATGTAATGGAGGCTGGAGAGATTATCAGTGGTTCTGTCCATTGGCAGTTCTTCCAGAGGACTAGCTGGTTAGATTCCAAGCATCCACATGGTACCTCACAGCCATCTGTAACTCCAGTTACAAGGGATATGACTCCCTCTTGTGGCCTCCAGGACACTTCAGGCCCATGGTACATAGATATACTCGCAGGCAAAACACACATACTCATACGTTGATACACAAAATAAGAACATGATGTATTTATTCAGATCATCATAATACAGACTTTATAAAATTAATCATTTGTGCTGAATACAAACTAGCAAATATATCACAGGCATACTATGCAAAGCACGTGATATATTTGTACTAAATTAACATTAGATGAACAATACTGTATTTTTCCCAGTCAGAGACAGGTTGTTCAGTTTGTAAAATGACTGCTCTAAACAGCTCTAATAGAATCCCCCTGGATGTGTTTATGAAGCTGTTGTATAAAGCTGTACAATGTTCTTGATCCATACCTTTTTCAAATATAGCAGCGGACATGGAATTCTTTTTCCTTCCAACTCCTAGTTAAGATTCCTGGGCTCCTCTCCAGAAAGCCTTCCTGATTTCTGGGTTAAACGCCTCTGCTTTACGAGTCTAAGACACTGCTCAAATCTTTACTCTAACAGGACTGCACGGTTTGACTTGCTTGCTTTTGTTCATTGTGAGTCTACACATCAGTACTTTCTTAGGTATAATTTTTGAATGGACATGCCTAGACCAGACGATAGCAAGATAGAATGAAAACTAACTATAAGCAGCTCAATTTAATGAATGATAGAAGCCTTAATCTATCAGCCCTCCAACTAACTGTATGTGCCATATGAGTGCCTCGGAAATGCCTACAGAATGCTCAGACTGATGTTGTACTCGTTGCCTTTCATGTCTTCAGATGCCTGCAGTTCAGAAAGTGTCTATCTATTGTGATCCACCACAGTCAGAAGACAGAAGACTCATTGGGCTCCTTCAACAGTTTTCCCCAAGTCCATTTTCCTCTCCCAGTTTTAGAACACAAGATGCACTTCCAAGCCACCTTTCTTCCACATTCTCTCTCAAACTTCTGGCTGTCTCTATCCTAATATGATGAAGAAAACCCCAGACTTAAAAATCAAGACACATGATCTTTATTGTTGGCATGGAAGTTAGCAACACAGTTCTTTGGGAAATTAGTTAAAACAAGTCTTTTGTCAACCTTAAAGAGCTAGCGGAAAACAAAGCTAATTATTTCCAACATGGGTGAGTATCAGAATTACATATGTGTTAGGTGATCCACCTGTGTTAGGGAAGCACTCTGGTACCCAGGGATGCTCCAAGACAAGCTTCACTCCTCTGAGATAAGCTTAGGCCATATTAAGCTAAATTAACCACTGTAATGAGCTAACAAATGAGGAGATCACGACGTAAAATGATGCTCCGGTGCCCTTTTCATATTATTGAACTGTAAGAAAGTTATCTAATTGAATAGACCACAGAATAGTTTTTATTTGTATTGCTTAATGAGGAAATCATCTGAAGTCTATTATACCTGTAGAGTAAGAGTTCAGAGAAATTATTTCTAACCATAAAATAGTTTTGAGCCACTTTTAAAAGGTTATATTGAATCGAAAGTCAGGTGTTTCTTTTCACACACACCTCAACACATATCTGATTTGCTATGAGCTAAGGAAGAAAAATCTTTAAAAGCAGCACTCCCATTTTGGTAGAATAATGACACGTCAGTTCCTGACACATTCATCTATTTAGCAATCGGGAGGTTATTGAGGTTTGAACTTGAATAATTCATGAAAGGTGGGAAGAAGTCTTAAGACTCTTATTGAAAGTGCACCTGGTTAGAAAAAGAGGGTTGGTAATGAGAGAGAAAGAGGCAAAGTATCTTGACCAGGAAATTGAAATGTATGGATCTCTAGCTATTTCTTTTCAATGTGGCTGGTGGTCCAGGTGACTATGAATTTTCTTTTTAGTGAAAGGTGTGTGTGTGTGTGTGTGTGTGTGTGTGTGTGTGTGTGTGTGTGTGTGTGTAATGCGTCCTTTCTGATCCATCAATACTTTTCCTCCTCTTTTTGAGTCTGGCTTCATCTTTGCTGTCTTCTCTCTGTCTGCCTTCCCCACCGCGGCATCCACCACCCCTCTTTCTCTGAGCTCCAATGTCTTAGGCAGTTTCTTCCTAGGTAGCTAAGATAAGGGGTGTGGGTGGGGTGGTGGTGGAGTAAATTATCCAGAGTGTGATGCTTGTCAAGCACCCCAAACAGCTTCACTAGGAGAAAGGGAGGGGCTTGAGGGAAGGGGAGGGTTAATCATTTGGCTGTTAAAACGCTGCAGAAGGGAGCACAAAGCTCCGCCCACGTAATAAGTGCCTGTAGACAACTAGGCAGGAGAGAAAAGTTTGGGAACAAGCTCATTTTTTTCCTCCCTCTTTTTCTCGCAATGTAGAACTTTTGTAAACACGTTGAAGCTTCTTCCCACCCCGATTTTATAATATACTTTCTTGTTTAAATACTCGATCGTATGCTTACTTGTGTATGCGGTAGACCACACGTAAGGCTGCGCAAGTAAAACGGGAAACTGAACATTTTCCAAGTCAAGCGTCCAAATCTGCAGCCTCTTTATGTACCTGGCCAGCGTTTCCTTATCCAGCTGTTAGTCATTTGTAAGCAGCGGCCCTTGTAATCGCAAGTGAATTCAACTGTGATGTATGCAGCACCGCGTGCACCGTTGCTTTCCCTCACATCCTTCTAGTCATTGAGGCTCCCGGGAATCATGCTCATAATAAATAGCTTTTTATTACCCAAAGCCGCTGTTCTGGCAGCCAAACGACAGTCCTTTGATAGATGGGCCGGGTAGGTTTTTTTTTTTTTTTTTTTTTTTTTTTTTTGTGTTGTGCTTACTCAGAGTTGTTAGCAGCAAAGAGAAGGCAGCAAAAAGGGGGTACTTTGGCAAAGGAAATCTTATGAGTAGAGCGGAGCAGCAGATCAGAATTCAGAAACAAGAGCGAGAGCTGAAGTGTGATTCTCCGCGCTTGGTCTAACACTCATCTCCAGGATAGAGCAGTGCCGGGCACTCACGTCAGCCCTGCTGTCCTTCTCGGAATCCGATAAGAGATGATGCAGCCTCGGAACCCAGCAAGCCACCAGGAAGTTTTGCCGGATCTGATTCCTAGGGGATTTTCCCGTGCCTAGGAGAATCCTGCTTGCATTGAGCTGTATGGAGGAGGGCTCGAGTTTCCCATGAGGGGCCCCCCTTGGAAAAGCCTCCTGTGCAGTATCCAGGCTCTGCTTCTCTCAGTGTGCTATTTACCCAAAGGCTTTTCCTCACCTTTGCTGATTTGCTGGTGTGATTTCCATGCACTGAGTCCTGTGTAGGGATCCAGGATGGATTGCCTGTGCATTGTCACCACAAAGGTAGGCTAGGAAACACAGCTGTTTCGTGCAGCATTTTTTATCTATTATTATTCCGGTCCTGTAATTAAACAGTTCTGCTAGATGCTGCCAGTCCATAAGATAAAATGATTAGTGTAATTTACTTTACTGGGCATGTTGTTCCCTAAGAGGGTGTGAGGGTCTTGTCTTTCTGTGATTTCAACTTCTTAAAGTGACATTGTGTGTTTGTGCAAATGACAGGAGACTGTGTCTGTTGATTTTTCTTTTTCTTCTTTTCTTTAATGGCAGGTTTTGCTTTTTCATCTATTTATAGCTGGTAATTGAAAAATCTCTTATAGTAGTATAGCTCACACATCGTTTAACCATACCATATCTGGGTCTTTCCGAGTGGGCTAATTAGCCTTTCATTTAAAAACCATGTCTCCTATGCTTGAAGAAGCCAATCAGCTTTACTTTCGCTTGACATATTGTTCCTGATTGGAGAATTCTGATATTCTGCATTTTGGTGATTTCTTTAAAAAAAAAAAAATTTAGGCCTGAGGTAAAACAAACAAATACAGGATTTAATCTTTGATTGAGTCTGTTTTGACTATAATCAAATGAATTATTTGTACAATAAGATACAGAAATGAAAATGGAAGAAAATGACCCTTTTGTGGAATTATTTACAGAATATTTAAACTTACAAATTGATTTTATTGTGTCATCAATTCTAAATAGCATATTAAAAGCACTTAAATTCCATAATCACTAGTTATTTGGAAAAAAGTTATTTTTATTATAAAACACTAATTAAAAGACACTTATTAGCTTGCTTTTTATTATGTATGAGGGCACACCACAAGTTAATATTTGCCATTTCTTTTGGTATACCACATTGACTAGACACCATTAATATGAAAAATCAATACTGTAGTATGAAAAACTTAGTAAGTGTAGATATCTCGTGCTAGTCTGCTAGTTCTAGTTAATTTTGAAGCCATTGATGAAGTTCCAAATTGTGTCATATTAAATATTCCTCGCTTTATGAACAGAATCCAGAGATTCTTAGGCATCTTACCTAAAAGTAGTATCTCATGGAAAATTAAGTTGACAGGAGTAGATTTAATATTAGAAAATATCTAGGTGGAGTAGTTGACAGACTTCTAGATCACGTTAAGATTTATTTTACTTAAATTCCACAGCCTTTCATTTTGTTTTTACTGTAAAGTCAGATAAAAAAACAAACAAACAAACAAACAACAGCAAGCAAACTAAAACGCATCAAAAGAATCAAAAACTGTATGCCCTTATAGAATCCAGGAAGGAGAAGAACATGTGTACTTAAATATGTTTATCCTAAAGTGTAAAACTCGGGGTTTTTTCATGAAAGAATACTATTAAATATGACCAACATGTGTTCATAAGTATTTATTATCAAGTCAAAATGGTTTCAGATGCTTTTAAACACAGTAAATAACCATTGGAAAAATTAGGAAACATGTTATTTATAGGTTAAAACTGTACATCTTTTACAGTGGAAAAGGTAGTTCAACACTGAGATTCAATTTAGATAACATATAAGAAAATATGCCACCTATATTCAGTTACCAAGATATTGATGGCCATAGGTACTACCACAAAGCTAAGATCTTAATTTGTCTTAAATGTAATAAAAGTCATTAATATCAGTATTATAGTATTTTCATCCATCATGCACATTATGTTATTCAACAGGATAAATATCTGAAAAATTTCATTAATTTTATGAGTTATATTTGATATTAAGTTATCCAGCTCATTCTTGAGTGTCATTTCTATTATCTTTATAGGACAAACGTATTGAAACAAGGTTGTACTACACTGTTAACTTGGAAAATTGGCATAAAAGATTATGACTGAGACTGCCTGGTAGACTTTAGACCACATGTCTGACCCATTTAACCCACAACCATCTAAACTTTAATGCTTCCCCCAAGTGCCCATGTATTCGGAATGCCCTTGTCCCAAGTGGCCAGGCACCAGGGATGCTCTGAGTAGCTAGGTACCAGAGATACCCTTGTTCCAAGTAGCCATCCACCAGGGTTGCCCTTGCTCTGCTCTTCCTAAGATCTCTCTGCAGAAAACATGCCAACAAGTTAGAAGATTTAATTTTGTCTCAGTTCAACCCAACCTCTTTCTCTTTCATCAACAAGTCTAACTGCTATTCCACTTTCTTATGCAGAAAGTCTGTGAGGCTGGAACTATCCTCTCTCCTGATCCTTCTAGACTCCATTTTATCCATTGAACACCTCACCACTCATATATACATATTTTTTCGCTGGCTCTATGCTAGCATCTTGGTTCATTCTCATCCTCCTCTCTTGCCCAGATGGCATTATGAGACCTTCAGATTCTTGGGGAATAACTCTTTCTCATATCTTTGCTCTACATTCTTAAGGATAAGCTTTAGAGTAGGATGAATGAGAAGAAAAATTGTAGAAATTCTCCTGAGACAATAACCCTACCATGCATCCATGCATCTTGCTCCACATAACTAATTGCTTAGCATTTGAAGGTTCTGCTGTGTTTAGACTGATTTATAGACCCTCTCATACTTGAAGCCTGATCTTCTAGGCCAGTAGGTGAACTAAGCACCTCAAAAGAAACATTTTGGACACAGGAATCCCAAGGCATTTTCAGATATGGAGACAGCTAACTTTCATTAAATGATCAAGTCATTATTTTGACAATCTCTGACCAGTTAAAATTACATTCTTTTGTCACAGATAATGCTACCAGGAAAGGAAATCTGAAAATCAGAGTAAGAATAGCAGAGCTCTAGAGTAAGATTTGGATCTGAATGTTCACTCTCAACCTAGCTTTAAAATTTGAGTAGATCATTAAAGATCTTTGATTTAGACTCCATTCATCAGTCTTTGAAAAAGGAGATCTAAGAGATGATGCCATGAAGTAAGGTAAAGATAATTTGTTCAACAACTTATGGTAGTCCCAATGAATCCTTCTATTTCAAGATAACCAATGAGAAAAATGAGATTGTCTCAATATTATGAGATGCAATGTAGTAGTAACAGATGTAATATGTTTTATATGCTGGGATTTCATAAATATGTTTTGAATTATTTAAATATAATACTATTGATAGCCAATTATCAGGAATGTTATGTTAGATTTTATTAAGACAAAAGCATGCTATTTGATGATTGGCCAAGGGGACAGTATCTCTAGGAAACCAGCAGAATATTCTGCACTAAAGTTAATGAAATAAAGTAGTCGACACAAGTCTTGTTTTATACTGTGAATGAATTACCAAATACCTTATGTGGGAACATGTTGAATTTGAAATAATAGAAGAAAAGTGAAACTTTGAAAAATCTAAGTAAATCTGTTCTTTTTGACATTGGGAACCCAGAGAAATATCATGTAGAAAGAAAGGCAGTAAATATATTTTATTGTGTCTCTGGGGTCCTTCATTCTTTATTTCTAGTCTAGTATTATTATAGAATGTATTATCGCTGCAAATGACAATATTCAAGCTCATGAAGCATTTTAAAGGCAGTTGTGGGTGGAATATGCCTTCTTCTTATCCCAGGTGTCCATTAACCATAGACAGTAAAACAAGTTTAAAAAATAATCTACAAATAAAACTGTAATATGCTATGTTAAATTTCTACTGTGATTTATTAATAAAGGTGTGATGATGCCATTAATTTTTAATGCATTTAACAGGTTAATGGGCATATGAAATTCAAATAGCAGAATGGAAAATGGAACTGGGCAGCATACAAGAAGGTTTTATTGATGTTGTTAAGACTACATCTGCTCTGTAATATGTTCCTCTCTACCTTTGTCACCTTAGAGTCTCTTTCGAGAATTAAACTGACTAAGAAATTCACTTCTAAGAAGAAATAAATGTTGTTGCTGGACATTTAAAAACAAATTATCAATGGTAGCATGTTATTACTTAATATGGCTCTGCTAAGAAAATGTAGCCTGGTATTCTTTTGGAAATGAACTCACAGTCAAAAATTTTGCAACTGTGGTTAGGCAGGAAGCTAAAATAATTTCTTTCTATTTTACCACAGCTTTATGTAGCAAAAATGAAACAAATCACCAAGGCAACAAATGGTTTTCTAAGTGGCCCTGTGTTCGTAGACAAAGCTAATTCTTTATGCAGATGTACAGTTGCATCTGCTCTCCTGGCAGTACATTCACCCATTCATTTTTTTTTTTCCTCTCAAGTGTTTTCTGAATATCTACTGTGTAGTTGTATACTCCAAGGTGTGGAGATAAAATGAACAGTCTCTTCTCACATCATTTAGTGTAATGGGAAAACTGTTAGTCTTGGAAGTAAAGTGATGGGCAGCACGGGTGAGGGTGAGTGTGAGTTGCAGCAGAAATGGTTATGAGCACACTTGACCAAGTCGGCGGACTTTTCTGCTGCATGGGTAGGGATAAATATCAAGAAGGCTTTGAAGGAAGGGTCTGCTGTGCTGATTAGTAGAATGCAGGACACAGTGGAAGTCAGTATGGCTGGGAAGTAAAATATAAGCTATAGAAAAGGTAGAGTCAGAAAGAACTTCAGTCACAAATACTGTAAGTTGAGATGTATATTATTTTTGAGAAGAAAGGAACCACCAACCATTATTTTCAATGGTTCCAAACCTTGAGTTTTTTAAACCTCTCACATTTCCTTCCCTTGGCCTGAGTTTTTCCCAATTTTCTTCCACATCTGCCTTTACCAATCCTTATGCCTCTTTGGTGAGCATAGCAGTCATCCCTTTCACTAACTGAACGGCCTTCTGTGAACTGTAGTTCTCTCATTCCTAGGACTAGAGCACCTACCATTCAAGTTAGTTTTGAGGATCCTGAGAGTTAAATAAATGAATTAACCTTTAGTGGCACACGATGCTTTTGAACACTCACACCCTGAATATAATAGCTTAATTTTCCTTTCATTGCAGTAAGCCATCTAACACTCTAAAGAAGCCTGTATGCTTTGTCCCGGTTCTTACCCTACTGCTGTTTTATTTTGACTTAGAACTTAATTTGCTTTTTTTTATTTTCTCACACTTTGTCTCACATTTTATTTTCTAATGATTTTCAAAATGCATAGATAGGAGAGTATTTTTACATCTATGCTACCTTTCCTGACCTCCGTTAAACAAATGGATGACACAAAGCAAGAATAGCACTTGTGTTCCTGTTGTAGGAACATCTGCTAATTCTGTCCAGATAACTGTTAACCTATCTAAATTTGATTTAATTTTCAGGTCTCATGCCTTTTCTAAAGAGTATGTATTTTCAGTGTACAGTCATTTTTTTTCCTACCTGTCACAATTAAGAATTATGGACTTATTTGTATGACTCTTCTCTCTCTCTCTCTCTCTCTCTCTCTCTCTCTCTCTCTCTCTCTCTCTCTCTCTCTCGGCATACCCTGTATGAGGTGAGGGATATTATCCTCATTCTTTAACTTTGTATGTGCACTGCCTGGGACTTGAGAGGACCTGAGTGTTTTACTAAAATTCATTTACTACTCTCATCCAACTAGACAAGAAGTTTCACATCTCCAAGGTGAGGCCAGTTTACACAAGTTAAAAGTTGTCATAGTAGAAGGTTGAATTTAGCTCTTTAATACCTGCTAGTCTACTCCCTTTTCTTATCTCTAGGTTCAATCTCATCAATATTATTCAGTTAAAACATATCCTCGATGCCATCTTTTGGATTATATTCCTTTTCAACCTAGATATTCAGTAACTTTTAAAAATGATCCAAGTGATACTTAATTTAAAATTATTTCCACCTAGAATATTTGTATATTTTGTAGCATCTAGTCATAGTCTATCTCAGAAAATGTTTAGAAGTGAAATAAAATTTCATTCTACAAATGCTATCATCTGTTGACAAAACTGAAGCAAATTTTCCTGACAAATGACCTCGAGGATGCTACTTTACATGAGCTCTTTTTGATTCTATTACTACAAGTCAAAGGTTCCATGGAGAATTATGAGTTTTAAAGGACTGTCCTTTGTATAAACTTCATGTCAATTTAATTTTATGAGACAAGTGTGGATTTGCAAAGGAGGTAAGTCTAAATACACGTTTGAAACTCAATATATTTAAACATTTATTGAGACTAACATTTAAATGTCAATTAACTCCATGACATACAGAAGAATTCATTTGCATCCTTTTGTTACTTATCCTTTATTTCATCTGAATGTTTGCAGATATTCATGTTTTAAAGCCGATTACTCAGGATTCCAGCTGCCTGGGAGACCTGTCTCATTGCATTTATGTATGTCTCACCAAAGGCAATTTTAGAAATCTGCATCATGTCAAGACACAGAAAATAAAATTCTGAGTTTTCTATGTGTGTTAGTAAACTTGAGTCAGTTCAGTTTATTCTCTCTGACTCTTAGTTTCTCATTTCTTATCAGTATTTACTCCATTGGATTATTGAAATTAGGGAAATAATATAGGTTTACCATTAATTACTCCATAGGAGTATTGTATAGAAACAAATAAGTTTATATATTTGAAATAATATAAAATATTGTTTACATAGGAAGGGTGAGAGTAATTGTTGAAAAAAAAGTTAAATTTTGATTCTTGATTTTGAAACCTTTTTCCTTTGAAAATTGATTATTTTCTCATACAAAATACCCTGATTATAGTTTTCCCTCCCTATATTCCTCCCAATTCCTTCCCACCTCCCCTCCTTTCTGGATCCACTCTCTTTCTGCTTTTCATTAGAAAAGAACAGGCTTCTAAGAGATAACAACCAAACCTGACATAATATAATATGATTAAACAAAACCTTTCATATCAAAATTTGATATGACAACCCAACAGAAGGAAAAGATCCTTAAGAGCAGCCACAAGAATCAGACCCACTCATTCCCACACTCAGGAATCCCATAAAAATACTAGCTAATATTCCGTAAAAATACTAATGCAGAAGACTTGATGTAGACCCATGAAGGCCGTATGCTTATTGTTTCAGTCTGTGAGCTCATGTGCACATTTCTTAGTTCATTCAAAAGGTCATGGTCTCTTGGCATCCTTTTTTCTCCTTTGGCTCTTAAAATTTTTCTGCTTCCTCTTTCATGGCATTTCCTGAGCTCAGGGGCACTGGGGGGTGGGAGGGTAGGTTTGATGGAGACCTTCCATTTACACATTCTCTCTGTATATTGTCTGGCTGTGAGTCTCTGCACTCACTCCCATCTGCTGCCAGTAGAAATCTGCCTGATAATATTTAGATAAGGACCTGATATGAATATAGTAGAATATCATTAGGAATCATTTGATTGGTTTATTTTCTTTTTCAGTTGTTTTGATTTTACACTATGGCTATTTAGTCTCTCATTCTTGATTACCCAAGCAGTGTCAGATATGTGTTTCTTTTCATTGACTAGCCCTTATGTCAAATCAGACATTAGTTGCCTACTCTTACAAGTTATGTGCCATCATTGCCCTAGCATATTTCTCAGGCAGGATAGATTATAGATCAATGGTTTTGTGGCTGTGTTGGTCTTCAGGTTTTTGGTAGCCTTTGATACTCTGCGGAGTACCTTCCCATACTATGCATAGTGGAATATACCCAAAGGATGCTCCATCCTACAATAAAGGCAGTTGCTCAACCATGTTCATAACAACTTTAATTATAACAGCCAGAAATTAGAAACAACCTATTTTCTATTGATATCCCTCAATAGAAAAGTAGATAAACAAAATGTGATAAATTTATACAGTGAAATATTACTCAGCTCTTTAAAAATGGCACCATAAAATTTACAGGCAAATATATGGAATTAGAAAAAATAATCTTGAATGAGTAACATAGAGCCAGAAAGACAAATAAAATATGTACTCACTTATACATGGATATTAGCCTTTCAGGAAATGATAACCAAGTTATAATCCATAGACCCAGAGAGATTAGAGAAAGAGGAGTGTTCTAGGGAGTAAACATGGATGTCCCTGGGAATGAGGAAATAGAATAAATTTTAAGGGTAAACCAAGGGGCAGGTGGGTTAAAGGAGGAGAGCTTGGGGAGAGACACTGGAATTGTGGAGCATGGGGGGGGGGAGTTGTGTGAAAACATGGTGCAGTGGAAAAGTCCAAGAATTTGTGAAGGTGATCCTAATGAGGACTCCTACTTATGGTAGATATAGAATCTCAATTGGCCATCCCTTATAGCCCAGCAAAGCTTTCAGTGGTGGATCTGAGTTGCATTCAATTGAGGAGTTGGCCAAGAGGGTCCCATGAATTCATTTTAGCAGCCATTAGTGCTAACGTGGGGTGGAGAGAATGAGAGCTGTGTCTTTATGTGTTAGAACTAATTTTTAGCTAATCATAATGACATAAGCAAATTGGCCTGCCTTGCCCATGGTTCCTTGGAGAACTGACTGTGGAACAGTTGGACAGTAATTGTCGCGCAGGACTGAATTTATCTCTAAAGCAGGGCAGCACAATGAATGGCCATACAGCCTTCAGAGTTAGATTTCTTATGTGGTATATTGGCTCTTCTGTTTATTATCTCTCTTGTTGGCAAATATTAATTAATTAACCTGTCTCGATATTCTTATTTATTAAATGGTGCTTCCTGTGTGGTAGCTATACTAATCCATGCATGCGTATTTGTACTAATTGTCCACATTTTCTGGGATGATCTTCACCGGTATCTACACAAATCTAGTCCTTTTAAGTTTCCAGGACTTTCTCAAAATGGATTAGATTAAGAGCAGCATTCATTTCTTCCAAAGATAGTTACCAAGTGTACACTATGTGCCAGCTATTATTCTGAGCTGAGAGAAAATAAGTGAATAGAACAGGAGAACCTGTGCTCTCTTAGAACTTACATAATAGAGTGCGGATAGAGACTTTCTGTGAGTACAGAAGGAACAGAATCTTAGCTGTAAGAATGTCTGATCTTGACACGGAAGTAAGGTGAAATGTAGAATAATGAATGAGTAGAAAGAGACAGAAACTATTTTATACAGGGTAGACAAAGAAATAGGCTTTGAGTAAGTTCTGCAGACTTAAAAGGAGCAGATTTGTGAGGACATTGGTGAAGAGCATCTCTGGTAAAGTGAACAATTGCTACTAATGCACATGCATGGATTAGTGTGGCTACTACACATTGCAATAAAACCAGCACATAGTAGGTACTGGTGTTTCTGTCTTCCTCCTCTTCCTCCTCCTCCTCTTCCTCCTCCTCCTCCTCTTCCTCCTCCTCTTCCTCCTCCTCCTCCTCCTTTTGCTCCTCCTCCTCTTCCTCCTCCTCTTCTTCCTCCTCCTCCTCTTCTTCCTCCTCCTCCTCTTCTTCTTCCTCCTCCTCCTCCCCTGCCACCACCGCCATTGCCTCTCTTCCTAACTCTTCCTCCTTCTTCTTTTTAAACGACTGCTTTACTGCATACTTGGAATGCCTTCTTAATACCCTAGCCAGACACTTGCCTAATATAACCTTTCTTAACTTTTAAAGCTCACTCACATGCAGGTTTTGCAAATAATCTTCTTGGTGGTATGTTACCTGCTGAGCTAGACATGCTTCATGTTCTCAGATCATTGTAAGTTATGTACTTTTGTTATTTGTTTATATCTCATTCTACAATTCATTTTTATATGTGTATATCTTATCTTAGAATATGATCTCTGTGAAGACAGGGAAAGTTTCTTTATAAAGTCATGTTCTAAGCCAGCCACTAGCTTGGTACTGGGAGGTATGCTAGATGTGTTGATTCATTCTTTACAGGCATTAATTAATATGTGTTTCATTAATATGCATTTCAGTGTTGAGTACTAAATCCATGGGTGAATAAAATATTTTCTTTTAGCTCCACAAACATGAATGTTTATCTCTGTGCATATAAATACACATTTGAATACTTGAGTGTATAATTACATTTATACATGCCAAACATGTATATGCATATTATAATACATATTTTACAATAAATACATAGAAAAGAACTATTATCACCTTGATAGGTAGACATTTCAGCTAACAGATAAACAACAGATGAAATTATCTGTGATTATGTGGAAGGTCAGAAATAATGTGGAAATTGTCATTTCTGCTTGAGAGAAATGGACCAAAGAGGTAAAGGTCCTCATAGACATCGTAAAACCTGACAATTGGATCTCATTTGTGATAAACCATCTTATCATGATCATAATTCAAGTTCCTTTCAAGTGTAAAGATAGCTAGACATCAACTGCATGCTTTTATTTAACAAAAACTAAAGCAGCCAAATGAGCCTCTGAGAAAAGATTGCCAGCACATATCCATATAACTACAGAATGATTTAATATAACATGAAGCTTGGTCTTTTTCTAGAAGAAAATATTTAACTTTGTAACATATATAAAATATATTTACCATAAATATGCTGTAGGGTTATAGCATTTTCATTATATAGTATGTCCTGTCTGTCAAAACATTAAAAGTGGCCAAAAGCTATTCGATGTGAAATTAACAACTGGCTTCATTGTGCCTAGGTACCTCTGCTCATCCTCATAGACCTGGGCATGAGGCAATTGGCTATACTGCGGTGTGTATAGGTGTTACTTTTAAGGCAGGTGCACACAGTTCATAATTGTGAAGTTGCCCAGGAAACTACTCACAGAAATTTTGCTGTTACTTTTTCTTGATTTGCATTTTAGAGAACAAAGTGAATTGGTTCCACCGAATGCTTTTATTCTATGTAACCACTAAAAGAAACAAAACCCACCATAATGATTGAGGCCCAAGCAGCTCCCCATAGGTGACACAAGCACCAGACACAAGGGGCCCTAGATACCTGTTATTTTGTGGATAAGCTTTATGTAGTTTCAAATGTATTATTGATAATATGCTGAGGCCCCTGAGAAAAATGACTCAGAGTAATCAAATAGTTTTACAAGAAGAGAAGTAGTCAGTGGAGAATCTCTTTGAAGACCACTTAATTAAAGTGAAAAAAGAATATTTAAAAGTCGATTTTAAGTTGTAAGTCATACTACTTATCTCCGCTGACAGATATTTTTGGTTGTATGAAAACACACAAAAATATTAAGAATTTTTTTAGCTGCCCTCTCCAGTATTTCATGATATTACAAACAAAACTGGAAAGAAATTTAAATATTTTAAAAGCATTTCCTAATTTTTTAAAGATTTATTTATTTTATGTATGTGAGTGCACTGTAGTTGTCTTCAGACACACCAGAAGAGGGCATCAGATCCCATTACAGATGGCTGTGAGCCACCATGTGGTTGCTGGGAATTGAACTCATGACTTCTGGAAGAGCAGTTGGTGTTCTCAACCACTGAGCCCCAATGTTTTAAGATTATAAAGTAGTTACAACATTTCTCCCTTCTCTTACCTCCTTCTGAATCTTTCTATATAGCCATTCCCACTCTTCTTCAGTTCCTAGGCATCTTCTTTACTGTTATTGCATGCATATATGGAAATGTGTATGGATTTGTATATAATGTATATATATTTCAAGTTTTTAAAATAATGAGCAGGATATATATATATATATATATATATATATATATATATATAAACTTGAAACTCATTTCTTAAATAAGCTATGAGTAAAAAATGTTGAATTTTACCCAAATAAATTCCCCATCCTTGTTTTTGTTATGAATCTCCTAGCATTTCAAGCCATGGTATTTTTGCTAGTTTTTTTAAACTAAAACTGACCTGAATTAATGCACCTGAAATTTACATCATCATTGTGAGATGCTATTTAAATCTAGGATGGATCTAATTGCTGTAACTTCATGGCTGATGACTTGGTATTTTCTATGGTATCTCATCCACAAAAGCCTGCTCATTCTTCATCAATTAAAAATTCCCACTAATCCATAACTATAGTTGTCAGAAGACTGCATATATATATTGATTCCACATTTTTGCTGTGTTTTCATATGACTGAAAGTATTTAAGTATTCTTCTTGGAATGCATTTAAGTTGGTGTCATTTCATGTATAGTTTTTAAACAATACCATCTAACATATCCATGCTTTGAAATCCAAGAAGATGAGAGGAACAAATTTATATGAATTGCGTTTTAATAAGTTGTAATTATGTCTTATCAAAAGCTCAATTTTGAAAATCCTTTATTCTTTGGAAATAAGGTAGATGTCTCCTTTCCTATGTAGTTAATTGTAACTTTTAAAAATTAGGAATTATACATTTCAGAAAGAATTAAGTCTGCTAAATATCTTCAGCATTTGTGTGTGTGTGTGTGTGTGTGTGTGTGTGTGTCTATAATAACAGTAGGAACAACATAAATTGTGTTCACCTAGTTTCTGAATGATACTATTTAATTTTGTGGTTATTTGCAAACCACAAAAGGTTTCTTTACAGGCAGTTTTTAAATATATTTGGGAAGAGGTATGTAATCAGAAATTTCTAGAAGTTACAGTCACTGCTGTTCCCACGTTATTTTGTAGTTAAGAATTTAATAGATGAGAAATTTCAATGAAGAATGCTCACTGTCTGCAGCTCAGATCATGTCCATATTTTTTCATTTCAAGAAGAAGAGATCAATTTTAACCCATTTTTGGGTCATCTTCATTGTGTAATAGAGTGCCTAAGTGTAAATATTAATTACATTTAATGCATTTTGTGAGACTATGTTTTAAAATCTTGGACTCCAAAGCTTAGATTATGGTATATAAATGTACATTGTGTATAATGTATAACTTTGGTAATTTAGAGACCAAAGGAATATTGACACATGTCTCTACACAACATTCAAAATACATTGTATTTCTTAATAGTATTAGCAGACTAGTGATCTCAAGTTCAGGGCCCCAACTGTGTAGTCAAATTTAGATTCCTAAATCTAGTCATCTTAAAACTGGCCCAATTTCCTAGTGTTTCTGTCCTTTTTATTCTAGTGTCTTCTTTTTTATCGACAAAAGCTTCCATATGACACCAAGAGCAGAAGTTCTTGGTATTTGCTAAGCAGTTTTTCACACTTATTCTCATTTAATTTTCGTTGTAATCCTGTGAGGTAAATATTATTATTTTATACTCAGAGGTGAGAATGAATATAAGCTCTGAGGAGCTAAGTAGCACAGGAGAAAGAGCTTTGCTAGGAACATTATGTAAGTTAAGTTTTTAATCTTACTACTTCACAATATGCATAGCATCCTCACAGCAATCTTTTAAACTAGTGGTGGCGTTTCCTATTTCATTTTATTTTATTTTAATTTAATTTTTTGATACTTTATTTACATTTCAAATGTTTCCCCCTTTCCAGATCTCCCCTATGGAACCTCCCTATTCCCTCGCCCCTCCCCCTGCCTCTATGGGGGTATTCCCCCACCCACCTACCCACCCACTCTCATCTTCCTTCCTTGGCATTCCCCAGTACTGGGACATCTAACACCCTCAGGCCCAAGGGCATATCTCCTCCCCCTGATGGCCAGCAAGACCCTCCTCTGCCACATATGTGGCCTGAACCATGGCTCCCTCCATGTGTATTCTTTGGTTGGTGATCCAGTCTCTGGGAGAACCAAGGGGTCAGGCCAGTTGACACTGTTGCTACCTCAATGGGGCTGCAAACTCCCTCAGCTCCTTCAGTCCTTTCTCCAACTCCTCCATCTGGTACCTCATGCTCAGTCCAATGGTTGCTGTGAAGTGAATCTTGGGTATTCCGAAATTTTGGGCTAATAACCACTTATCAGTGAGTATATACCATGTTCATTCTTTTGTGATTGAGTTACCTTGCTCAGGATGATACTTTCTTTTCTTTTTTTTTTTTTTTTTGATACTTTATTTACATTTCAAATGTTTCCCCCTTTCCAGATCTCCCCTTAGGAACCTCCCCATTCCCTCCCCCTGCCACTATGGAGGTATTTCCCCACCCACCCACCCATCCACTCTCATCTTCCCTCCTTGGCATTTTCCTGTACTGGGGGATCTAACACCCTCAGGCCCAGTTCCATCCATTTGCCTGCGAATTTCATGAAGTCATTGTTTTTAATAGCTGAGTAGTATTCCATTGTTTAAATGTACCACATTGTCTGTATCCATTCCTCTGTTGAGGGACATTTGGGTTGTTTCCAGCTTCTGGCTATTATAAATATGGCTGCTATGAACATAGTAGAGCATGTGTCCTTATTACATGTTGGAGCATCTTCTGGGTATATGCCCAGGAGTGGGATAGCTGGGTCATCAGGTAGTATTATGTTCATTTTTCTGAGGGTCCACCAAACTGATTTCCAGAGTGGCTGTACCAGCTTGCAATCCAACCAGCAATGGAGGAGTGTTTTTCTTTCTCCACATCCTCGCCAGCATCTGCTGTCACCTGAGTATTTTATCTTAGCTATTCTGACTGGTGTGAAGTGGAATCTCAAGGTTGTTTTGATTTGCATTTCCCTGATAACTAAGAATGTTGAACATTTCTTTAGGTGCTTCTCAGCCCTATGAGTTTCCTCATTTGAGAATTCTCTGTTTAGCTATGTTCCCCATTTTTGATAGGGTTATTTGATTCTCTGGAGTCTAACTTCTTGAGTTCTTGGTGTATTTTGGATATTAGCCCTCTATATGATGTAGGATTGGGAAAGGTCTTTTCCCAATCTGTTAGTTGCCATTTTGTCCTATTGACAGTATCCTTTGCCTTACAGAAGCTTTGCAATTTCTTGAGGTCCCATTTGTTGATTCTGGATCTTAGAGCATAAGCCGTTGGTGTTCTGTTCAGGAACATTTCCCCTGTGCCCATGTGTTTAATATTTTTTCCCCACTTTCTCTTGTATTAGATTCAGTGTATCTGGTTTTATGTGGAGGTCCTTGATCCACTTGAACTTGAGCTTTGTACAGGGAGATAGGAATGGATCAATTTGCATTCTTTCTACATGCAGACTGCCAGTTGAACCAGCACCATTTGTTGAAAATGATGTCTTTTTTCCACTGGATGGTTTTAGCTCCTTTGTGAAAGATCATTTGACAGTAAATGTGTAGGTTCGTTTCTGGGTCTTCAGTTCTATTCCATTGATCTACCTGCCTGTCACTGTACCAATACCCCACAGTTTTTTTTTTTTTCACTACTGCTCTGTAGTATAGCTTGAGGTCAGGGATGCTGATTCCCCCAGAATTTCTTTTGTTGTTGAGAATAGTTTTTGCTATCCCGGGTATTTTGTTATTCCAAAGGAATTTGGGAATTGCTCTTTCTATGTATGAAGAATTGATTTGGAATTTTGATGGGGATTGCATTGAGTCTGTAGATTGCTTTTAGCAGGTTGGTCATTTTTTCTATATTAATTCTTCCAATCCATGAGCATGGGAGATTTTTCCATCATCTGAGGTCTTCTTCGATTTCTTTCTTCAGAGACATGAAATTTTTGTCATACAGATCTTTCACTTGTTTGGTTAGAGTCATACCAAGATACTTTATATTGTTTATGACAATTGTGAAGGGTGTCATTTCCCTAATTTCTTTCTCAGACTGTTTATCCTTCTAGTATAGGAAGGCTACTGATTTGTCTGAGTTAATTTTACATCCTGCCACTTTGCTGAAGTTGCTTATCAGCTGTGGCAGTTCTCTGGTGGAGTTCTTCAGGTCACTTAAGTATACTATCATATCATCTGCAAATAGTGATATTTTGATTTCTTCCTTTCCAATTTGTATCCCTTTGATCTCCTTTTGTTGTCTAATTGCTGTAGCTAGAACTTCAAGTACTATATTGAATAGATAGGGAGAGAGAGGGCAGCCTTGCCTAGTCCCTGATTTTAGTGGGATTGCTTCAAGTTTCTCTCCATTTAGTTTGATGTTGGCTACTGGTTTGCTGTACATTGCTTTTACTATGCTTAGGTACGATCATTGAATTCCTGACCTTTCCAAGACTTTTATCATGAAGGCATGTTGAATTTGTCAAATACTTTTTCGGCATCTAATGAAATGACCATGTGGTTTTTTTCTCTCAGTTTGTTTATGTAGAGGATTACATTCACTGATTTCTGGGTATTGAACCATCCCTGAATCCTAAATCCTGGGATGAAGCTTACTTGATCGTGGTGAATGATTGTTTTGATGTGTTCTTGGATTCTGTTTGTGAGAATTTTATTGAGTATTTTTGCATCAATATTCATAAAGGAAATTGGTCTGAAGTTTTCTTTCTTTGTTGGGTCTTTGTAGGGCTTTGGTATCAGTGTAATTGTAGCCTCATAGAATGAATTGGGTAGTGTTCCATTTGTTTCTATTTTGTGGAATAGATTGATGAGTATTGGTATTAGGTCTTCTTTGAAAGTCTGATAGAATTCTGCACTGGACCCAACTGGTGGATTTTTTTGGTTTTTTGGTGGATTTTTTTAATGACTGCTTCTATTTCTTTAGTTTTTATGGGACTGTTTAGATGGTTTATCTGATCCTGACTTAACTTTGGTATTTGGTATCTGTCTAGAAAATTGTCCATATCATCCAGATTTTCCAATTTTATTGAGTATAGTCTTTGTAGTAGGATCTGATGATTTTTTAAATCTCATCAAAACCTGTTGTTATATCTCCCTTTTCATTTCTAATTTTGTTAATTTGGATACTGTCTCTGGGCCTTCTGGTTCGTCTGGCAAAGGGTTTATGTATCTTGTTGATTTTCTCAAAGAACCAGCTCCTGGTTTTGTTGATATTTTTATAGTTCTTTTAGTTTCTACTTGGTTGATTTCAGCTCTTAATTTGATTATTTCATGCCCTCTATTCCTCTTGGGTGCATTATCTTCTTTTTGTTCTAGAGCTTTCAGGTGTTCTGTTAAGCTGCTAGTATATGCTCTCTCCAGTTTCTTTTTGGAGGCACTCAGAGGTATGAGTTTTCCTCTTAACACTGCTTTCATTGTGTCCCATAGGTTTGGGTATGTTGTACTTTAATTTTCATTAAATTCTGGGAAGTCTTTAATTTCTTTCTTTATTTCTTCCTTAACCATGTTATCAGAGAGTAGAGCATTGTCCAGCTTCCATGTGTATGTGGGCTCTCTGTTGTTGTTGTTGCCATTGAAAATCAGCCTTAATCCTAAGTGATATGATAGGAGGCATGGGATTATTTCAATATTCGTATATCTGTTGAGATTTGTTTTGCAACTGATTATATGGTCAATTCTGGAGAAGGTACCATGAGGTGCTGAGAAGAAGGTATATTCTTTTGATGCAGGACGAAATGTTCTATAGATATCTATTAAACCCATTTGTTTCATAACATCTGTTAGTTTCACTGTGTCTCTGTTTAGTTTGCGTTTCTAAGATCTATCCATTGTTGATAGTGGGGTGTTGAAGTCTCCCACTATTATTGTGTGAGGTGCAATGTGTGCCTTGAGATTTAGTAAACTTTCTTTAATGAATGTGAGTGCCCTTTCATTTGGATCATAGATATTTAGAATTGAGAGTTCTTCTTGGTAGATTTTTCTTTTGATGAGTATGAAGTGTCCTTCTTTATCTTTTTTGATGAATTTTGGTTGAAAGTCGATTTTATTCAATAATAGAATGACTACTCCAGGCTTTTTCTTGGGACCATTTGCCTGGATAATTGTTTTCCAGCCTTTTACTCTGAGGTAGTATTTGTCTTTAACACAGAGGTGCATTTCCTGAATGCAGCAAAGTGCTGGGTCCTCTTTATGGATCCAGTCTATCTGTCTATGTCTTTTTATTTGGGAATTGCATTAATGATGTTAAGAGATATTAAGGCATAGTAATTGTTGCTTCCTGTTATTTTCAATGTTATTTTTATGTTTGTGTGGCAATCTTCTTTTAAGTTTGTTGAAAGATTACTTTCTTGCTTTTTCTAGGGTGTAGTTTCCTTCCTTGAGTTGGCCTTTTCCATCTATTATTCTTTGTAGGGTTGGGTTTGTGGAAGCATATTGTGTAAATTTGGTTTTGTCATAGAATATTTTGGTTTCACCCTCTATGATTACTGAGAGTTTTGCTGGGTATAGCAGCCTGGGCTGGCATTTCTGTTCTCTTATGAAATCTGCCCAGGATCTTCTAGCTTTCATAGTCTCTGGTCAGAAGTCTGGTGTAATTGTGATAGGTCTGACTTTATATATTACTTGACCTTTTTCCCCTACTGCTTTTAATATTCTTTCCTCATTTTGTGTATTTGGTGTTTTGACTATAATGTGATGGTAGGAATTTCTTTCTGATCCAACCTATTTAGTGTTCAGTAGGCTTCTTTAATGTTTATGTTCATCTTTTTCTTTAGGGAAGTTTTCTTCTATAATTTTGTTGAGGATATTTACTGGTCCTTTAATTTGGGAATCTTCACTCTTCTATACCTAATATCCTTAGGTTCTGTCTTCTCATAGTGTCCTTCATTTCCTGGACATTTTGGGTTAGGAGCTTTTTGCATTTTGCATTTTCTTTGACTGTTGTGTCAATGTTTTCTATGGTATCTTCTGCACCTGAGATTCTCTTTTCTATCTCTTGTATTCTGCTGGTGATGTTTGCAACTATGACTCCTGATTTCTTTCCTAGGTTTTCTAACTCCAGGGTTGTCTCCCTTTGTGATTTCCTTATTGTTTCTATTTCTATTTTTAGTTCCTGGATGGTTTTGTTCATTTCCTTCATCTGTTTGATTGTGTCTTCCTGTTATTCTTTAAGGAATTTTTGTGTTTACCCTTTAAGGGCTTCTAGTTGTTTATCTGTGTTCTCTTGTATTTCTTTAAGGGAGTTATTTATTTCCTTCTTAAAGTCTTCTATCATCATCATGAGATGTCATTTTAAATCTGACTCTTGCTTTTCTGGTGTGTCCACACCAGGGCTTGCTGTGGTCAGAGAGCTGTGTTCTGATGATGCAAAGTAGCCTTTGTTTCTGTTCCTTATGTTCTTGCCCTTGCCTTTCGACATCTGGTTATCTCTGGTGTTAGCTGGTCTTGTTCTTTCTGACAGTGGCTTTTCCCTCCTGCAAGCCTCTGTGTCAGTACTCCTTGAAGACCAGCTCTCTCTGAGATGAATTTGGGTTTGGAGTGCTGTGGTCCAGGGTCATCTCTGGGGTGCAGACAGAAACCTGAAGGATCTTGTCCCCAGCTGTCCCTTGGTTCCTGTGTCTTTGATGGCTCTGCAAGGGTCCCTCTTAATCCAGTGAATTTGAACAGAAGTGGTGGTCTTGCCTGTGCTCGAAGGTGTGTGGGCACTCCTGGGATACTAGCTCTCTCCTGGCACTATTTGAGTATGGAGCCCTGTGTCACAGGATCAGCTCCCCAGCTGTCAGAAAAAAAACAGAAGACCACCCCTCAGTCTCTGTGTCCTAGGGATTCCAGGTGGGTCTCTCTGAGTAGGCAGGCTTGTCCACACTCCTGGGAGTCTAGTTTTGTCCCGGCACTGTTTGGCAATTATGGAGCCCTGGTGGCCCAGGCAGAGGTCTCTAGCCACAGATGGAAACTGGAAGGCTCATGTCCCCGGCTGTTTCTCAGTCCCTGTGTCCCAAGGATTCTGGTTGAGTCCTGCTGAGCAGTGGTACTTGTCTTACCCCTACTCAAGGGCTTTTCCACACTCCTGGGAGGCTAGCTTTTTCCCAGCTCTATTTGGCTATGGAGCCCTGGTGGCGCAGGCAGAGGTCTCCAGCCATGGATCTCATTTACTATTTTATAAGAGAGAAGCTCAGACTCATAGAGGCTAAAACACAAAATAGCCCAAAGTAATAACTAATTAATCCTCTGACACTCTAACCTGGATGCAGTGGGTTCTTGGTGGTACTAAGTGCTTCCACTGACAAGCTGTCATGATCAGTGTGATGATGGAGTGAGCTAATTATGTACTTAGAGTGCTCTACAGTTAATTGGCACCCACTGGGGGGACCATGCTATATGAAGTCATAGAAATGGCTTCTATTTATTGTTTTTAAGTAAGTCCAGTCTGAGACTTTAAAGCCTACTTTCTTTCATTAATTTGGGTAGCAAAGTCATTGAAATTATGTTTTAATTTTTTGAGTTTATAATATAATCACATTTATCTCTTCCTTTTCTCTTCACAAGCTCTCCCATACACCCCTCTAAATTCTCCTTTAAATTCATGGCCTTGTTCTTCATTAATTATTATTGCATGCATGAATATATGCAAATACATATATACTCCTAAGTTCATAAATATGAAGTGTCCTATCCATATGTTACTTGTATATCTGTTTCCAAGGCTGACCATTTAACCTTGGACAACTAATCGGTGTGCTCATTCCTGGGAAAGACTATCTCATCCACTATCAGCTTTACTTGTTGCCTATAGTTCTTTGTGTAAGGTTCAGGCCTCATAGGCTTTTGTCTGTCCACTTTGGCATGACCATCGGTGTCCTCCTTCTTCAGATAATGGTTTGGTAGTCATGCTTGTGAAACTTTATACGTGTAGCTTCTGATACAATCTCACAGCAAGTTAACGGGTTCCTTGTCTCTTACAATATTTCTGTCACCTCTTCTGGAATGTTCTCTGGGACACTTTTGTCAATATGTCCATTGAGACTGGGTTCCACAACTTTGTATTTTGTTTGGTTATGGTTTTTATGAAGGGTGCTTTCTCTAGGAGCCAAAGAACACATAACAAAAACTCCCATACCAGACATTAGAAGCTATCTTTTGAGTTTCTGGCCAGGGATATCTAAGAGACATCCAAAACATATAGATTATTGCTGTTACTTTTGGTTGATCTCTAGAGGTGGAAGCTAAGTCTCTATTGAGGAAGACACCATGCACTTCAGAAACATTGGGACCTCTTAACTGAAAATTACATAAATGTCTTCTCTCTGAATACTACTAGCTTTAATGGTAACAGAAGGTAGGCAACCAACAACTCTAAGAAGCTATCATGCCCTATGAACCGTGTCAATGACTGGCATGACACAATAACCCTAATGGTGCAGTAGAGGTACACCTATATTGGCAATAACAGCAGCTCTCTAATTGGAATTAAGACCCACTTAACAAGAAGGAAACCATGACAAGTACCTGAAACCATCCTAACTACTCAGTGGTAGTAAAGTCATAGTTATTGGAGGCGAATCTACAAACACTAATTTACTAAACCAGTATAAGATCTAACAACAATGTTAAATATTTGCCCTTACACCCACAGATAAATACAGTCTTCACCTCTCATTAAGAAAAGTTCTCTTAAAACAAGTCATTAATGTAGCATTTTCAGTCTTCATATGTATTAATTAGCCACAAACAGTACCTCTGCCAACCTGGGCAACTGTCTCCCTAGAGTATCATGGGAAGTGTGAGGAGACCTAGTTCCACCATCACTGCCCACTGAATGCTTCTTGTTCTCAGCATCCTATGGGGAAGGCCAAAACCATGCTTAAGGCTTAGTAATTGTTTCCTCAGAAACAAATTAAGCTAATATCTTTAAAATATTTTTCAAATTACAAGAAAATGAAACAAACAAAAAAACAAAACAAAACACAATAAGACCAGGAAAACATATAGTCACATACTAAATTGGTGACCAAAATAAAACGGAAAAAGTAATATTAGTCAAGCTTATTCTTTATATCTCTATATAAAACAACAGACGAAGTAGATGCAAGAATATTATAATTAGACCCACTTTGCTTTAGGCTCCGCATTGTTTGCTTGTTATGGTTAAGCATCAGTGGTCCATGCCTTGTTCTGTAACTGAAAACTTGAGCAGGCACATGACTTAAAAATCACTTAAGAGGAACAAAATCCCACAACCATGTATAATCACAAATATTCTCTACTCAGTTATTAAAATTGTCCAGTCCTGATAGTCATGGTGTCACATGCTTTTAGCCCCAGCACACAGGAGGCAGAAACAAGTGTATCTCTGAGTTGAAGCCAGCCTGATCTATAGAACAAGTTGTGGGTCAGCCAGGGCAACATTAATAAACCCTGTCTCAAAAGAAAAAAAAAAAGTTGAAATTCCAAATACTGCCCAGATGTATTCCCACTGTGGAATATTCAGATCAGACATTAGTGTTGGAAAAGGGTTTCTACATTCACTTCTCTCCTTTCTACTGTTTACCAGCTGGTTGACCTGGAATGCTTTCTACTCTGAGTTTCACACACGATGATGTTGACACTAGCATTGAAAACAGAAAATGGCAGACCCTTGCAAAGTGCTATGAGTCAGTAGTAGCTGGATCCTTACTTATATTGTAACTTTGATGTTTCTGAGTCAAAGAGAGATTAAGCAACTTCAGTGCTGTAAGAAATAAATGGTAGAGCTGATTTGCTTTACTCAGGCATCTGACTCCAGATGGTTTCTTGTTTGGCAAGTGTGTTGTCTTCAGAAACTTTCTGCTTCTGAGCTTCTTTGACTAGATCTAAGATATGATTGATGCATTTCATTTCATTTAGCTGGATATTTTGTAGCAATCTGTCTATAAGGTGTTATTTTAACCTCCAAAATAGATTTCCTTGTCTGCCTTAATGAACAGTGAACTGGTATGGTGCCTACTAACTCAATACTACCAATTTGCCTTCATACTTCATTGGTTAAACTTCTAGGGTGGGAGTCAGATCCATGGTACTGACTGAAACCTAAGATGGTTGTACTTAGTCACTATTTGAGGGCCAACTGTTGCCCCTTTACTAGAAGAGACAACTCATCTTCTTCCTAAAGAATGGCTGTTTCCCTTTGCTAACTTTCTAACCATCCTTATAGATGCTCATTATAAAAAGGGTGATTCTTTGTCATATCCCTGAAAATTGCGTGTGTTGTTTAGAGTTTCTTTAGGAATCTCATTTAAATCTTGTCTTAGGTTTGTAGGATGTTTTTCTGATGTATTCCATCTTCTGTATATATTTTGAAATTATAAATATTATAATGTATAATATATTACATTTATACTATATTTAATATAATATATTAATACATGGAATTAATATATAACTATTGTTATTTTGATCCTGGTAACATGACTTTCCTTCTATAGCATCTTTCTTTGAAGTTACCTGTGGTTATGGAAAATAAAGATTATTTTGGATAAAAATATTGTCAAAATTTCTTGGTATATGTTTCTCATATAAATAACCATTTTTATGAATATTTTTACCAATTCTATATTTATATGATAAAACATAGATATACTGATATTTAAATCTATAAATGCAATATTTTCAAGCATTCTGAGATGAGTTTGTAAATATGAGGACTTTGGACAGTGACAATATCCATATATAAACCTATATTGACTTCTCAATGTATCTTATCTTCCTAACTAGTTGAAAAATTGTTTTTTTTTTAATTTTCATTTTTTATTTGCATTTCAAATGTTTCAGATCTCCCCTTTGGAACCTTCCCATTCCCTCCACCTTCCCCCTGCCAATATGGGGATATTCTCCAACCCACCCTCCAACCCACCCACCCACTCTCGTCTTTCCTCCTTGTCATACTCTTATAATGGGGGATCTAACACCCTCAGGCCCAAGGGCTTCTCCTCCCCCTGACGGATAACAAGACCCTCCTCTGCTGCATTTGTGGCCAGCACCATGGGTCTCTCCATGTGTATTCTTTAGTTGGTGGATCAGTCTCCAGAAGTATCAGGGGGTCAGGCCAGTTGCCACTGTTGCTACCTCCCTGGGGCTGTACACTCCCTCAGCTCCTTCAGTCCTTTCTCCAAGCCCTCCATTTGGGACATCACACTCAGAACTACAGTTGCTGTGAAGTGACTCTTGGGTATTTCAAACTGTTGGGCTAATAACCTCTTAACAGTGAGTACATACCATGTTCATTCTTTTGTGACTGCATTACCTCGCTCAGGATGATATTTTCAAGATCCATCCATTTGTCTACGAATTTCATGAAGTCATTGTTTTTAATAGCTGAGTAGTATTCCATTGTCTAAATGTACCACATTTTCTGTATCCATTCCTCTGTGGAGGGACATCTGGGTTGTTTCCAGCTTCTGGCTATTATAAATATGGCTGCTATGAACATAGTGGAACATGTGTCTCTATTACATGTTGGAGCATCTTCTGGGTATATGCCCAGGAGTGGAATAGCTGGGTCCTCAGGTAGTATTATGTTCATTTTTCTGAGGGTGCACCAAACTGATTTCCAGAGAGGTTGTATCATCTTGCATTCCCACCAGTAATGGAGGAGTGTTCCTCTTTCTCCACATCCTCGCCAACATCTGCTATCACCTGAGTTTTTGACCTTAGCCATTCTGACTGGTATGAGGTGAAATCTCAGGGTTGTTTTGATTTGTATTTCCCTGATGACTAAGGATGCTGAACATTTCTTTAGGTGCATCTCGGCCATTCAAGTTTCCTCAGTTGAGAATTCTCTGTTTAGCTCTCTTCCCCATTTTTTGATAGGGTTATTTGGATCTCTGGCATCTAGCTTCTTGAGTTCTTTGTATACTTTGGATATTAGCCCTCTATCAGATGTAGGATTGGTAAAGATCTTTTCCCAATCTGTAGGTTGCCGTTTTGCACTATTCACAGTATCCTTTGCCTTACAGAAGCTTTGTAATTTTATGAGGTCCCATCTGTCAATTCTTGATCTTATAGCACAAGCCATTTGTGTTCTGTTCAAGAACAATTTCCATGTGCCCAAGTGTTCGAGATTCTTCCCCACTTTCTCTTCTATCAGATTCAGTGTATCTGGTTTTATGTGAAGGTCCTTGATCCATTTGGACTTGAGCTTTGTACAGGGAGATAGGAATGGATCAATTCGCAATCTTCTACATGTAGACTGCCAGTTGATCCAGCACCATTTGTTGAAGATGCTGGTTTTTTTCCACTGTATGGTTTTAGCTCCTTTGTTGAAGATCAAGTAACCATATATGTGTGGGTTCATTTCTGGGTCTTCGATTCTATTCCATTAATCTACCTGCCTGTCATTGTTCCAATACCATGCAGTTTTTATCACTACTGCCCTGTAGTACAGCTTGAGGTCAGGGAGGCTGATTCCCCCAGAAGACCTTTTGTTGTTGAGGATAGTTTTTGCTATCCTGGGTTTTTTGTTATTCCGTATGAATTTGAGAATTGCTTTTTCTAAGTCTATGAAGAATTGAGTTGGGATTTTGATGGGGATAGCATTGAATCTGTATATTGCTTTCGGCAGGATGGCCATTTTAACTATGTTAATCCTGCCAATCCCTGAGCAGGGGAGCTCTTTCCATCTTCTGAGGTCTTCTTCAATTTCTTTCTTCAGAGACTTGAAGTTCTTGTCATACAGATCTTTCACTGGTTTGGTTAGAGTCACACCAAGATATTTTATATTGTTTGTGACAATTGCGAAGGGTGTCATTTCCCTAATTTCTTTCTCAGACTGTTTATCCTTTGAGTATAGGAAGGCTACTGATTTGCTTGAGTTAATTTTGCATCCAGCCACTTTGCTGAAGTTGTTTATCAGCTGTAGCAGATCTCTAGTGGAGTTTTTCCGGTCACTTAAGTATACCATCATACCATCTGCAAATAGTAATATTTTGATTTCTTCCTTTCCAATTTGTATCCCTTTGATTTCCTATTGTTGCCTGATTGCTCTAGCTAGAACTTCAAGTACTATATTGAATAGGTAGGGAGAGAGAGGGCAGCCTTGTCTAGTCCCTGATTTTAGTGGGATTGCTTCAAGTTTCTCTCCATTTAGTTTAATGTTGGCCACTGGTTTGCTATATATTGCTTTTACTAAGTTTAGGTATGCTCCTTGAATTCCTGATCTTTCCAAGACTTTTATCATGAAGGGATGTTGAATTTTGTCAAATGCTTTTTCAGCATCTAACGAAATGACCATGTGGTTTTTTTCTTTGAGTTTGTTTATGTAGTGGATTACATTTATGGATTTCCGGGTATTGAACCATCCCTGCATCCCTGGGATGAAGCCTACTTGATCATGGTGAATGATCATTTTGATGTGTTCTTGGATTTGGTTTGCAAGAATTTTATTGAGTATTTTAGCATCGATATTCATAAGGGAAATTGGTCTGAACTTTTCTTTCTTTGTTGGGTCTTTGTGGGGCTTTGGTATCAGTGTGACTTTGGCCTCATAGAATGAATTGGGTAGTGTTCCTTCCATTTCTATTTTATGGAATAGCTTGAAGATATTGGTATTAGGTCTTCTTTGAAAGTCTGATAGAATTCTGCACTGAACCCATCTGGTCCTGGGATTTTTTCTGGTGGGAGACTTTTAATGAGTGTTTCTATTTCTTTAGGGGTTATGGGACTGTTTAGATGGTGTATCTGATCCTGATTTAACTTTGGTATTTGGTATCTGTCTAGAAACTTGTCCATTTCTTCCAGAGTTTCCAATTTTGTTGCATATAGGCTTTTGTAGTAGGATCTGATGATTTTTTGAATTTCCTCAGAGTCTGTTGTTATATCTCTGTTTTCATTTCTAATTTTGTTAATTTGGATACTGTCTCTGAGCCCTCTGGTTAGTCTGGCTAAGGGTTTATCTATCTTGTTGATTTTCTCAAAGAACCAGCCCTTGGTTTTGTTGATTCTTTGTATAGTTCTTTTAGTTTCCACTTGGTTGATTTCAGCCCTTAATTTGATTATTTCCTGCCTTCTACTCCCCTTCGGTGTATTAGCTTTTTTTTGTTCCAGAACTTTCAGATGTGCTGTTAAGCTGTTAGTATATGTTCTCTCCAGTTTCTTTTTGGAGGCACTCAGAGCTATGAGTTTTCCTCTTAACACTGCTTTCATTGTGTCCCATAGGTTTGGGTAAGTTGTGTTTTCATTTTCATTGAATTCTAGGAAGTCTTTAATTTCCTTCTTTATTTCTTCCTTGACCAAGTTATCATTAAGCAGAGCATTGTTCAGCTTCCATGTGTATGTGGGCTTTCTGTTGTTGTTTTTGCCATTGAAGACCAACCTTAATCTGTAGTGTTCTGATAGGAGGCATGGGATTATTTCAATCTTCTTATATCTGTTGAGGTTTGTTTTGTGACCAATTATATGATCAGTTTTGGAGAAGGTACCATGAGGTGCTGAGAAGAAGGTATATTCATTTGATGCAGGATGAAATGTTCTATAGATATCTGTTAAACCCATTTGGTTCATAGCATCTGTTAGTTTCACTGTGTCTCTGTTTAGTTTATGTTTCCAAGATCTGTCCATTGTTGATAGTGGGGTGTTGAAGTTTCCCATTATTATTGTGTGAGATGCAATGTGTGCTTTGAGCTTTAGTAGAGTTTCTTTTATGAAAGTGGGAGCTCTTGCATTCGGGGCATAAATGTTCAGAATTGAGAGTTCTTCTTGGTAGATTTTTCCTTTGATGAGTAAGAAGTGTCCTTCCTCATCTTTTTTGATGAATTTTGGTTGAAAGTCAATTTTATCCGATATTAGAATGGCTACTCCAGCCTGTTTCTTGGGGCCATTTGCTTGGAAAATTGTTTTTCAGCCCTTTACTCTGAGGTATTGTTTTTCTTTAACACGGAGGTGCGTTTCCTGGATGCAGCAAAATGCTGGGTCCTGTTTATGGATCCAGTCTGTCAGTCTATGTCTTTTTATTGCAGAGTTGAGACCATTGATGTTAAGAGATATTAAAGAATAGTGATTGTTATTTCCTGTTATTTTTTATGTTGTTTATATTATTTGTGTGGCTATCTTCTTTTGAGTTTGTTGAAAGATTACTTTCTTCCTTTTTCTTGAGTGTAGTTTCCCTCCTTGAGTTGGTGTTTCCCATGTATTATTCTTTGTAGGGCTGGGTTTTTGGAAACATACTGTGCAAATTTGGATTTGTCTTAGAATATTTTGGTTTCACCATCTATGATTAATGAAGAGTTTTGCTCTGGGTATAGCAGCATAGGCTGGCATTTGTGTTCTTTTAGAGTCTGTATGAGATCTGCCCAGGATCTTCTAGCTTTCATAGTCTCTGGTGAAAAGTCTGGTGTAGTTCTGATAGGTCTGCCTTTATATGTTACTTGCCCCTTTTCCCTTAGTGCTTTTAATATTCTTTCCTTATTTTGTGTATTTGGTGTTTTGACTATAATGTGACAGGAGGAATTTCTTTTCTGGTCCAGTCTATTTGGCGTTCTGTAGGCTTCTTGTATGCTTATGTTCATCTCTTTCTTTAGGTTAGGGAAGTTTTCTTCTATAATTTTGTTGAAGATATTTACTGGTCCTTTAAGTTGGGAGTCTTCACTCTCTTCTATGCCTATTATCCTCAGGTTCTGTCTTCTCACTGCATCCTGGATATCTTGAATGTTTTGGGTTAGGAGCTTTTTGCATTTTGTGTTTTCTTTGACTGTTGTGTCCATGTTTTCTGTGGTATCTT
Organism: Rhynchomys soricoides; assembly: GCA_019843965.1. NCBI lineage: Eukaryota > Metazoa > Chordata > Mammalia > Rodentia > Muridae > Rhynchomys > Rhynchomys soricoides. The sequence goes on along the minus strand of JADRCH010000148.1, from coordinate 1,898,600 downwards.
CCACACCTGAGATTCTCTCTTCCGTCTCTTGTATTCTGTTGGTGATGTTTGAATTTATGACTCCTGATTTCTTTCCTATGTTCTCTAACTCCAGGATTGTCTCCCTTTGTGATTTCTTTATTGTTTCTATTTCTGTTTTTAATTCCTGAATGGTTTTGTTAATTTGTTTGATTGTGTTTTCCTGTAATTCTTCAAGGGATTTTTGTGTGTCCTCTTTAAGGGCTTCCAGTTGTTTACCTGAGTTCTCTTGTATTTCTTTAAGGAAGTTATTTATTTCCTTCTTAAAATCTTCTATCATCCTCTTGATAAGTGATTTTAACTCTGAGTCTTCCTTTTCTGGTGTGTTGGGGTATCCAAGGTTGGCTGTGGTGGGAGAGCTGGGTTCTGATGAAGCCAAGTAGTCTTGGTTTCTGTTCTTTGTGTTCTTGCCCTTGCCTTTCGCCATCTGGTTATTTCTGGTGTTAGCTGGTCTTTCTCTCTCTGACTGTGGCTTGTCTTTCCTTCAAGCTCAGATGCCAATAATCCTGGGAGACCAGTTCTCTCTTCCAGCTGTTCTTCAGATCCTGTGTCTGGAGCCTGCCTCCAGCTGGCTCCTCAGCACAAGTGGGCAGGTAGCTTTCTCTCTGCCCTGCTTGTATATGGAGGCCTTGTGGGCCAGGCAGGGTTTCTGGCCACAGGTGGAGGCAGGCAGGTTCTTACCTTCTGGCTTTTCCTCAGTCCTTGTGTCTAGAGCCCGCCTCCCACTTGCTCCTCAGCACAAGTGGGCGGGTAGCTTTCTCTCTGCACTGCTTGTATATGGAGGCTTCCTCTGTCTGGAGGGTGTCTCTGGCCACAGGTGGAAGCAGGCAGGCTCTTACCTTCCCGAAAAAATGTTAATTAGACACATATTTGGGACATATTGGTTTTATAATATGAAGATTGTCTTTTAACACATGTGTCTATTTTTTTTAGAAAAAATTCTGTCAGCTTTTGATACATTAGAAAGAATGTTGGAGTAGGACATAGTAGAAAGGTATATGACATATGTTTAATCCAAAAAAGTACAATTAAGGAGCAAGAGACTGAGAGACTTCAACCTATATCAACCCATTTGTATTTTAAAGGACCAAAATTTACTGATAGTTTTTCTCCTAAAGACATATTATTCAAGGTCATTATTGCTTATCCCTGGATCTCAATAGACAGATTTTAATCCGTAGGTGGGTGAATGGAAGGGAAGGGGCAAGTTCATTTGCAGGGCAATTTGTTACTAACTTTGACCTCCAATCTTTGTGAGCTGGTGAGGATCCTAAAAGACTTGCCACACTATTTTTTGCTGACTAGAAAAGCTAGTCGGAAGGTGTTCTTTTTCCTGCTACTCATATTTGTTTTAAGGGTCAGAGATAAGGAAAGTAGAAACCACCTTATAACTTGTCATGCTGTACTGTGCATATTAAGTGTACAAAAGGATTCTAACGTAGACGAAGACTTTTAAAACATGAAAAGAAAATTCTTACAATTCCATTCTATCTCCATGTATGGTAGCAGTACCCCTAACTGCTGTCATATCTGTTTTCTTGGAGGGTCTGGTGAAGTGATAGATATAACATGGAACTGGACTTTCAATAACCACATTGAAGTAGAAGGCTCTATTGGACTATCTGCTCTTCAGTAGTGCTTTTCTTTCTTTTTTAAAAAAATTACTCAAACATAAGAGAATAACATACTATTGGACTTCAATGCTGCTTGTAGATAACAGAACACTAGGCTAGAATGATAGGTGCTCATGCCCCTTGGTAGAATAAATATATTACACTATTGGATGAATCTGGTTTGGAAAAACATAATTAACCAATGCAGCACTCTCTGTCTTGCATCTAATATGATTATTTTTCTACCTATCCTATTTTTGAGTAATGATATGGCTCACACAACTCGCATGTTTCCTGGATTTACCTTTGTGCTATATACTTCATAAAGATGTACAATAAACATAATAATGCTAGCTACCATACCTTTCTCTCCAAGGTCTTAGAATTGTCTTAGAGGAAGGGTTCAGATTTAAGAGCTGATGGAAGACTAGAAGGTAGAAGTATCTTTTGGACACAGTGGGGAAGGTGTATATATGCTGTCAGGATTTCTGACAGCATGTACAACACTTGGCAAGCTTTAGCCAGACAAAATTCCCACATGGAGCAGGGAGATCTGTGGACAAAGTCTCATCCCTGTTCTATAAGATTGCTTCTGGGGGAAGAAGTGAGAGCTTTCAGTAAAGGTCACAGGCTGACCACATTCCAGCAGATGGCCATAGAAGCTAAGAGTATTTTGGCAACAATGATTTGACTTGATGGGTTTATAAAGCAAACTGCAAACCCCTCTCCCACCACTGAAAATCAAGAGGAGTTGGATAAGGAGTGGATAGGGAGGTAGAGATGGATCTGGAAGGAGTCAGATGAGAGAACAGTAAATATGATAAAAATTTATTGCATTTTATTAATTTTCAAAGAATTAATAAAACCTCTTTTTTTAAAACAAAACCAAATACAGATCATTGGGCTTGTACAGCAGTTGCTATAATCCCTGAATCAATTCCTCCTTCCCTTCCTTCCTCCCTCCCTCCCTTCCTCCTTTCCTCTCTTCCTCCCTTCTTCCCTCCCTCCCTTCCTTTCTCCCTTTCCTCCCTCCCTCCTTCCCTACCTCCTTTTCTTCCCTCCATCCTTCCCTCCCTCCCTTCATCCTTTCATTCCTTCCTTCCATCCCAAATGCTGCCCCACTGCTACTCCCCCCTCACATTGTCCCTCCCTCAGTTCTTCTTCCTCTTCTCCTCTGCGAGGGTTCCCTCATCCTAGCCTAATGTGGAAGGATTAGCACATCCTCTCCCACTGAAGCCAGACCAAACAGCTCTGCTGTAAAAAGGATACCACAGTCAGGCTAGAGCTTTAGGGAGAGCCTCCTCCACTCCAGTTGTGGGACCCACATTGAGATTGAGTTTATGGCTAGCTCAATAAATAGCATTTTAGTAATACTCTTATTTCAAAACCTTAAACCTACACACACACACACACACACACACATTTATCTAGCACAGATCAAAATAGGAATTTTTTTTAGTGTCTATCTTTGTATGTCATGATTATCTGAAGTGAATCAGTATTCATCATTGATAACATTCCTGCTAATTAGTAATGGTAATAACCTAGTTTTATACAGTTGACTACCAAGAACAACTAATGACAGCAAGCACATGGCCAAGCTTAGCATAAAATTATGGTCATCTGAAAACTGAACAACGTGCCTTGTGGGCTGTGGTAGCTCTACACATTATGTTTTGATTGAAGCAAGAAAACTGAACATAACTGAACATAGAGATTGATGATATGAGTTCATTTTTACAGTGACTTTATCCACAATCACTCATACAGAATTTCAGAGCTTACTGCTGCCTTGAAAGTAAATCACCTCAATAAAGATTGCTTGGAAAATTTTAAAAATTTACTGAAACATACATGCTCAAATATTTGCATTATAAGAGCATAGAAATCAGTAATGCAGCTTTTCATTCAGCTAAATCAGAAATGTTAGGGTGGTTGATAAGATCAAATCAGATTGTATAATAACATTCTGTTAGCCTAATGGAGCAGATAAAAAATAAAAACAACAGACACAGCTTCTTGTAGAAGAAGGAGTATACATGCGCAGCAGTCAGCCAGATTCTTAGTATGAACTGGGCTGTACTCTTTCCTAGCAGGGTGAGGCTTTGGTAAGTTGATTAGCTTCTTTCAGACTCTGATGTCTGCCTTGTATAATCACATCATAATTTCTATTAGTATAAATTTTGTTCGTGTGGTTACTAATAATTATCTAATAGGTCCAAACCAACCCATGAAAACTAAGTGGCTTAATAAATCATATCTGTGGTTTTCATAACAGTTATGAACATTACAGAATGCCTATATTCTCATATCAAGTATATAAGGAGAGAAATACAAAATGTCCTATTAGAACCCCACTCCTCTTAGGACTAAACATGATTGCAGACTGAAATATTACTGTCAGTTAAAGGGCCACTTGATTCCTTCCTAAAAGGGCAATTAGAATGACAGTTTACAGGATGGAAGCATGAATGTTAATTAACGATAAATTACTTAAACAGGAAGAAGAGTCTTAGAAATGGTTTAAAATGTCAGACTGCTGGTTCTTTGAGCAAATTGTTTCATTTTGCTGAAGTTCTGCCTCTAATGAGGCAAGAAAAGCCTCTTTAATCTAAACTATTCACCTCTATATTCTTGAGTTCTTTGAAACATCCTGGAGAGAATCCCACTACCAGCTTCTATTCAGGAGAGGGTTACAGATGAGTCTGTCTCTGCCTCCACTCCAAAAATAGGAGGGTACAGAGCCTGTGGATGTAGATTTGAAAGGAGCAGAGAAGTTCTCCATCAGTAGTAGCAGAACGTTCTTATAGTTCCTGTTGGGCTCTAAAGAGCAGCTGCTAAGTAAGCACGGTGCCAAGTTCCTAGTTCCCAAAGTAGTGGTATTTCCCTATGTCTCAATAAGAATAGAAATGTCATTTTCTGTAAGATTGCACCAAAAATCAGACTCAGAAGTTTCTTCAATATTTCTAACTGTGGTAATCAGCTGAATGATTATAAATGTGCTACCTGATATGTGTTAATGTACATAAAATAATCCACTTTTTACTTATTTCTAGCAAAACCAAGGCAAATGCCCAGCCCAGAACTGTTCAGTGGAAGCTCCTGCCTGGATGCCTGTCCACCACTGTACTGTAAGTTACTTTGACTGCTTACAATAAAAGAGAGATGTTGTTTTTGTCTGGAATAACCTTCTGGAATGAGCTTGAATATGGTCTAAAATTCTCGAGAAGAGAAAAAATTGATAAGAAAAAGATGCCTCTTCAGACAGCAGTGTATTTTAAAGTCACTATGATTAGGGAGTCTGTTTATTTTGAGTCAGGAGAACTTGCAAAGTACTTCTCTAAGTGAGGTATTGATGAGTTAGATTTGCATGGTCATTAAAATGAATATATTTGCACATGTGTTTTTCCAAATAGCTTCGTATTCAGCACTATTTGATCTTGAGATGCATTGGAGAAGATGCTTTTACTTTATCATTGTTTTGTTGACTGCTTAATCGTGATGAGTAAATGGACTCGCAATTTCCAAGTCTTCCTGGAGTAATAATAGACTGCACTTGTGTGGACTCTTCTATTTGAGAATTATTCAAGTGACTTTGAAATAAGCAGGTACTATGTTATTACCCTTGGGTTGCAGATGGAAGACTTAACAACACAGGGAGTAAGAATAGCACATCAGTCGTAGAGCTGGCAAGAGACGCCAGATACCCCACCTCTCTTTTCCTGTGCTTGCTCTATTACACTGTGCAGTGAAGGAAATGAAAAAGACTGACACGTATGATATTCTCTTACTCGTACACTGCCTGATAGAGATGACAGTGCCACCTCTGGGAATTATCTTTGCTATAGCTGACACTTTGCAGGGCATGAAATAGTGTGTGCACTGTGGACAAGAAATCAGAAAGCTATTTTGGGGCATTTCTCTCATTTGACCCTCTCTGTAGGAGATCTAGAAGTGATGTGTGGAGTCGAATAAATACTTGCATTTATTGTTGAGGTACAAGCTGTTCAAAGATGCCTCTTGACTGCCATGACAGGTCTTATGTGGTGTTATAAAGGCAGTAGACTTGGGGGAGGCTACTTTTCCTTTAGATCATGTAAAGAACTGTTTCCTTCCTTGTCTTTTGTCAGTATGAGGAAGGTGGGATCACCTTTAGCCAAGGATATGAGAAAGCTAAATTTTGGAGGGATTCCTGCTGTGCAAAAGCAGTCTAGACTTGCCAGAGGCTTAAAAATTAAAAATGTCGCATTTTTGTGCTAGCAGATGGCTGGAGGGGAGTGTGTGCGTAGAGACTCTGCTGCTGCCAGCGAGAAGATGAGTTTTAATAATTTTAGTTCTTCATCAGTCACTCCTTTTATTGTGTCCTCAATGACATTATCTTACAATTACTTATCTATATGTCTGTTTATTCAAGGAGACAACATGCTTTTCAGGGTCTCAATGTACACATTCTTAAATAAGTCCTTTTTTACAGAAGGGCCCTGATGACTGAGGCTTAGATCGGAATCTTAAGTATTCTGGTAGCTGGTATATTTAGTAAGTGCTGTATTTGAATGTGGGCTTTGGTAAGCTTTTTTTGTAACTCAAATATTTCTTTACAAAGAGGAATAATCTTGCTATCTGGCCATTTTGGGTTGAGTGTTCATTCTGGAATCAAAATAACTTATAGACCACTTCTCTACTGGGCTATTGGTGTTTTACAGTTGGATTGTTATTGAAATCAGAAGTGTTTGACATAAAATGGGACCTTTTGTCCATTTCCTCTCACAGAGAAATTTATCATTACACTAGAAAACCATTAGTATTCCCATTAACTTATACAAATTTATAGTGATATAATCATGAACTAAATAGTGTCAGTTTTCTTATAGTCTTTAATAAAGTAGTATCCCTGCTCTATCAGATACACCCATGTATAACACTAATAATTTTTTTAAAATCTAAAGTCCAAAGTAAAGGAACCCTGGTAACATATTGTTAGAATATGGTCTTTGGGTTTACTGAAAATAGTTTTCTCTTTTTCATTCGTACTCTTAGGAGCCAAAGGATTCCATATTAGGTCTTCCTGTTGTAGGAGCTTAAAAAATAAGTAGATGACTACATTTTAACTCTTCCTGTAGATCATAAGCCTGTGTCCATATAAAAGCCTTAGAAACTAAATGTGACTTCTGTTTTGGGATTGAGAGCTGTTGGCTAATAAATTCCCCCCATCATCATTTACAGGTAATCATATTGCCTAGTTAGTGATGAAGGTATCTTTTAGAAGGCCAGTGCAGTGCATAATGATTTGTTTCTCTGTAGGTAATCCCTTCAACCACAGAGGTAGCCTTACAATTGTCATCCTTAGAGTGCTTGAGCCTGCTCTACCTACTACTAACCCATTTCCCTGGTAGATACTAAAACCAGCAGAGATAGATGGATTCTTGCTTTTGAGAGTCTACTATTTGTCCTGAGGATACTAATACCAACAGAGACAGATGGATTTTTGCTTCTGAGGTATTAGTACTGAGAGAGATATGTGGATTCTTGCTTCTAAGAATCTACTATTTGTCCTAAGGATATACAAGACTGGAGGGCATTGCTATTGACTCAAAAAAGTGAACACTTCAGGAAGTGCTTTGTAAACTTTAGTTGCTGAGACTCTTGGAACTGGCCGTTCTAAGTTCTTATTCTGAAATCTGACTGTGAAATGATTAACAGACAGCCATATGTTTCCATTCAAATATTTCCCCTCAAATTATTGGCTGCATTTATTTATTAGGGGTTTGACTGTTATTTTATTTACTTTCAATGAAAAGAAAATCATTATCAACAACATTTATTGAGTCTCCAATTCTGTTTGACAAAGATAATGCTTTAAGTCTCAGACAGAAATTTCCAGAAAGCTGAGATTTAAAATTTTATAAGTCTATTAATTTCACTGATCTGATTCTTTGCAAAGGTTATATATATATAAAAGATCACCAAAGATGATGCATTTATAGTGAAAAATTTATAGTGAAAAATTTGGGTATCTAATTATATCATGAACTCACATGGTTATGTAACAAAATCTGCAAGTTGGTAAAACAGTTTTGGCATTAATTTTCATTTTGTTATCTCTGAGGAAAAAGTGAAACTCCTAACTTCATGTTTTTAAGAAGATGTCTCAACTGTCTCAAATCCTCTGAGACTGAACCAGGTTATAAATAAATTAATACATTCTTACATAATAAATGAATAGTTTCTATTATCTTTATGCATTTCTTTGGGTGCAGTTGATTCTCTTCTACATTCATTATCCATTGTCCTAGTGATTTTTTGGGTTCTATTCTGCAGTGATTATAATTCAATTTTATTACTTTATGTAGAATTATGTGAGTCTACATATGTATATTTGCCCAAGTTTCACTTACACTACTAGAATAATTACAATGTTTGTTAGTGAGGAGCATGTCAATTTATCTCTCATGTGTGGGTTACATGTATGGTTACAGTGGGCACTAGCGCTAAACTCTTTCTTACCTCATAATTTAAGTGATTAAGTATTCTGTTAGTTTGTATGGCCACGAGTAAGATATCAGTAGTTATGACTCTCTGCTACTTTTAAGCAGTTGAGAAAATGTCCATGAGTTCTGGGACCTAGGTAAAGACAGGTTGATGTCCAAAAGATGAACTTGGCTAGAAATTAGCTCTTAGCATGTGGCAATCAAGAACTTTGAACTTAACCAATTTCAGTGAATTTGGGTGGCATTTTAAGGCTTTTTTATATACTGCTTGGTATGGGTATACCCTGCACATGTGCTTTAATCTATTGAGGAATACCCTCAGTCAAACTTTAGTTATTTGACTTTACCTAGACATTACTTAGAGGTGGCTATAATATGTGATTGGATAAATCAAGAGTGAGTAACGATATAGGACCTGACTATAAGAATTGCATCTACACATTTCTGTTGTTTACTGGAACTTGAAAAATAATGTTAAGGGAAGAACTTTTAAAGATAGATTGAAAATAAGTTCCCTGCTACTAGGGAGCTTATCAAAGACACTCCCATATCTTTATTTATTATTCATGTTAATTGTTGTAAATTTGTTATATAATTTGAAAATTAGAACATTGTACTCCCAATATATGAAATTTTGGTTATTCTCTTATTTAGCATATGGGTTATAACAGATCCTTAGATTTCTCAATAAATGACAGGAAACAATACATGTCAATAATACCTATATTTGGTACCTCATTATTTAACAAAAAAGCTATAAATTTTCCTCCTCCACTGTTTTCTTTTTATTTCAAGTGCAACTGATGTCACTTAACTTTGCATAAAGCTCACATACCTAGCGCATGGCTCTCAGAAACACATAACCATCATAAAATCACATTGTGTCTGCTCTCTGGGAGTTTTCAGAGTTCACATGAGGATGCTGGCTAACTCTTCTGCTGGGAAATTAGACTCATAATTGCTCTGATGAATATTGCCCTTCCAACAACTGGCACAATTTTTATTTTTTAGGGCACCATCTTGATACTATAAACAGTCTCTTTATGGAATGAAAAGTTAGGCCATTATCAGATGATCATAGTTTTAGGAAAATTACAGAAAATTTCAGTATACAGGACCTTAAATTGATGGGCACTGGGACTCGAGTGTATCTGGCCATATGGCCAGCAGTCATGGGTTTGGAAGAGACTCTCAACGGAAATTATCTCAGGAAAAAGTCTAATGCACTTTAATAAACAGGAGCTCTGTGGATAGCTCTGGTGTCAATTTTGCTGTACTCACAGGCTGGACATCAAGAGACTATGGGGACAGTAGGATAGATGCATAGGTAGTGGACTTTCTTTCTTGCATAGGTAGTATACTTTCTTTCCCAGCCATGGAACTTTTAGATTTATATTAGTTTTCTCTCTGGATTTAAAAGACTACTGAGACCTGAAATACTCACATAAAATGTTTGTTTACACTGATCTTTGAAACATACCCAGAAAAGAAGCCCAGTGGCAATTATGGAGTGGAACATTGGTCCATGTGGGTAATGCAAAGACATTCTCAGCTGACACATATAAAAACTAGCAAGGAGAATAGGAGACATGCAAGCCTATTGGAAGTATGCAAATCCAGAGGTGTCAGGATCTGATGCTAAGAGGTAGGGTGATCATCAATCATGAGGAAATCAAAGGCAGACCCACCATGAAACTAAGCTCAACAAAGTTGAATCTCAGTGTTCTGAACTTTCTCTTTTCTGTATGCTTAATTACATATTTTACTCCAATTCTCTTTTTATAAATTGACTGATATTTGGACCTCATAATCACCTGTCTTTTCCAAACATTTCCTTTTGCTGTCTTATAAATATTTGACAAAATACAGGAAAAATGTTTCTTTTTAAAGATATATTTCCTGTGTGTTTTCAGGAATAACTTCTCAGTTTATATGAACATACAGTGTAGCTGTTACAGTGTTTAGGACTGTTCTTCCTATTATCTATCAATATTTTTTATTTTCTTCATATTACTATAGAACATATAGTTTACCCATTTAAAAGCAAAATTAAGTGGTATTCTTTAGTTCATTCATAGAATTGTACAAGTTTCACTTCAATAAATTTTAGAATGTGTTCATGACCCTCAGAAAACTCTACACCCTGCAGTAGGCACTCTGTGGACACTGCCTCTCCTTTCCCAGAAATTCCTTAAGTCAGACTTGTGTAATATGCAGTCTTCTGTAACTGGTTGCTTTAACTTTGGTATATTTTCAAGGTTTTTTTTTTTTTCTTTTTATGGTTTTTCAAGACAGGGTTTCTCTATGTAGCCCTGGCTGTCCTGGAACTCACTCTGTAGACCAGGCTGGCCTCGAACTCAGAAATCCTCCTGCCTCTGCCTCCCAAGTGCTGGGATTAAAGGCATGCTCCACCACTGCCCGGCTAATTTTCAACGTTCTTAATATCATTACATGTATCTATCCCTTATTACTTATTTGGTAGATAATTGTCTGTTATCTGTTGTGTAACTATTCGGTTATAATACTTCTTTTAATCCATTTATCAGTTGACAAACACAAGAAATGCTTGTACCTTTGAATATCATGAGTAATAACATGAATATTCTTATGTGAATTTTTATGTGGTCACATGCTTTCATTTTTATTGGGTATTTACAAAATTATTATTACTAGGTCATATGGTGATCTTTAGTATTAGGAAGAATGTCCAAGCTTTTTTCAAAAAGCAATTATATTATTTTATATTCTCAGGAACAATATATCAGTGTTTTGTTTTCTATACATTCTTATCAATTCTTGTTTTTGCTTACCATTTTATTGCAGACATTATAGGTCTGAAAAGATTTTTGCTTTGGAGTTGGTTTGAATTTACCTAAAATTAACAATGTTGGTTATCCTTTAATACAATTGATGACCATTTGTTTATTCTGGTTGTAAAAATGTCTATACAAAACCCTTTCTGCATATCTAGTTATTTAAAATTATTGGATTATGAAACTCCTTGTATGTCCTGCACATCATCTCACAGTTTTATGATTGTAATAGTTCCTGTTAAGTCTTTTTATTCTTGAACCATGTAGTGGCATGGTTATCTAAACTATGACTTTAAAAATTTTTAACAAATCCTACTATATCCTTCAGAACACACCGTTTTAATGAACCTATGTGTAACCCGAAGTTACAGAGACTTTCTCTGATATTTTCTTCTCAGCATTTTAAAGTTTTAGCTCTTACATTGCTCTCTCTGATCAATTTGGAGTTCATTTTTGTGTGTGGTATGTTGTGTAGATATCTACATTTTGTAGCTTCTCTTGTTGAAAAAAAATCTATTCATTCCTCACTGGATTGACTTGGTACTCATTGAAAGTCTGTTAAGTATAAATATTTTTGTGGACATCATTCATTGATGCCTATCCTTCTATTTGATATAAACTAAGAGTTATTTAGAAGTAACCAATATAGTGTTTAAGGTCAACACCATAAAATTTTAATGCTCACAAGTTGTTTGCTCTAAGTCATAAAACTAGTGAGAGAAAGGTGATTTCAATAAAACCCTTTAACTCAAAAATTCATACCTTTACTACAACACTTTTTTATTGATGACTGTGTTTGTTGTGTTTTCTGCTTACTTTTATAGGCATATATATTGGAATATTGTGATTGATTAATACCTTATTTACAACCATATTTATGGACATCTTTAATAATCATAGCCATTATTTACCTAGCTAATTATATGATCCAGATTAATAGAGAAAATGCACAAAAATTCATAGTAGGCCATCAATAAAACCTGTTGTATTATTAGGTATAAAAATGGAAGCTATCAGTGACAAATGAATCGATACTAAAATCAAGTACAAGCTCTTAAACTCTTCAGTAGTAGGAATTGGTATGTTACTTCCATATGCCTTAATATTCACAAATATTGATCACAAGTTAATGCAGGCAAACTAAAATTATACATAAAGCTCTCTGAATAATATGTCAGAATTAGTGTGTTCTCTTTTTCCTTTTTTATTGGATATTTTCTTAATTTATATTTCAAATGTTATCCCCTTTCCTGGTTTCCTCCCTGGCAACTCCCTATCCCATTCTCCTTCCCCTTGCTTCTATGAGGTTGCTCCCCCCCCCACCCACTCCTGCCTCCCTGCCCTGGCATTCCCCTATACTGGGGCGTGAGCCTTCACAGGACCAAGGGCCTTCCCTCTCATCAATGCCCAACAAGGCCATCCTCTGCTACATATGCAGCTGGAGCCACATATACTCTTTGGTTGGTGGTTTAGTCCCTGGGAGCTCCGGGGAGTCTGGTTGGTTGATATTGTTGCTATTCCTATGGGGTTGCAAACCACTTCAGCTTCATTCAGTCCTTCCTCTAACTTCTGCATTGGGGACTCTGTGCTCAGTCCAATGGTTGGCTATGAGCATCTGCCTCTGTATTTGTCAGCCTCTGGCAGAGCCTCTCAGGAGACAGCTATATCAGGCTCCTGTCAGCAAGCACTTCTTGGCATCCACAATAGTGTCTGGGTTTGGTGACTGTATATGGAATGGATCACCAGGTAGGCCAGTTTCTGGATGGCCTTTCCTTCAGTCTCTGCTCCACACTTTGTCTCCATATTTCCTCCTTTGACTATTCTGTTCCTCCTAAGAAGGACCGAAGCATCCACACTTTAGTCTTCCTTCTTCTTGAGCTTCAGGTGGTCTAAGGATTGTATCTTGGATATTCCGAGCTTTTGGGCTAATATTCACTTATCAGTGAGTGCATATCATGTGTATTATTTTGTGATTGGGTTACCTCACTCAGCATATTTTCAATTTCCATCCATTTGCCTAAGAATTTTATGAATTCATTGTTTTTAATATCTGAGTTGTACTCCATTGTGTAAATGTACCACAATTTTTTGTATCCATTCCTCTGTTGAAGAACATCTGGATTCTTTCCAGCTTCTGGCTATAATAAATAAGGCTTCTATGAACATAGTAGAGCATGTATCCTTATTATATGTTAGAACATCTTTTGGGTTTATGCCCAGGAGTGGTATAGTTGGGTTCTCAGAAAATAATATGTCCACTTTTCTGAGGAACCGCCAGACTGATTTCTAGAGTGGTTGTATCAGCTTGAAATCCTATCAACAATGGAGGTTTGTTCCTCTTTCTCCACATCCTCTCCAGTATCTGCTATTCTGACTGGTGTAAGGTGGAATCTCAGGGTGGTTTTGATTTGCATTTCCCTGGATGACTAAGGATGATGAACATTTCTTTAGCTGCTTCTTGGCCATTCAGTATTCCTCAGTTCCTCAGTTGAGAATTCTTTGTTTAGCTCTGCACTCCATTTTAAAAATGTATTATTTGATTCTCTGGAGTCTAACTTCTTGAGATCCTTGTGTATATTGGATATTTGCCCTCTATCGGATATGAGATTGGTAAAGATCTTTTCCCAATCTGTTGGTTGCCATTTTGTCCTTTTGACAGTGTCCTTTGCCTTACAGAAGCTTTTCAATTTCATGAGGTCCCATTTGTCTATTCTTGATCTTAGAGCATAAGCCATTAGTGTTCTGTTCAGAAACGTTTCCCCTATGCCCATGTGTTCAAGACTTTCCCCACTTTCTCTTCTATTAGATTCAGTGTATCTGGTTTTATGTGGAGATCCTTGATCTACTTGGAGTTGAGCTTTGTACAGGGAGATAAGAATGGACTGATTTGCATTCTTCTACATGCTGAATGCCAGTTTTGTTTTCTAAGTGCAGTCACTGGTATGATTATTCGAGTTTAAGGAAAACTGTTTGATCTAACTGTACACTCCATTTGCAGGAAGCCTAAAGCTTATAAACTCTTTGGTTAATTCTGACAAACTGGAAGTATGCTTCAAACCTAGACAAACTCCAAGGGAAGTGAATTTTTCTTACATCCATCCTGCAGAGCTCAATTGAATTTATGCTTTTCCCCAGCAGTGGTCTTGGAGGTTAGACAGATGGTATTAGAACAGGGACCCTGATGGTATGTGCGAGGTTAGTTTTGGTTGATATAATCACTTTCTATTAGTAGCATACTATTATGTGTTGGCTTTACAGAGCTTAATATTTACTTAACTGAGCCCTTTACCCATTACTAAAGGAGTGTGTTGATATAAGGGAATGAGTTTTGGACTGAAACAAAAATGTTGAAATCTTTCACTAGCTTTATTACTTAGAGCAGATGCATCATACTCTCTTTGCCTCTCTTTCCTCTTTATCATATTAGCATAGCGATTAACACATACTTAAATTTCAAGAATTTTATTTCAATATTAGAGATAACATATGAATGAGTCTAACTTAGTCTTGGTAAATACACACTATAGGTTAATTTTTTAATTGAGATATTATCAGCAATGAAGATATCTCAAGGTGGTTATAGTTTAAGTTCTGCTGACTCTCAAAGATACCCAAGTAATGAAAATGGTGAATTAGTCTGTTTTCAATTCATCTCAAAGAGCCTAGGGTATAACTGAAAATACAAAATTTAGAAATGTAAAGGAAATTAAATTTAGAAATATAAACAGAATAAAGTTTTTTCCTGATAGTAATTTTTTATAACTTGTATAATACCGAAACTCTTTTATGAATTAAGAACTATTGTTGTGTTCATGTTGGCAACTTAAGTTCCAGAGAACTGTCTCGGAAGAATGAATTTCATTCTCACTTGTTGAAGAGCCTCTAGACACGTGTTTGGTTTGGATTTGGAGTACACAGGATAATATAAAATGATGGGAACACTCTTCTGAAAGTAAAGTTCATCTGTCTTAAGAACACTTCCTTTATCTCTCTCTTACTGTCATCTGCTTTCTTATTTGATGATGTTAGATCTCCAGGGCAAAACCACAGACACTTGGAGAGCTTTCGATTTGCGTATTGATGCATATTGATGAACAGCTACAGATAAGAGAACATGAATGACAATTCTTCCAATGAATAATCCCACTCAAAGTTGAAATTGTAAAAGCATAGGACATAGGAAAGGGCACATACTGATCACACACTTTTATGAAGAATTTACCTTTGTGGTGGTGTTGTACCTAATTTATAAATTTAAAAAGGGTTAAAACTAGGTAATGTTAAACAACTCAACTGGGCAAAAGTAACATGGGGGATTCTTATATGACTTCCTTGTACCTGCTTTCTCTTCTGACTCTCTGTGCTGTCCTTTGGATTGTGTTCTAACTTGACTCATTAGATTTAGCCTCAGTTATTCCTGACCAGTGAAGCTATTCCAGGAAACCTAGCAACAGGTAGCTTCCTATTGCCAGTGCAGAGCAGGAGTCAACGCCAAACTTGTTGAAGCAGTCTCCAACCACCCTTATCCTCAGTGGAATTATGCCAAATATTTGGACAGACGCTGGCCCACAGTAAACTTAGAATGATGCTTGACATTGAAATGGAACCTTAATTGCTACATATCTTCAAGGAGGTCTTATTTGGCAGCATGCAATGTGGTCCTGTGCTTTCCTTCTAATATCAGCCCCACCCCAAGGCTGAGTACAACAAATGCATTTAATCAAAAACCCAGATTATATGGAAATATTCAGGTTTCAAAACAGTTACTATTCTACTCTGGCCATAAATAAAACTATATGTACATGTTTGAGTACCTTTACTTGCTGATTCCTATATATTCAAACACCTCTGAACAAACACCTAATTAAGATGTTACTGCTATTTGTATCTGGATTGGATGAACCTCTCAATGTATGGAAAATAAATATGCTAATTGATTTTGATGGCTTTTTAAATTGCATTTTGGTAAAGCAAATATTTTGCATAATTTAATATCCTTGCCTTAATTAAATATATACTATAAAAACGCTTTCTTAAAAGATGTTCAGAGAAGCAGTTTGCCTCTGCAGTGAAGTTGGTCACACACCATTGTTCCTTAGGTAGTGTCAGCATTTTCATTAATAGCTGTACTCTATTTATAGTCTGGAAGCAAAAATGCGTTCTGGGCTAAAACTTCATGTACAAAACGTTTTTCCAAAGGCTGTTTTGTAAGGTACACATAGATGGGAGTTTTATGACTCTCTGAAATTTTGAGGTTTATAAGGAAACCTGTGAGAAACTGACAGAGAATCTCATTTATTCCTGCCTCTTGTGTATCAGGATAGCACACAGCATCTGGGACGGGACCTGGGCTATAAAAGGAATATAGTTCTCTGTCACAAAGCCAAAAGTCAGGATTCTTGGATTTCACTTCTTCTTGGTCTATTTGATATATACCAGAAGCAGCATGGATTTTGTGGTCACTTGGAATGAGGCTAAAATTCTGTCTTTACAGCTTACACAGTTTGGGGAATTTCTTAAGTTCTTGGGGTCCACAGGATGGATTCAATGACAAGTTTGATGTCATTGTACTATGGTCATTTCTGTCTTATATGATATTCAGTATTGTTTGAAACTGCATATTCAGTTTTTCTGTTAGTGAGAATCCTTATTCTGAAAGTTTATTTTAAATGAATTGTTTTTCTAATTATATTTTGCCAAAATTAAATTTTCAGAGAAATGATATAGTTAATTCCATTCCACTTTTAAAGAAGGCAAAGTATTGTAGGTAATATATGAACAGCTCACATGATTTTAGAGTTGTCTAAAAGTCATAAATTTTGTCCCTGCAGTTTTCAGACTAGGAGCATTTATTACCTTATTCTGTGTTGACTAAATGAGCCAAAATTGCCATAGTTAACTTGAATAGACATTTGGTAGGCACATGGATAAGGAGAGCCCCTTATAAAGATCTATGGCATTTTGTAGGATACAGCAAAGCATTCTGTTTACTGCTACCTATCTAAAGAAAAACCATCCGAAGGAGTGGAAGTTTGACATTCTTTTGTTTTTAGAACTGCTGTATCCTATAGCTAGTTCATCATAGCAACATAGCCTATTTAGTTTGTACAAACCCAGCTTATTATTTCTGGCTACCTCATTTCATTCAGAAAACAATCTATCCTCCCTTTATCCTTAATTAATTTGGTGCATATCTGCAATATGCTTACTATGTCCAGATACTGTAAATTCAAGTGGTACAAGAAAACAGGCATTGCCCCTTTCCTCATGGAGAAAGCAGTAATAGAATAAGTGTATACATAAAGATAAATCGGTAATTGGGGTAATTGCTATTCAATTCAAATACATATTTGAAAAAAATGATGTATAGAAAGATATCTACAGAGAGAGAGAGAGAGAGAGAGAGAGAGAGAGAGAGAGAGAGAGAAAGCTGTTTTGTCAGCATGAATAGTATATACTAAGACCAGTTACAGAAAGTTGCGTTTCTCAAAAACCAGAAGACCACCATGGAGAGTAGAGAATAAGATTAACGGGGTGCGGGGAGGATAGATTATGGTAGAAGACACAAGCCAAACTGTGTTCAGAACTTCCCTGAAGTATTACAGGCAAATGGAGCAGGGTGGAGTGGCTGAGGTTATGAGTTTTGAAGTTATTGTTCTGGCTGCTATATAAAGAACTGAATATAAAAAGGTGAGAAATGAAAACATAGGTGGTAGATCGTATCATTTAAAAAATAGAAGAAACTTTTTGCAAAGGTTTTTGCAGAAATCCAGACAAAAATAGCTGTGATGTGAATTATCTTGGTGGTGGAAAATGAGAGAGGTGAACAAATGTGTGGTATTTGTGGACCGATGTTCCAAAACACGGAATGATTACACAAGTGTGCTGTCAGATGAATTCTGGGTCTTGGGTGCAGTTTCCTTTTTAAGAGTAGTAGAGGGAGAAGTATGGAATCTATTCTGGACAAATCAAGTTGGAAAAGTCTCTAGACAGCAGCAAAGATATCAAGAAGAATTTTGGTTTTTAAATATAAGCCAAGCATATTTAAAAGTTGATAAAACCAAGAAAGTTACTATGTAAAGCACAAATTCACAGTAGATGATTTAGCAAGGGTGTCATGGGACAGCAGGTTCAATAAAGTGGTAGTGCTGAAGAGTAAGTAAACATGATTATTATATGTACTTTGCACTTATAAAAGCTTACTCTCTGTGGCAAACCATTGATATGAGTATCGAGAACAAGTGGTTATGTATAAAATAGATGAGTCTCAATAACAAATTTTCCTGAGAAGATAGAATGGATGAGAGCTAAGGACTGTGTCCTGGGTGTCTGATATGTAAGTGCAGACGGGTACAGAGAGGTACTTGAATTTCGAAGTCAGTTGGGATGTGCCAGTGGGGAATGTTGAGTGGGATGTCTTCTATTTACTATGTGAAATTGTAGTGAGTGGGCCCGACTGCTGAGAGCGAGAAGTGGGGAGAGGAAGGGACCAGATGGTAGAAGTATTTGCATGACAAATAGCGGTATTAAATGTCTTGAGGAGATAAATGCAGCTTCCTAGGATGTGCTCAAAATGAAAGAAAGGGTTTCTTCTCCTATCTGTAGACAGTGCTATCAGAACAAATCACCGTAAGGTCTTGCCTCTCTGCTTTGGGTTGGCTATTGTACAGCTCTCGAATACCATCTCACCATACCCACAGGCTTACCTCATTTGGCAGGGTGCTCTAGCTGTTAAATGTGCTTGTTTAGTTTCGTGCACCTCAAGGACAGAGAATATTTTCAACATCTAATATAGTGTCACATTCATAATAAAGATTACCAAGAATTACTGAACTGCTAAAAATAAAATCAGGTCAGACAATTGTATAATTCATTGTGCATAGAAACGAACAAAACAAAAATAAAGGTTCACCAAACACCATGAGACTCAGAGCTATGGATGGCCAGAAGCCCTGCTTATAACAGTTGGGGCATAATTCATAAAAACAAACAAACAAACAATGAAAAGGAAGGACTCTGAGCCTCGTCATGGTGGGTGAGTATTCTTAATCATTCCTTTTAAAATAAAAATTTCCTATTCTTATCTCCTGCTTGTTGGTCTGATTTTACTTAATCATACGGAGACTAATACAAACTCGTGTTTAGTTTTGATTAAGTTACTATTTAAATGTGGTTATTAAACACTTGACAAATATGGGACAAAATTTCCTTTGAGGAAGGCAGGACAAAGGCATTCATCATTTTACAATGTGCGTTTATATAATGAAGTACAGGTATGGCAATCATTGCTTTGTTTGATTAAACAATGGCTACTTTTGTTCTTGTAGAATTACTATGTGCTGTCTATTGGGATTGTTTTTATTTCCAGACCCTCCTTTGAGCCTTACAAGATGAATCATATAGGAGAATATTTGACTGTTATATACCTTTTTTGTACTCTTATTTCTTGTGAGAAGTGACTGAACCTTCTTACCTTTCTATTTTTAAATGGCAGCTTCACCTGTGCACAATACTTGGTAGACATTATTAAAAGTGAAAGCTATGTAAATAAAATATGAAAAAAAAGAGAGAAAAAAAAAGAAAGGAGAAAGCGCTTTATCATAATAAAACCTGTCTGCATTACTCAAAAAAAAAAAAAAAAAAAAAGTGAAAGCTATGAAAGGTCAGAGGACAGTCAAAGTCAGTGAGATCTTCTGAGTCCTTACTGTGAGGTGTGTCCATTCTCTGCTCTTGGTCTCACTGTTGACAAAGTGAGCCAGAGCTGAGTATTTCTTTGAATGCTTCCCTTTATTTCCACTTTCTCACATGATTCATTGTTCCCATCAAATGTAAAATTAACGTATCTTCATTTTTATTTTGCATCTGTGCTACAAACAAGAATATTTTAACTGGATCCTCTTATTCAGACTTCTCTTCATATGTCAACGCATGAGCCATACAGTCTGAAAACCACAACTCTCTCCATCTGACTTTCCCTCTTACTTAAAACCTTTTAATGCCTTTCCATTTCAATCACATGAATTCGTACTGTTTTCACAACTGGCTTCCTCCAGTTCATGGAGTAACAGCCTTTCCCTGAGTGTTAACTCTGTATTTCAGTTCTCCAGATTGCAAGAATTCCTGCAGAAGGACATGTGCTGCTGCTGTGTCATCTGTCCAGAGCATTTTTCTTCACACACCAAGGACTGTCTTCTGATTGTTTATGCATTTTAAGGCAAATGTTACCTTTCAGGGCTACTTTCTTTTCATAGATATCCCCGGGGGTATCTCTTTATTTCTCCTTTGTTCTTACAACAAATTCCTTATTTTCCTTTAAAATTTCCTATCACAATCATTCTTCTCTATTCACTACAGTTCCTTTCTTTTACCTATTATAATGTCTGAGGCATACACTTTGTTAAATATTTGTTTAATGATAGATAATTCCATGATGAATGAAAATAAAGAAATTAGTGAACAGAGAATAAAGAATGAGAAAGCTAAGCCATACAGGGCTTTAAATAAACAACATATAAAAACAAACACACCATACTTGGAAAGCCAAAGACTGAGACATGCAGGCTCCATATTACATGACACTTGTTCTCTTCTGCATTGTTTTGTTGTTGTTCATGTTTCAGACTAATTTACTGTGATCCAAAAGATTTAGATAATTTTGCAAGTTAAATTTTCTTGGCATGCTTGTTAAGAAGCAGAATATCAATACACCATAGTCAATTAATCATAACAAGCTGCTTCATTAAAGAAAAGTCAAGTCCACTGACCTTCAGGTGATTTGCATAAATGCATGTAGTAGTGCACAGTCATGATAGAGAGATGCACAGGGCTTAGACAGAATTGTGATGTGCCTTTCCTTCCTGATCATGGAGTGTTTCTTTATCTTAATTGAATTTTTTATATGTTCTAATGAGTACAGTTTGGGGAGCTAATAAATTTTCATGTTGTACATTGTTTGGCAGAGTTGTGATTTTCTGTGGCTGCTCTGTTTTGAGGTATTCAATTCTATTCTTCATCTAGGTTTTCTTTTACTAAAAGTTCGTAGCACAGGTTGTCTATTATGTAGTACTTACAGGAAGTAGTTATGGGTAACTCAGTTTTCTCAGTCATCTGCAACTATTGCTTCTCATATTGTGTTCCACTAGCTTTGCATTCTTCAGAGCAGTGCATGTGTATAGAACCCAGGGGGAAATGCAAACAAAAGTAGTCAAATGACTTTAATTCAGCCATATTAAAAATAAAATCAAAGTTATTATGATTGGTGGATTCTAGAATATTTTCCAGTGAGCCCAAAGCATGTCAACAATGAAAAACAGAATTATGGAAATATAGGTGATTAGAAAAAGAATTATGTGTGTTAGAAAGCTGAATATCATGACTTCCCATGTAGCTCACCTCTTTGTGTCATACACTAACCTGTAGAAACACTGTCTACCAGGGACCAGCCTACCATGCTGACCTGGGGCATAGATTAGTGCCTTGATCCATTACTTAAGCCACATCAGAAACGTTTTATTTTTTTTATGTATATGGGTATTAGCAGAGAGACTTACAGCTGGACAATGTGCAGACATTGGGACACTCAGTCCTAAGTGGGATATATTCCTGAGTGCCTTCCCATTTTGCTGAGAGATCTATAGAAGAGAAGGCAGAAGGACTGTACACAGGGGTTATAGATGGCTCCAACATAGCAGTGGAACCAGGCACAAGAGAGCTGATGCACATATGAACTCATAGCGACTGTGGTAGCATGTGTAAGGCCTGCACAGATTTAATCCAGTGGTGGGAAACCCAGTACTGAGAGAAGAGCACATAGGTCTCACTCCTGACCAAGAAGCTATTTAGAGTTGATACCCACTGGCAAAGGGAAAATTCATTTTTTTTCCCAATGGAGTTTCACTGGATATACTTACCATACTCCGGGCTCTATGTCCAGAAATTGGCCAACAGAAAATTGCATGATTTTATAGTTGTAGTTGTAGTTGTAGTTGTTGTTGTTGTTGGCGGTGGTGGTGGTTGGTGGTGGTGGAGGTGGTGGTGTGTGTGTGTGTGTGTGTGTGTGTGAATTTCTTGCTTTGATTTCTATTGGGGGTGTTTGTCACTGTTTCCTGGTCTTTTACTTATATGTTTTGGTGTTTGAATTTTTATGTTTTTTTTTTTTTAATTTTGTCTTTCTAGTTCTTTTGAGAGGGATAGAACATAAATTTGGTTGGGTAGAGAGCTGGGGAGAATCTAGGAGAGAATATATTGTATAAAAATTAATTAAAGAAAGTTCCCATGGAGTCAATGAAAAAAACAATATAACAACAAGAAAAATCATATTTTTGGTGTATCTTCAATTTTCCTATGGCATTTTAGTCTAACTGGAAGATATATTTTTAGGGGCAGAGACATTGTGAACCGAAGAATTTCAGTAACTTATTTTGATTGCAATGTTCTCTTCATAGTTCAACCACCTAAAGTTGACAGTAATATTGCTGATACTCTTCATTTGTCCCATGTATATATGAATTACCTGTTGTATGTAAAATGTTTTCTAAGAAGACATAGTGGTGAAACACTGAAAATCATTGAGTTTGGAGTCACTGTTGAAATGCCTGCTACATGTTTGACCTTGGACAACTTGCTTAATGTTTAAGCTTTGTCTAGTCATATTTTTATTTATTACATTATTTTATAAAAATGTTACATGGAAATGAAGTATTTTCATTCAAGTTGATATAATTATGTAAATCTATCAGCACATTTCTTGGCACAGGATTAGTACTTGGCAAATAAATTTTATTCTTCTATCACTTTTTCTTATTTTCATTTTGTGAAAATAGATACAGTATGTTTTAATAAAAAGTAATATTTTATAATAAGGTAATGTTTAAACATAAAATTAGTAATTTAATAGATATGTAGATAAAAATGCATAAGGAGATGTGAATGAATGGATACTTTATAGTAGCCATCTGAATACAGAGTTACTACTTAGGTCTATAGGAGGAAATCATTTTGTTGTTTTCTGTTTGATTGACCCCAGATTTTTCACTATTTGAATTGTATCAACTTACCATGGTTTGACATCTACAGACTATTGAAAGCCTACAAAGACCCCATATGGTATGCCATAACCATTGAATTGCATACCATTCTAAGTAGCTCCTACAAAGCTTACAAAGAACAAATATTGCAAAAAAAGGGGGAAAAAGACAGATTGTGTATAGCTTTATATCCCCAAAGTGATTGTACTATAAATGGAACAAAATGTATGACTAGAAAGTGCAACTATCTAATCTTGGCCACACATGTAATTCTATGTCATTCTTGGCTCAGTATCCTTAGGATCACTGATTAGATTTTAGCCATGTTCTGGAAGATAGTCTTATCTTTGCACAATGACTAATTTGTATAATTATGTAGATACTCTAGTGGACATCAAGTCCTTTAAAAACTAAGTTAATGGTGTAATTGAGAAGATAAAGCAAAAATTCCTAAAAAGCTAACAAAGAATTGTGTTGTTCAATAAATGTTATATTGGAAAGCAATATTAAATTATTTCATAAGATCCTTAATAGGTTTTCTTCAGATGTGTGAGAGATAATTTCTAACATTATCACACACACACACACACACACATACTTGAGGTATCCTAGGAGTCTGATACTCTGAAGGAGAAGTGGAGAAACTCATGAGGTAAGGGACTTACATAGGATGATGGACCATGCTGTTGAGTTAAGATGACACTGTAGATTGACGGCAGTCCAAGTAAGGTACATTATAGCACCAGAGGAGGGCTGCACATGCCACCATATACTTCTCATTTATATTGTGGACAAAGATGTCATCTCCCCAGTGTAGACTCTTAAGATAATATCTAGGAAGAGAATAGCAGAAAAGTAACCAACAGACTCATATTCAAAAGATTCTTGCTGCTTACAACATTTGTATAGCTTTAATGCTTCACCTTTGACATTCAAGAAGATATCATTGTGAGCAATATATATTCTTTGTAATTAAAATGCCTCTTGTCAGTCCAGTCCAGGATGTTATTGTGTACAATTCTATGCTAAGCATTGACTTGATCATGTAGTTAGTGATACCTCCTTAATGACACTTATTGTACACTTTTCACATATTGACTGCTATTTTAGCTTCCTCTGTTTTCTCCATATCACCTGACATACTGGCCATTAACTTAATATTTTTGCTTAACAGTTTTCCACAGTAGAGTTAGGTGTATCAAGCTCATAACCTGTGGGCAATATAGAGCAAATTATAGCTATAATGTGACCCAAAACAAAATTGTAAGCTTACTTAACACATAATGAGAATTTTTTTGTGTATGAATCTTTCTGTTTTCTTTTTTTGGTTTTGTTTAATCAGTTATGAGTTTCTAGAATATGTATTTTGAGGGTGATATTGTGTGACAGTGTCAAAAGTTTGGATATGTCTAGTAGGTTGTATAAGAGCAGAGACTTGATTTGCGATTTATCAATTATATAAACTGGACAAATAATAGCACCTTACTATATAGAACCTTTGGTATAGGTTTATTGACTGATATAACAAAGGCAGTAACAGTAATACTTGCATCCTAGGTGAAACGAGAATAAAATGATATGTGCAATTTCATTCAAGGGCTGACATACATGAGCTTCTATTATTTCTTAGATCAGGTATCTAGAGTGTACTTGATTGTGGAAAGATGCTAAATGATTTCTATACATTATATGATACTGCTTTCTTACAGTTGGAAAGGGCATGCCCTAGAGATTAAAAAAAAAAATTAGTGAATATCACTCCAAGCATAAATCCAAACTGAATGTTTTACTGAGGGAATAAATACTTGTATTTTCTTTTATATTTTTTCATATTCTCCACAATTTTTACAAAGTATATATGCAATAGTTTATTTCATATTTTATGATGATTTTAGCAAGTGGCATCTTAACTGCCTTTTAAATTTATGGATTGCATTAATATTAAGTGATGTGTTAGCATTCCATACAGTGACATTTCATTGTGAAATTTTAAATTTGTATAATATTTTGTTAGCAAAGAAGTTAGAGAAAAATAATTGTCAAAGAGAAAGCTGGAAATTTATTTCCAAACAATCGTAATTGCACAAGCATTTGAAGAAGTATTTAAATTTAGGCTAAATTTATTCCTGTTGCTTGTTTCAGATCATACATGGGACTCATAACAAGAAGTCATAGCTAACATAGTTTCTCATATATTGATTTTCTTAGACAGCCAACAGAGTTCATGTTGCACAACCCACGGTCAACAGCCTCCTTGATCTGTCTTTATAGTGTTATTCATGACTGGTTTCAGCAGTTCTCTCTCTGTCTTCATTAGACTGGGATCTGTTTCAGATTACTGTTACTGAGTCTCACCTTTCTGTGTCTGCAATTGAATAAGTATATGTAGAATAAATGAATAAATGTTATCAATAGGATAAGGCTCTCTAGGACTAAAGTACCTCTCAGCTTCAGGGTATAATTCAGGACCCGGGGCACAAGGAATGCACATGACATGGTAAATGATGGCAAATGAACTGTGTTCACCCTTGTTTGTGGATCAGAACGACATTAACATCTATCTCTGAGGAGAGAGTCTTTGAGCCTGAGTGATTCATGGGTTTGTTATCAGTGCTTCTTTGGGTGTTTTGGTACACACGCCTCCACCTAGTAACTAGTGGAGGACTGATGACTCCTGAGTGAATGGCTGACTGTGACTACATATCCCATGTTGCCCAGAGAGTGGTGAGTCCCCCTGCGGAGGACCGTATGAATATGTGAGGTCTGATGCTTCAAGGCAGTTCTCTGGGTGACAGTGACTAGATGTCATTGGAACACAGAATCATTCACAAAATTTGGGACAGTTTTGATGCCTGCAGGACTTGTCAAAACATTGTCAGGACTATCATCTCCAGGTGGGTACAAAATGTTTGGACAGTTAATTGGCTATTTCCTGAATTAAACCTGGAAATAAAGCACAGCAGGAAGCTTCCTAGCTTTTACTCACTTCTTCAGTCATTTATATTTCTTAATAAAAGGGTTTTAATCTTATTTGGCACATTTTAATCAACTTTTCTGGCCACATAGGCCATATCCAAATTGCCTGTTTTTAGGGTAGAAAAAAGTATTTCTGTTATTAAATATGTTGAGTGGAATCCCAAAATCCTTGTGAGAGGAAGCAAGTTTTTGAAAACCCAAATTTACCTTATCCATCTATATTTTTGCAGTGTACTTTATGTCACTTTTATTTTTTTACAACTTTCACAGAAAAGTCCACATATATGGGGTTGAGGTCACCAGAAGAGGAGGAATGTTCTAAATATTATCACCAATGAAAATAACAAGGGCTTTGCTGTCCTTTTATGTCCTTCATAGAATTTTTGTTTCATACTTAACACACCGAGATCCACCTTTACAGCTGAAGACAAGACACCTTGACTAGAATAACTACTCAGAGACCGGGGGATGACTTCACAGCTGAGAGTACTTATGGATCTTACAGAGGATCCTGTCTTCCTTCACAGCACCCACATTGCAGCTCACGATTCCCTGAAAATCCAGTTGCAGGAGATTTTACTCGGTTTTTTGGCCTCTATGGGCTCTTTGCATGCATATGGTACACATTAACTCACAAAGGCAAGTAAACATACACACAAAACATACACACAAATAAATACAAACTATTAAAAACAGCAATTCATTTTCACTTCCAAATAAGGCTGTCATTGCCATTTTTCATCAATTTTTCTTCCAGACAGAAGTCTCCACCATTGTATGCATGCTCAGCTCATATAGAGTCAGAGGTCATTTCAAATGTGTAAGCACACAAGAAAGCAAAAGAGGGAGAACATATTGAAGTAATAGCATACTCTACAGTTTCTGGGGCTTTCTGGAAATTTTGTATTTCACTCATTTTAAGATCTTTCTATATCTTTTTTTTTTTTTAATTTATGTTATATTGAACTGCATCCATGCTATACAAGTTTCATGGTATATCAGAGTAACTACATAGATGAAGATTTCAGTTATCTTTAAGTATTCACATATTTAAAGAATGATGTAATGGGTGTCATTGGGATTTAGATGAGTTTTCATATGCCTTGAATTAGAATTCTCAGGTCAGTATGTATACATAGTTCATAATCTGAGAATTATTGTCAGACTGGAGCTTTAGATCCGTGGTAGAACCCTTGTCCTACCAGGAATGATGTTAGATCCCCAGAACACACATTCTCTCTCTGTCTCTATCCCTGCCTCTGTCTCTGTCTCTGTGTCTCTGTGTCTTTCTCTGTGTGTGTCTGTCTCTGAGTCTCTCTCTGTGTGTGTCTGTTTGTCTGTCTCTCTGTGTCTTTCTCATATATATATATATATATATATATATATATATATATATACACACACACAATTGCTTTTGAATGCATGCTTAAAGCAATACTGTTGAAATAATCCTCTAAACTTAAATTCTCATCATGTGAATTTTATATTAAATAAGTTTTCCTTTTTCAGGTGTAATTAGGTAAAATGAGAACCTGTTCTAGTTTTATTTTAAATGTCTTGTGTGACACCTTGTATAATCCTCATGTGTTTATTACCCAGATCTGTTTTTCTTCCCTTTGATTGCTTACTTCCTTTCTAATTCTAACTTAATAAGCAATGAAAAGAAGGGCACAGTAACCCCAATTATGCTCAGTTAGTTTTAATGTAACCATAATTAAAACCTATTGCCACAGAGCATTTCTCTCCCAGCTCATTTATCTAACATTTTCTTCCTTTATGATTCAAAATATGATTTTGTACATACAAATGCCCCGGGACTGAGGACAGAGTATGTGATTGTCACAGTGCTCCTACTCATAAATCTTATAGTGCAGAGGCCCCTTCTCATCTTCCATAAGCATGTTTCATGGTAACATTTCTACCCTTTTCAAAAGTACTGATGATTTGTCTCTTTACTTCAAAAAAATTTGGTGTCCAGTAACACACATCATTAATAGAAGTGGCATTTATTGTCTGTGGCACACACACACACACACACACACACACGATACAGATGTATGTGAGCAAATGTTTGTTCGAAGGTATGTTCCCGAGTTAACAAAAGGATGAATAGATACTTCTCTCATCATTCAAGCCTGAGTCCTGATGGTATCATTTTTCCCCTGCCAATGATACATCAGGCCCCTCATCATTTCCCTATTTTTGTTGAATTCACATATCTCAGAGTACTTAAAGGTTGACTCATTAATATGTAAGCACCGATACCTTCTAAAAACTTTAAAGAGAATATTCAATGACAGAGACACTTCAGGTTTATTGATGTTTATTGAGTGTTTATCTGTGGTCTCAATGTGAAAATAGGCAAGGAGGCGTGCCTGCATCTAGGACGCTCAAGTGATGCTACTACAAGTGGAAGCTAAAGGCAAACAGATGCAGGTGAGCTTTAAGATGGCAGGAATAAGACAAGAACCACTACATCTCTCAACAGGAGTTCTACTAAGTTTTTTTCCTATACTTAAATTTGTACTCTCCATGGCAGCCTTGTAGCATGGCTATTTATATGCCAATTTTATAAGTGAAAAAGGTTAAGAACTCCCTAAGGAATATGTAGTCACCACTTGCCCCAGATGACCTTTTAATGCAATTTCTTGGCTACTGCCAGTAAACTGAAAACATTATTGATGTCATTATCAGAGGGGACACTGGAAGATTTTATGGAGTAACTGGTAGGGGACCCCTTCTGCTTTCATAGCTCTTGGGCTCAAGACTCTGACAGTAAACAAGGTAATGAAGAAGATTTTAAAGTTACAGGGTGACCTTTATGAATGTATCCCTATTTCTTCTGTTCATGTTAATATTAGAAAAGGGATATATATATATATATATATATATATATATATATATATATATATATAATTAAGGACAGTATGTTTACCTAACACATGTCTTCTTTTGGCCATCTTCAGGCTTGTGTTAGAATTAAAATGATATATGTATATCTGATATTTTTTGTTTACATTCCAATAGAAAAGGCATTCTGATCTGAGTACTGATCTGAACCAGATGGCCTCATTTCAAGTGCATTTGGTTGTTGACTGTTTTGAAGTTTTATAGGAAGAGAAACCTTTGTGAATCATAGTCCAGGATATCTGTTGATGCTATTGAATGATGAAAATGTCATCTACTTGAAAGAGTGATCGGTGTTCTTAGCCAAATTTGTGGCTGACATTTATAAACATGTTGCTAAGGAAAACTATTGGCAGTACACACACTCTGCTTCTCATGATAGAATATATTTTTTAAGATAATGTTTTCAAGCACTACTGTTCCTTGAGTTCCATTAACTTGATGACCCTAGAAATTATTTAATTTCCCTGAGCCCTGACATTCTTATTGCACAGATGTGCTGGAAAGTCTATACCACAGGCTGCCACAAGGATTAAATGAGAGGTTGCATGTGAAGTCCTCAGCAAGGAGTATTCATTCAATATGATCTGTGACTATTATTACTTATGTTATCTGAAAGATAGTAATTCCCAAAACATGGTAGGTGAAGGTCTGCAATTGACTAGAAAGTTTGTTTGGAAAAGCAGATTCCTGTCCTCCAGTCTGAATCTCATAAGACTGTAGGAGTGTGAGGATGTAATCTGTACATATATGCTTCTAGAAATGCTCCACACTGATGTCTGAGAATCATGGCCATGGAAAGATTTGGAAAGGTGGTAAGGTTCCATATTCTGGTTCAGCATCATTTATGAATGTGCAATGTGGTAAGAGCCGCCTTAGCGACAAGTGAAGTGAAAAGAGGCCTGCTTTCAAATTCAGCAGGAGCACAATAGCCATTGTTCCCATCCTAGGTACAAATGTCACACTGAGGACAATGAAATGAAAAATGATTAGAGATAATTCTCCATCCCCATTTTATTGCAAATTCACATATGTTCACAGATCCATTTTTTTGAGTGATATAGATATGCAAATGTTAAATTTATTCTCATTCCATTTGTTTTCTGTCATGGACTGAGCTGTGCAAAGAAGAGATTTTCCTTTTCTTGGTGGATTACATAAAAACAGGGAAGAATGACTTTTGCTTCATTTTAGAGAAGCACTTTCAGAGAAACATTTCCCATTTCTGTGTAAGGCAGAGAGATATACAGATAGTTAAATAACTGTTTGCCTTCAGGGCTCAGTCCAGTCTCTTCCAATCATAAGAATCTTTAGATTTGAAATTGCTCTTTAAAGTGGGCTTTAAGGCATATCTCTGCACTCGAGTGCCTGATTTTTTTTTTTTTTTTTAAGTTTCAAAGACCAGTTTATATTTGAAAACTTCCCTTTAGTTGAGACATAAATTCTTTTGGAGTTGACTCTCATATCATTAACAGCAGTAATTTAGTAAGATCACAAGAGTCATAATTGAAGAATTTGTACATTTTCAGAGAAGTTAAGGCTCAGATTTCTTATAAACAAGATACATCCAGTCCTTTGTAAGTGTATCATCTTGCCACTTTCAAATAATTATCAGTATTTCCATTGCTATCTATAATATGATTTATTCACGTCACATTTGATTACTACAATATAACTTTTTTCTTATGTGCAGTTAAGTTTGTATTAGCCTGTGGGACATTTTTGACTGGTCAGTCTTGGAATCGACCAACATCATGGAAAATTATTTGATATTCAAGAGTCTGCCTGTCATCCCAATGGTTGGTTCTTTCACATGCTTGTCAGGAAATGACCATGAATGTTTAATGCCCAACTCTGTGTCACTAGAAGAAATGAGTATATGAATATATTATTACTACCTAGTAACTTAGTGAATAATGTACTTGATAGTTCTGAGAGTCTTATGTAGAACCTGATTACTATAACAACTGTGTGCCATAGACGTGCCACAAAGAGAGTAACTAATGTCTCAAGATCATACAGCTACCAAAGTGGAATGCTTAGATTTCATCTTGGAACATGCTCTATACCACTTTTTTAAAACCTGATTTTGAATGAGAAGATCAATTCACAGGAACTTAAATACCAACATGAAAGTAAAAAGGGTTAATACTGTTGGAAACTCCAACATGGCAAATGCCATAAAGCTGTGAGACTTTGGAACAAAAAAAAGGATTTAGCCAGAATAGTCTGAGTAATATAATAGAATAGTCTAACAGAGGAGGGTTGAGTACATGATCATGTTTGTACAGTATAGTAGACCACAGTGAAGGAGCAGAGTGTTCATAGTAAATGCGTTTAAGTTACAGCCTTTACACAAGGGTATATTTTACTTTGACAGGTTGCCTACATTGCATCCATACAATATTAGGTAATATTACCTATTCTACTGCTTCTGATTTTGGGGAAAGGTGAGAATGGCTAGAGAACAGTACAAATCAATTGAGAAAACAACTGTTTAGTTAGTGATAGGGTAAGTCATCTTACTTAATAGAAGAATGGCCCTGCATAAGAAGGAGAATGTGATGAGAAAACACAGAGCATGAAACTAAAGGGTTTTCTTCCTACGTAACAACTACTTTAGCAAACCGAGCATTCTTTAGTGTGTTACATGGTAGAGGCTTGAAATGATCACTTCTTGTATTTACTGGACAAAGAAGACACGCTGTGTGCTCTCTGATAACTCTGTGAGTACCGTGGCTTCTATTTTAGGCAAGCGTTTTAGGTTCTCTTCATGGAATGAAGTAAATAACAATATATTCCTGAGGGTAACTAAACAGGTTTTTAAAACTGATAAGGCAGTACAAAAATAATAATTTTTGACTGAGACATGATGACTGGGGTGTGAAATAGTGGGGAAGCTAGTGGACAGTATCTGTGATCACTCAGCAATACAGAAACCAGTGGACAGTATCTGTGATCACTCAGCAATACAGAAACCAGTGGACAGTATCTGTGAGCACTCAGCAATACAGAAACGAGTGGACAGTATCTGTGAGCACTCAGGAATACAGAAGCTAGTGATACTATCTGTGAGTACTCAGGAATACAGAAGCTAGTGGGCAGTATCTGTGAACACCCAGGAATAAAGAATCATGTGTTTGGAAAGAGATGATTTTCATAAGTATGATTTTCTGGGGACACAGGCTGGTTGCTCTCCAGGGAGAAAATAAACAGGATGCAATATAAAGCTGCCTTGCTTTGATACTAAGGGAGAAAGAATTATTTTGAATCTCATAATAGTTACCAAGTCATTTCCAACCGGGACAGGTAGCAAGGAGTAAAAATCCCCTCATACAACTAATTATTCAATCTTGCTGAAATCCTAAACTTTGTACATGAGAAGCCCCTTGTGTAGATAAAAATGTAGGGATATATAACATGCATGAGCACATGTATGGATATATGTGAGTGGGTATCAGTTTATTCATTCTTAATGCTAATTTTGAGTAGAAATTTTACACATTCTGAAACTAATATTCTCTAAGGTTATCATGTTTTAGATATAATGGTATTTAACGAGACAGTCTGCCATTATTATCTACTCAGTTGGCCAATATAGTGTATAAAGTGGGAACTACTATCAAGTATCTGTAGTTGCAGATATAGACTTTAAAGTGCAAAATGCCTTTGAACTCTATCATGTTTTGTAGATTACTTAGTCTAATCTGAACCTGACAGTTTTCATGTGTTGCTTTGGTATAGATCTTTATTCATAAACTACACACAAACATGCCTCATACTATTTTCCAAATCACTCCAAGAGCACTGTGACTGTAGAAACATAGAGTATTATCAGATAACCAGAATGAAATTGCAGATAACCAGAATGAAAATTTTGGATTTATAAGTACAGTAATGGGAAGTTTTACCTACGTTCTGTGCCTTTTGGTCTGAGTAGGTGCCCTGAGCAGACCTTGGGCATGAACTCCACAGCCAGTCCCACAACACCCAGAAGAAGCTCGGCTCCCAGGCACTCTAACATTTCCAGAATCATAGGATCAGAGGTGAAGAGGACACAACATCTGCCCCAAAACTGGGAGTAACTGGGACCAGTGTGATTAAGGGACTCAGGAATCCTGCCCAGCCAGTGGCACAGGTTTCTTCCTGTCTGATCTAGTGCCCTGAGCAGACCTTGGGCTCTAACTCTACAGCCAGTCTCACAACACCCAGAGGAAGCTGCATTCCCAGGTACTCTAACACACCCAGGATCTCAGGATCACAGAATCACAGGCTCACAGAGACAGCTGGACTCTGAGGAGTTCTGACCCAACCATGGTCACAGGAAGGACAGGCTCCAGTCAGATATTGCTAGGACAAGTAGCAGTAGAGATAACCAGATGGAGAGAGGCAAGCATAAGAACATAAGCAACAGAAGCCAAGGTTATTGACATCCCAGTTCTCCCACCATAGCAAGTCCTGGATACACCATCACACTGGAAAAGCATGATTCGGATCTAAAATCACTTCTCATTGTGATGATAGAGGACGTTAAGAAGGACACAAATAACTCCCTTAAAGAAATACAGGAGAACACAGGTATACAGGGAGAAGCCCTTAAAGAGGAAACACAAAAATCCCTTAAATAATTACAGGAAAACACAATCAAAACAGGCGAAGGAAATGAACAAAACCATCCAGGATCTAAAAATGAAAGTAGAAACAATAAAGAAATCACAAAGGGAGACAACCCTGGAGATAGAAAACATAGGAAAGAGATCAGAAGTCATAGATGCAAGCATCACAAACAGAATACAAGAGATAGAAGAGAGATCTCAGGTGCAGAATATACTATAAAAATCATTGACACAACAGTAAAAGAAAATGCAAAAAGCAAGAAGGTCCTAACCCAAACCATCCAGGAAATCCAGAACACAATGAGAGGATGAAACCTAAGGATAATACATATAGAAAGAGAGAGAAGATTCCCAACATAAAGGGCCAGTATATATCCTCAACAAAATTTTAGAAGAAAAATTCCCTAACCTAAAGAAAGAGATGCCCGTGAACATACAAGCAGCATACAGAAGTCCAAATAGACTGGACCAGAAAAGAAATTCCTTCCATCACATAATAATCAAAACACCAAATGCACTAAACAAAGAAAGAATATTAAAAGCAGTGAGGGAAAAATGTCAAGTAACATATAAAGGTAGACCTTTCAGAATTACACCAGACTTCTCACTAGAGAATACAAAATCTCGAAGATCCTGGGCAGATCTCATACAGACCCTAAGAGAGCACTAATGCCCAGGCTACTATACCCAGCAAAACTCTCAATTACCATAGATGGAGAAAACAAGATATTCCATGACCAAACCAAATTTACACAATATCTTTCCAAAATCAAGTTCTACAAAGGGTAGTAGATGGAAAACACCAACACAAGAAGGGAAACTACACCCTAGAAAAAGCAAGAAAGTAATCTTTCAACAAACCCAAAAGAAGGTAGCTAGACAAACATAATTCCACCACTAACAACAAAAATAACAGGAAGTCACTATCACTTTTTCTTAATATCTCTTAACATCAATGGACTCAATTCCCCAATAAAAAGCAATAGACTAGCAGACTGGATACACAAACAGGACCTAACATCTTGCTGCATACAGGAAATGCACCTCAGTGACAAAGACAGACACAACCTCAGAGTAAAAGGTGGGAAAACAATTTTCCAAGCAAATGGTACCAGGAAACAAGCTGGAGTAGCCATTCTAATATTAGATAAAATCAACTTTCAACCAAAAGTTATCAGAAAAAATAAGGAAGGATACTTCATACTCATCAAAGGAAAAATCTACCAAGAAGAACTCTCAATTCTGAACATTTATGCTCCAAATGCATGGGCACCCACATTCATAAAAGAAACTTTGCTAAAGCTCAAAGAACACATTGCATCTCACACAATAATAGTGGGAGACTTCAACACCCTACTCTCATCAATGGACAGATTTTGGAAACACAAACTAAACAGAGACACAGTGAAACTAACAGAAGTTATGAACCAAATGGATTACCTATGTGCTGTGCCATACCCTCCACCATGACCCCTTTTTTGACATTTTTGCTCACTTTAATCTCCTGATTGACCTATCCTCCTTTTCTGCAACATAATCATATAAATTTTAGATATACTAAGCTGGCCAGGGATAGGGAGGTTTCTGGAAGTACTTGATAGGGGCCAAGTATTGAATGAACTGGAGAAGTTGTTTAGGAAAGAGACTGCAAGATGTAATGACTTGAAATGAAGCTCAGACTAACAAAACTATTGCAAAAGTTAACTCATGCTTTAGACTTATAACCTTTCTATTCACTTCATGAAAAATGAGAAAACTGCCAACACCTAAGAGTGTCATGTGTCAGTCCACTGTTTCTCTAGATTTGATGAATGTGATTTGTTTTAGTGAAGTTTGAAGTTGCATATATGTTTCTGGGAAAGAAAAACGTAAAGGTCTTGCACCTTGGTGTTCAGATTTTTCTTTGGAAGAAAATTTCCTCAATTTTATTTTTTACTCTTTTAAGACTCGAATGGACATGCTGCTCTTCAAATAGCACGACATGTCCTTAGGGACATGTCTTCTGAAGGGACAGATGAACTCCAAGGGTCAAGAATAAGTTGCTGATTTTGTTCTTGTAACTGCTCTGTCAGGTAATGTATTAGTGAAAAATCATGTAAAATAATTTGAGTTTCACATATGCAGTCTTAATATATATTTGTATGAAATGGTGCCACTGCAACATAAAAAACACAAAGAAAGGAACTTTAACTCAAATAGCAGAACAGACGATGGAATAACACACACATTCACACACACACACACACACACACACAGGTGTGTCTATTGAAACCTAAATTATTCTCTACAATGAAGAAGTAATCAAAAGTGTAAGATATCAACATACATCTGATAAGTAAATTAACACCTGATAAGCAAGTTAAAAAGAATATAAGGAACTGCTACAGCCCCATAAATGACAAAATAAAACAATAACACAAATAAGTATAAAGTACAAATTATTTCAGCAGCCATTTCTCCAAAGGAGGCAGTCAACTCAATACAATGTATACAGCACAGTGTAACTCCATGATTGTCATGTCCAGCTGAGGAAGGACAATAATTCATAACTATACTCATGCTGAAATTAAAGGGCTCAATTATACTGGAACTAACAATCAAGTGGTACTCGCTAGATGATGGGAAAAAATAGGGTAAAACTTCTGTCATGCAGGATGAAATATTCTAAAAATCTGTTATACAGCTTTGTGCCTAAAGTAATATACTCAGACAATATGTGTCAATCTCTTTTCATTGCTGTGACGATAGATGAGAGCAATGAAATAAAATTTAAAGAGTAAAGATTTGGTTTGATTGCTAACTTTAGAAGTTGAGGCCCATAGTCACTTAGCTTGGTTGCTTCTGGGCTGGAACTTCATGAGACAGAAGACTGTGAGACTGAGCTAAGTCATCCCTTAATGCCAGATGAGAGTCAGAGAACTAGCAAGGGGCATCAGGAACATGAAATGACTTTCAAGGGTATGCTCTACAATTATGCCCCACATCCTAGCTTTAATCTACCAAGAACGCCAACAAATGATTTCATTGATGTTAACAACCCTCAGATCTAACCACTTCCAGGTGCCACTACCTGGGGACTAACTCTTCAGCACAAGACTCGTACGCAAGCATGCTTTGAGTCCAAACCATCACACCATATTGTGCTGGACAGTAAAACCTTTGTTGAGAAGCTAGATTTCATGTTAGGTAGGTTGATTTATTTACTTTTTACTACGATAAAAAAGGTATCATAGGTTTGTTATTTAATTACCCCTATAAACTCGTCTTGACATTATAAGATCATCTTTTCCCTTGTTTTTTTGTGTTTGATTTTGAATTTATTTAGTACTGTCTTCAGTCTTCTGTTCTTTTTTTTTTTTTTTAAATCACCAATTGAACTCTTGATTTCATGCTAAATTTCTTAGTTATTGAATTTGCATTGATTCTTTTTCAAAGATCTATTTCTCTGGAGAAATTTCTGCTCTTGTGTGTGTGTTTTAAAAAGCAGTTTAAAAATAATCTTCGCCGGGCAGTGGTGGCGCACGCCTTTTATCCCAGACTTGGGAGGCAGAGGCAGGTGGATTTCTAAGTTTGAGTTGAGGCCAGCCTGGTCTACAGAGTGAGTTCTAGGACAGCCAAGGCTACACAGAGAAACCCTGCCTCGAAAAACCAAAAAAAAAAAAAAAATCTTTCAAGTAAATAATAAGAACTATACAGAAAAATACTCATATCCTGGGGGATGACTCTTTTCCTGAAACAGATCAACTATGGCTATTTGAAGGGTTATTTCTCATAACTCTAGTATTTGAATGAGCTGTGAGCCTGATGTATTTTTCCTTTTACCTTTTTCTTGTTTCCTAGTGTGCAGCTATATTTTTTTTGAATGACATCTACTATATATGAAAAATTAAAGATAAACTAAATGGCAGCTTCCTTTAGTGGAGTTATACTTTTGTTTCTTAAATGCAGATATATTCAAGATAAATCACACTATTCAAATTATAGGCTGGTCCGAAGTCAGAATATTTTAGTTATTGCAAGGATGGTATATTCTGATTTGTCTTATACCTGTCTCCAAGCTTAAGTCTACCTGCAGCCCTGACACGAAGATGCTACCAGGATGTTTCCTTATTTTGAGTCCTTCACCCTTTCACATAATTATTTATTATCTGTGTGGAGTCAGAAAGGCAAATGTGTGGAGGTCAGAGGAGAACTTTAGGTAGTTAATTCTCTCCTTGTCCATGTAGGTTCCAGGAATCAATTTCAGGTAATCAGGTTTGGCAGCTAGCATTTCTACCATTGGGCCAGTACACTGACCCTGGACCCAAAGTTTGTCTTCTACTATTGTGTGATTGTTAAAACGTTTGCTTATCTTATTCTTCTCAGTCTTCTGCCATGTTTTACTAATCCGTTGGTGGTGGCATTGAGTGGGCAGAAGAAGCACAGGCATCACACTCGCTCCCTGTACTTCCCTTCACTAAAAGTTCTGACCTTGAGTTTCCAAGCCCCAGCTTTCTTTTAAACCCAGAACATCAGCTTCTATTCTGGCAGCCCCTGGAGACTGCCAAAGCTCTCCTCAGCAGATGTTCCACTCAGCTTTCTGTTCAGCTTCTCAGCCACTCTCTCAGCTCTGGAGACTGATGGGAAAATGCTTTGAGGGGAAAAAGTCTCCCCAGGGTATTTCTTCTCTCAGGAAGCTTG
The DNA here is from genome assembly GCA_019843965.1 of Rhynchomys soricoides. Classification (NCBI taxonomy): domain Eukaryota; kingdom Metazoa; phylum Chordata; class Mammalia; order Rodentia; family Muridae; genus Rhynchomys; species Rhynchomys soricoides. The sequence continues at coordinate 1,860,463 of JADRCH010000148.1, read as the reverse complement.
GTCCCTCGGGTTACGGCTCTGAGTTCTTTATTTTTTCTCTAATAAGTTTGTATTAGTAGCTTTTCTCTTTTCTTTGATACATATCCAACAAGAGCACCTTAAGGAATGAAGGAAGGATTTATTTTGGGTTAAAGGTGAAGAGTACAGTCAGTCATGGCAAGCATGCCATGGCGGCAGAAGCTAGAGACAGCTGGGCACACATGTGCAATAGGCAAGCAGAGTAGTGCATTCTGATTCTCAGGCAATGTGCTCATTTTTCTCCAGTCCTTGACTCCACCCTAGCCCATGAAATGGAGCCTTCTACTCTTAGAGTAGAAATTCCATCTCCGCTAACTCATTCCAGAGGTTCTCTTCTAGACCTTCCCTGAGGTTTCTTTCCATGGTATTTCTAAATCCTGTCATGTTAACAATTTTAAGCACCACACTGTTGTTTCCACTACATGCTTTAGATTGTTACAAACTAACCCACTACAGTCAAAGTACCTTCCTTCATTAAAAAAAAATTAGTATTTTATTTATTTATTTATTTAAATTTCCCTTTGGGTCCTGGGAGACTCTTGCTTTCCTGGCATCTGGGACTTTCTAGTGGCTACAGTTCCACATCCCCCATTGCTACACCTCTGCCCAATTTCCTGACCCTCTGCCTATTATCTGTCTCCTCCCATATCTGATCCTGCCCCCCCTTTTCCAATCCTCCTTCTTTCTTCCTCCCAAGTCCCTCCCACCCTCTACCTCCTGTGAGTATTTTGTTTTTTAAAAAGAAAGTAATAATGTTTATATTTTTCTAAGTATAATTATGCCAATTTGGAGGTGTGTATTCCAAAAAAGAACATGGTGGACATGGTTTTTCTGAAGTACTCCATACATGTGAGCAATGGAAAAAGTAGTTTGAATCTCAGCCACTGTTTGCTGCTCTTTTAATTACTCTGTTGACAAATTTAACTTGCTTTCCTTAGACTTCTTTATTCCATATTCAGTAGTCATTAGGAATATAAATGAACTGTTTTTAAAAAATCAGCTAATTGACCAAAGATTTTGTATTTTCTCTTAATTTTAAAAATGTTATAATACCTCCTTAGTTTTGAAATTATAATTACATATTACCCTTCTATTTCGTCTAGTCCCTCCTATGTAACCCCCTGTTCTTTTTCAAATTCACTACTCTTCGTTGTTGTTTTACACACACACACACACACACACACACACACAAGTTCTTAAATATATAAATACAATCAACACTTTTCTCAGTCTTACTCTTTATTTTTCTGATGCCTATCTTTTCTATTACCTATACCTCCCATGACTTAGGAGATTTGTCATACCAGAGTTTACTTACTGTGTGTCTACCTCCTAGAACCCCTATGACATTACCTGGGATGGTAAAATGATACCCCTTAGATAGTTTGGATTTAGAAATGATGTTGTGTTCACAAGTTAGCAAAGTCCCAAGTGACATTCTGGATCTCTTTCTTTAGTGATGTTCCCTGCTAAAGCAGATGGCAGCTCATCAAGCCTTATGGAAAGCCTGGAATGGCAGGATGGAGGACAACTCAATGACAGTTTCATCTAATTTTGTCAGTGTGAAGGGAGAAAGCCAAGGCCGTCAGTGATGAAATGTCTTCCTTAAGTCACACAGCTCAATGGTCACTGAATTAGGACTACAGTTCAGACCCTAACTTCTTTCTTTCATTCCTAACAGACAGAAATAATAACAACAATGTCAATGTGGATCATTGAAAACACAATGCAAAGGAATAAGTAGGGCCAAATCTTCAGAATATTAAAAATAGTTGATTCAAGAAAGAATTTAATTAGTTAGGAAGGACTGGTCCTGGGTGTTAAAAATGAGACAGCATATAATACACAATATACAATAAAAAGATGTATTTCCACTTATCTGTGATGTCATAGACAACAGACAAGAGCACGTCTAATGACCTACCAAACTGTATGGTTCTTAGACATCCTTAAATTATAAAATAATTCCTGAAAAAATTTATAAATTCTACTCCTCTTTATAAAGTTTTTTTATTAGCTTCTCTAAAAGCAAGTAAGATCTTATATTTTGAGTAGCATTTCATAGACTAGTAAAAAATAATAATGGCTGTAGTTTTTATTTAGGATATTATATTAACAAATCATATTATAGCTACTAAGCAATTACAAATAAGTCAAGGTATTCCCTACTATATCTTACAAATTTACTACCAAATTTTTCTTTCTGTTGATTTGATTTAAAAATGTCAGCCATATTTTTTTAGAGTGTATAAAAAATATGACTATCTAAGATAGCTAATTTTCATTTCTAACATGGTGGAATTTGGAATCATCATGCAAAAATATCAGTGAGCATGTCTCTGAGACAGATTTAACTGAAGCAGGAGTGACTACACTGAATGTGGGCACCATCATCCCATAGGCTGGGATCTCAGACTCAATAAAAAGGAGCAGGTGAGCTGAGCACCAGCATTCATCTCTCCGTATGTTTGCAGACACAATGTTACCAACCTCTTCAGGCTCCTTCTGAGATAACTTCTGTGATATTATAGATATTCATACATAAAGCCAGAATAAGCATCCTGTAAATTGTCTTTCTTAGATATTTTGTCACAGCAAAGAGAAAATAACCAGTAGTCTATGCAAACTTACATTCTCTTTGAAATTTGTCAATTAATATTAAACATGCTATGACTTAGGTTTTATGCAAATAATTACCTTACTTTCAATGACAACTACTGTGTTAGCTCTGTGTTATGGAAATGGTCTTCCTCAGGAAACACACACACACACACACACACACACACACACACACCAATTGATTGTAGGGTCAGCCCTGAAAATGAAGATACAATAACACTATATGAAATGACTAGGTATACATATAAATGTACATACATGAATGCAACAACAATTAATAAAGTATATGCCATGAATTTGAAGGAGAGTATGGAGGGTTATATGAAAGGGTTTGGAAGGAAGAAATGGGAGAAAGAAATATGATAATTATAATTTTAATATTTGTTAAAGAGTACAAGTCCATTTGGACTGATGACTTTGGAGATTCTGGCTCATGGTCCATTGGCCATTGGAAAGACTGCATGTCACAGAGTTCAGTGAGAAGGAAAACTGATGAAGAGTAAGGCAGAGCCAGGTCCGTTTCCCTTTGTAAGGGCAGATCCCCAGTGGATGAATGATTTTTGCTAGACTGTACCTCTTCAACATCAATGTTCTATGACCTCAAGATAACGCCATATTGGTGACCATGGCTTCTTGCTGTAAGGAGCCTCCAGTTACGTACCAGATTGAAATATGGTGAGTGCCTTGAGGGTAATAAGAATTACTTTTTCCCCTAAAATTACTGATGACATTTTCTTCTCTAGAATTTAACTACGAACTACCAATGTTGATGCTTATTCATTTTGCTAAATGTTCCTGCGCCCATCTTAATTTTGTCACATGGGCACCTTCATCATTATCCTTGTCCTTTGTAATGGCACCTATAACATTAGTAAGAATCCCTTTCTTTCTCTGGATGATGGCCCTTAGTTCCAGAGCATACAGACTTCATCTTTCCTTCTTAATCCAAAAGAAAAAAATATTGCCATTAAAAAATGTAGCAGTGGGGAAAGGGGGAACTTGGGGTAGCCACTAGAAAGTCCTAGATGCTAGAGACCCAAGAAGTTCCCAGGACCCAAAAGAGAGGACATTAGCTGAAATACCCAACAAAGGGGAGAGAGAACCTGTAGAAACCATATCAGTGGATATGCATGGCCTGCAGTTGAGGGATTGGGCCACCCACCCATCTCAAAAATATTAATCCAGAATTCCTCCTGTCAAAAGGATAATGCAGGGGCAAAGATTGGAGCAGAGACTGAAGGAAAGGCCATCCAGAGATGACCCCACCTAGGGATCCATCCCATCTGCAGACACCAAACCCAGGCACTATTGCTGATGCCAAGAAGCACTTGCTGACAGGAGCCTGGTATAGCTGTCCCATGAGAGGCTCTCCAAGAGCCTGACCAATACAGATACGGATACACACAGCCAAATATCAGACGGATCGCGGGGACCCCAAAAGAGGAGTAAGAGCAAAGACTGAAGGAACTGAAGGGGTTTGCAACCCCATAGGAAGAAGAACAATATTAACCAACCAGACCCCCCAAAGTTCCCAGAGTCTAAACCACCAACCAAAGAGTACACATGGGGGAACCCATGGCTCCAGCTGCATATGTAGCAGAGGATGGCTGTATCAGGCTTCACTTGGAGGGGAGTCCCTTGGTCCTGTGGAGGCTTGATGAACCAGGGTAGGGGAATGCTAGCGTGCTGAGGCAGGAGTAGGTGGGCAGGTGGGGGAACACCCTTATAGGAGATGGGGGAGGGAGTATGGGATAGGGGGTTTCCAGAGGGGAAACTGGGAAGGGGAATAACATTTGAAATGTAAATAAATAAAATAACCAATAAAAATGAAAGAAAAACAACAACAAACCCCCCTCCCAAATAAAATGTTTTACTTATGTTTAAAAGCATCCGTTTCTAACTTTTTAAAAATCATTAATTAATAAGGACCCAAAGTACATTAAACAGTGATATTGAATTCTCAAGCCACATTCAAAGAGCGTAAGTCACCAACTGGTTTGAGGGATTACTAAAATTTTGTTAAGTATCTATTTAGTGCCACAGCCATTGTAGGCAATCCACACAAAACCTAGCATGTACTTTACCTTGTGAGGAAGATGTGTTTAGGCTTATTTTAAAGACCAGAAAGCTGAAATTTTTAACGCCTGGCCAATGTTATAGCACTAGTAAATTTGCGAATTAGGATATGAAGCCAGTGCTCTTTTCCTGCTATACCTTCTAGAACTTCAAAATATTAGAAAGGATTCAGTGATTGGCGTACTCATTAGAGTACTCATCATGCTTGAAGAAAGTTTTGTAAACACCTGTCCTACTTTGTGGACAGAAACACACAACTGAAACCGTTGGCTCGTTCTTTCTTATATTGTACTAAGTAGTTAAGCATAATCGTCATTCAGAAAATTAATAAATGTTTAATGAAGTTACATTCTTACTTTGGTATAGTTCATTTAAGCGAGAATGATCTCTCTCTCACACACACACACACACACACACACACTCGATAAATCAATTCCTTAGGAATGCCAGTAGTCTACTTTACTTAGAATTAAAAGTGGATTTTTCAGCATACAAGCATTTCTTTCAATAGAATTAAATCAGCAGACCTAATTTGAATGCCAGGTTATACTGGAAACAAAGATGTAAACCTCATCGTTTCCCAACTTCCTGTTACAGTTCAGAGATTCACCAGCAGCTTAGGAATAGCCTTCTTCCTTTACCTACAAAATGTGAGGATAATAGGAACGTCATGCATGTTGCCTGTTTAAGAAGCATGATAGTGCTTCAGACTTGACTTTCAAATCTTTCTTCCGTTGTTCTTCATGGTGCACTGGTGCCTAGTTGTCTCACTTAATCATTGTGGCATTAATGATGCTGCCAGTGGCTTCATGCTTTTACTGGGTACACAGGCCCATCTACACGGGAAAAGGAAAATATATCAAGCCTCACAATAATGTTAATGTTGGAGAAACAGGGCCTATCGCCTAGAAAAAACACCCTTTATCAAGAAACAGGAAAAGCATATATGTTACACATTAGACATGGTTGGGAGAATTTCACTTCCAAATCCATCATGATCAAGTTTGACATAAAAATGTATTAAAGTCATAGGAAACCATACTATTTCATATCACTCCATTGTCTGCTAAATGTGTTTGGATCTTTCCTCACCCTAACTAGCATCCTCCAAGATGAAGGCTCACAAAACACATCTGTGACATATAACTCATCAACACTGAGCAAAACTTCAACACCTCCTTGTGGGAGCATTTTAACCATGATTAGAGGTCGGAATAAGAAGGTGTTGGAAATGCTGTCTTGTGTCTTTTTTCCTTTATCCTTGCATTTTTAAGGAATATCTCTGATTTTCTACCTTCGAAGCTACCAGCATTATTGTCTTGGAATGTATCTTATCGATTCTTGAAAGGTTGAGGGTCTAAGTAAAGCCTAGGGGGAAGAAAGGCAAAGGCTGCTTCCTTAAGCATACAGTTTTCTACTCTAGAAAAAATGGTTTTTGTTTATGTTTTCTTCTGTGTGGTTCAGCCCAGGTAATAAGAAGAGCAGAGGCAGGGATTTAGGACAGTGGCTTATCGGAATTGTTTCCCCAGTGAGTGAGAACAGTGAGTCAGCTCTCTTTACTGGGAAGGTTGGATTTGCTGAAATCTCATCTGTGTCTGTTGGAATGTAAGTGCTGCAGGCACTGGGAGCTGGAAAGCCTGAACATCTGTTTAAAGTGAGGAGGGACTCTTAGTAATTCCAACTGTAAGGAGTCAATGATGACATTCACAGTGGGTGAATAAATGGGAAGATAATGAGAAATCTGGTGAGACAGCAGATATCACTCAGTATTTGTCTCAACTGTAACTTCTCTGTTCAGGTTGCATTTCCCACACCCATTCCTTTGTTCTTGACTGTAAATGTTTATGTCGCTTCACATGCTGCAAATCCTTCATCAAAACTACTTGAACTCTGAGAATTTAGTTAATGCCTCAACTTCTGGGGTTGACACTTGCTGCTAAGAATACTAATTTTCCCTTTTATATCATCTAAGGTTTTTTATGAGAAAATACTGACACCATTTCTGCTCCCTGCTATATATCACAAGTAAATATTTTGGGGGGCAATTTCAGCATGTATAGCATGTTAATTAAGAAGCTGTTAAAAAGCACTGTTGGAATCTAGTAAGTTAGAAGGCAGGGACAGCTGTCCAACTTCCTACAGCACACAGCTCTTGCAACAAGGGACTCTACTAACCACGCATTCAGGGTGAGAAAGTTGGACCCAGAGACAAGTGTATCTGCGGTATGAGTCTTCCATATTGTGCCCATTGTATTAGGTCCGAGAAACAGTGTAACTAAGATAACAAATACATCTTTCTAGGAAGACACACACTAGGAAGTACTTCTAAACATCTAATTCCTCCTTTAAAGGGAGTTAAAGGCTGTTTTCTTGGCATGTTATTTATTAATAATGGGTGATCTGTCCTAAGTTAACAGTCTGGGATGGATGCTTCAAGTCCTGAATCTCTCAATCTGCTTGGCTAAATGCTCTCAGTCCATATGTGCCCATAAGTCCATAAGGGACTTATTCTGTCCCTTAGGAATTTCACACTAAGCTAATTAAGATGTCTATAGAATGCTTAAAGAACAAAGTTATTATGTGTATAAATGTTATTAAAATACAGGTTCATTGTGTTCCAATGATAATCATTGTGGCTTAATGTCTTTAGCTAATTTTGCTTGGTGAATGGAGAAGGTTTAGGTTTGTTAAATTTATATATGAGGACAATAACAATTTCTCCACTCATCCATGTTCTTCCTAGATTCTTGTCCACATGTAACAATTTTATATATGGTTTCAACTTTAATTGTGAGTTATAATATTATATTTTTTCTTATTTAAAAATATAAATTTTTCGTGTTATTGGAGTACTACTTTTATCACTTTTAATGGTTCCTTATAATTCCATTTCTGTCTGTTGTTTTTTGTCAACTTGACATAAACCTAAACATTTGGGAAGAAAGAACCTCAATTGAGATATCCTAGCCAAAGATTGGCCTGGGGGGGCATACTCTTAATTAAGAGTTGAAGTAAGAAGCACCCAGCCCATTATGGGCTGTACTACCTCTTAGTGGTAGTTCTGGGTTCTGTAAGAATGTAGGTTGAGCAATCCAAGATAAGCAAGCTAATAACAATGTACCTCTATTGCTTCTACTTCAGTTTCTGCTTGAGAATGTGGCTTGAAAGTTGTAAGCTGATATTAACTCTTTCTTTCCTAAGCTGTCTTTAGTCATGGTGTTTTATCATAGCAATAGAAACTGCAATACGCCATTGTATCAGTGTCCACTAATTTACATAGCTCTTATTAATAGACATTAATAGACCAGAGGCACTAAATGACTGAGCTTGATAATTGGTAATGATATTCAGTGGCTTAAAAGGTGATAGGTAGTTAATATAAAGAATCGTGTATTAGTTATCTTTTGCTGTGATAAAAAACATGACCAAGACTATAGAAAAAATAGTTTATTTTTATGTATGGTCCCAAAAAGAGAGTTTATGATGGCAGAGAGGCATATCAACAGTTACTTAGAGCAGGAAGCTGAGAGATACATCTTTAACCATATGGAAGCAGTACAGAGAATGAATTGTAAGTGGTCTGAATCTATGGACTCTCAAAGCCTTCCAACCCCAATGCCATAGTCCTCCAACAAGGGTTTACCTTTTAGTGGTTTCATAGCTTTCCCAAACAGAAATACTGTCCAGGGGCCACATGTTCAAATACTTGGCAGTATGGATGGCATTTCGTATATAAACTACTACAAACATTCATTTATCACATCATTTTAGATTCTGGGGAACATAAAAGACTGTGTTATTGTGTATTTTTAGGAGGCTCTGTTAGGGCCTCTCTCAGGTCAACCCATTATTAGTTATGACCATGTGCTGTGACAGTAATCTATACTTTCTTCCTCTTTTGATTTGGTCAGCTATCCTGAGAACCTGGTTTATTGCATGTAGATTATACTCATTCTTCAGGAGCTTAGGCTTACAGTTCTGTAGGCTGTAAAAAAAATATTATTGTAGAAATAGACAACAAATAGACCATTGGTTTTCACCTTAACGTTCATGAATATTAGAGTTCATCCCACAATAATGATCATGGCTTCTTTTTACTTAAAAACGCAGTAGAAAAATAATTGTTTTTGCCATGTGTTGAAGGTCAAAAAAAGATACTGATTTTTGAAAAAAACAAACAAACCAGGATGCTGTCAAAGCTGAGAAAACTCTCCTGAGTCCCTAAAAAACAAATTAGAAGATTAGTGAGGAAACTTCTACAGTTTACTTACTATAAACAAAAGCTGGATCAAAGATGTTACAGGCAACAGGAACAGAATGCTCCTGAGGATAATAGGCAAACCTCTCAGTAGAAAATGCATTTTCACCTGCTAATGGCTAATATCCCTTTCACTTAAGAAGAAAAGTCTGAAGTTTACAGGTAATGTTTTGCAAAACTTTATTTAAAGCATAGGAATGTTGACATAAGGCATTCCTAGTTTTCATTTAATTTTTGCCTGCAATTAAATCATGAAACCTTTTAAAATTAATTATAAATTATTTAAAATTAATTATAAATTATTTAAAATATTTACGAAAAATTAAATTTGGTTCCAGACAGAGATTGGCACCTCCATTTATGAAGTACTGTTCACAGAAATGTGTCCTGCATAATTCTTACATTAGTGTGAATCATAGATGACTTTCTTACTATTTTTCATGTATGGAAACAGATAATTCCAGAAGTTGTACAGTACATTTTAGCCTATATGATACTACCATTAAAGAAATAACTCACGCACATAGCCACTGAGCTAAAGCATTTTATTATAAATGCTTTGAATTCCCAATCATACCCCTTTAACCTGGAAAGGTCAAGTTCATTATCTTTTATTACAGTGGCTTTACCTATGGACCCTTGCAATTGAATTTTAACAATCTTAAAATTGAAATGTCCTGGTCTTATTTCTTCCTAGTGGTTGAACCCAAAACCTGTGATATGCAAGTCTAGTGCTCCAACACTGAGCTATAGACCCTTCCCTCTGCTATTTTGTGGTTGGATTTTTATTGTATTTGGATTTCAAGAAGCTTGCCATAAAATATTAGAAAATGATGAGAATGTTCAAGGTACTGAGGAAATCAATATACCTACTAAGCAGTTTAGGCTGAGATCTAGGAACAGCAACATGTAGCAAACACAGTCTTGATGTGAGTAGATGCACCTTTAAAAGAATAACTTTTTGGCTGTCTAAATATGTCTAAGTGGAAATTTCAGATTTTAGTGGAAATTATATATGAGATCTTAAAGTCACTGATAATTCTGTCATTAATAAAATATCCTTATATTTTAGTGCCTTGTTTTCCATGTTATAAGGAAAGGTCCCTAAGGATCTATTAAAACAGAGCTTCTTAGAAAATGTCAAGAGGTAAATGAATAATGGCGCACACTCCTTACTGTAGAATATTTTGGAGCATTTATTCATGTCAAGATGTGCAATGGTTCTCTGACAGGAGACAGTGTGCAGCTTCACATCTTCATTCAGTCAAATGGAAGAGTTAAGGATGTGTAAGACCTTTAAAATGCAGCAGGGCCATGGCATACCAAATAATTTATATTAACCCAAGCAGAAGACTAGCATGCATATGCTGTAGAATAGTGACCAGTTTTCACCTCCTTGTATGAAATAATGAATGAAGTTCACAGCCTTCTTCAAGCAGTTAATTGGTTAAGGCATAACTCTGAAATATATCCATTTGGGAGATTATGAAACAGTGTGCCAGGAGCCCACTGTAGAGCACACTAGGCTGATTCATTCTGATTGATAGAACAGAATGGTTAAAATATGAAAATCTGGAAAAGATGGTTTGTCAGATAAGAGCACTTCCTGCTGTCCTAGAGAACCCAGGTTCAGTTCCCAGCAGGCTCATGCTTCCACTAACTTCAGCTCTAGGGGAGGGATCCAAAATTCTCTTCTGATCTCAGCAGACACCTACACACAGCACACAGGACAACACACACACACACACACACACACACACACACACACACACAAATAAAAGTACAGGATTCAACAATCATGACATGGCATACTTCAGTAAATTATTCTGTCTTTACCTATCTCAGGAATAGTAAACACACAAATAAGAGTACAGGATTCAACAATCATGACATGGCATACTTTAGTAAATTATTCTGTCTTTACTTGCCTCTTCTGAAAGGTTTCTGACCTGCCCTCAAGTTTCCTTTCCTGTCTCCAGTTTTTCCATATGTGTTGCTTTCTGTATTGAAATATCCTAAAGTTTCTGGGAGTCCGTAAGGAGAACCATGTGATAGGGGTCAGGATTCTGCTACTACAGGAATCACCTAAAAATCCTTTCCCATGATAGGTGTACAGCTCTCTAATTGGAACTAGTTTCTGTTTTATATAGAAGGAAGGTGTCTTAGAGTTTCCATTGCAGCAACAAAGCACCACGACCAAAATGCAAGTTGGGAGGAGAGGATTTTTGACTTACACTTCCACACTGATATTCATCACAGAAGGAAGTCAAGATAGGAATTCAAACCGGGCAGGAACCTGGAGGCATGAGCCTATGCAGAAGCCATGGAGGGGTGCTGCTTACTGACTTGCTACTCAAGGGTTGCTCATCCTGCTTTCTTATAGAATCCAGGACCACCAGCCCTGGGATGGCACCATCTGCAATAGGCTGGGACCTCCCTCATTAATCATTAATTAAGAAATGCCTTACAACTGGCTCTCATGGAGGCATTTCCTTATCTGATTTCCTTATCTGAGGTTGCTTTCTCTTTAATGACTAGCTTTCATCAAGTTGATACATAAAACCAGCCAGTACAGAAAGAATTAGGATACACTTTTCACAACAATTTCATTGTGTATCTTTATTGTACAGGATACTGTGTTACATAATGGCATTTTTTTTCCAAATTGGCTTTGGCCTATTTAGAATTGAATCTCTCAATCTCCAGGAAGCACAAAGTACTTTAGGGTTGCTGGGACATCGCGCAATTTCATGGCAGATGGTTGGCTTTTCTCACTAAACCTTGAAAAGAAGCAAAATTACTGGATTAGGTTTAGACCAAGTCTCTCATGCTTTATTGCTTCATTTGGGGACATATTTACTAGCGACATATAGGGTCCTTTCCCTTCCAAGCAGATATAATAATGTTTAAAATCCTGTTGAGAATAACAGCCATCTTTAGAGAAGTAGTAATATTCATCCAAAATGCCTTGCCTTCTGGAAATTTTTTTTTGAAGAATCACCATATTCTGACAAACTGTGGCTGTCCACAGTACCTATGCTCATGCCTTAGAATTTTAGAAGTAGGCAAGTAACTTTGTACTTTTATTTGCACAGACATAATCTGAAATATAGTAAAAAAAAAAAAAAAGCCTTTAAAACACTTATTTTCCTTTATCTTAGTATCATCTTCCAACCCCCTCTTTCAAAAATAACCAGAGATATGATATTACCATAACTTTGAAAATAGAAGGGAAGTAGTATTAGAGTTTCAGTATGTGTGCACTTTGCTTAAACCTATCTGAGGGTCTCTGAGAGGATCTGATTAAAAAAAGCACTCCTCTGCCTAAGCTTTGAATAATTTAAGAATAATTTAACAAAGCAAAAGGGTCGCAGACAAACCAAAACATTGCCTTTATTCCCGATGAAAGCCAATAAAACACATGGATTATTGTGAAAGCAAAAGGGGTCAGGTAAGGCAATCCTAACGGTCAAGATGCATTCCGAGAACTCATCTCTGTGCTTGGGACAAGCACTAACCCAGTCTTCCCTGAGTCATAAAGACCAGGTCCTTTCAAGGCTCTGTGGGTCAGCCTCTTCCTGCAGCCCACCAGTTCCAAAGGGTAAAGGTTTATGATGGGCTAGGCTTTCTCCATTTCCTCTTTGTCAAGCTGAGAGTCAGACAAGCCTCCATACTTCCAAATCCTCAGCCCTCATGCAGAGTAGAATGAATTAATAAGCTGAGAAAGGCCTGGAGTTGTTAATTTCGATACTGCTACAGAACAGAAATATATCCTGCCTGGTTAAGCTTCATTTACTTTGAAAAGAGAGTGAAACTTATAAACATCTTCATTAAAATTATAGTCTCTGAGTTTAGATTATTTTTTTTTTAGAGGAGATTCTGAAAAATGAGATTCTTGAATACAGGTGATTTTTTGCACCTTGGAAAATGCTAAGAACTTTTATTTCTGATGGGTTATACAAATTACTTTACTGTCAGATTCTTGGCTCATAGACAAGGATTTGAATAGCAATTTTAAATTTGCTCATGAACTAGGATCTAGTGCTGGTTATATTGAAATTATAATCACTCACCAACAGTTAATTAATTAGTATTGTCTCCTAGCACCCTGGAGGTTACAGAAGAAGGTTAAGACAAGAACCCTGACCCCAGGGAACTCACAGTTTAATCAGAATAATAAATACAATACATAGGAAGCTGTTGAGCCAATTATAATTGGGAAATTGCACCATGGATATCAGTTCACATGTAGCATACCAGAAGAGCACATTGCATCACAAGCGTATACATTAGGGAAATAACTTGATCCTCTTGAATTCATAGGAAAGTTAAATTACCTACCATCTAGAAGGTTACTGTTGTAGTCTAGTGGAAGAAACATGAAGTTAATGAGCTGTTAAGCTAGCCTGTACACCCAAGATTACTGTCATGAACACTGCACCTACTTTGAGGTCCAGCTGACACCTTTTGCACATGAAACATGGTAGAGGTTATATCTAATGGATTTGTAGGCAAGAAAGACTTGCTCACTTAAGCAACAATAGTCTAGCAAACTATCAGCATGAGTATAAAGGTCCATAAGAAAAAAGCAGAGAACACTGGGGAACATTAAAGTAGTGTTACCATAGTTGCTAGGGTCACAGCCTGAGTCCTGGCATCATTCACCAGGTAGGGCAACCCCTAAAGTATAGTGAAAAACAAAAACAAAAACAAAACAAAACAAAACAAAAATGGAGCTTCTTTCAGTGCAACCACAATGAGGATGGAACTAAGAAGTTCAGGGACCTATCAAGTCCATTTTCAGGGTCTTGACACAGGTTAGCTTTCAATAGAGGGCAAAGGTAAACATAGCCGAACACTCCTGGTCCTAGTGTGGTTCTGCCTATCATCAGTGCCTACACCCAAGTCTCTCCTGCAAGATCCTATGACAGATTGTGAGAACTGGAAGCTTGTCTTCCTCCAGCTGGAACCAGACTCTGAGTCTTTTCCTTATCACAGTGTGATAGTTCTGGGGAAGTTCTAATTTTCGAGGTCCATTGTTTCAATAGAACAATAGACAAAGGTTGTGGGGAGGGGGAATTAATTGTCACTCAAACATGAAGAGTAGCTTCATGTTTGTTGAAAGAACTATGAGAGCTTAGGGTAGAGATCCATATTTGTCACCTTGCACAAGTGGATCAAGGACCTCAACATCAAACCAGATACCCGGAATCTAATAGAAGAGAAAGTGGGAAGGGGCCTTGAACTCATTGGCACAGGGGGATGGGGGGGGGTTCCTACACAGAAAGATGGCTCAGGCTCTACCTCATGAAACTGCTTTTGTAAGGCAAAGGACATAGTCAATAAGACAAATTGTCAACCCACATATTGGGAAAAAACACTTCATTAACCTCACATTTGATAGAGGACTAATATCCAAAATATATAAAGAACTCAAGATGCTAACCTCCAAAAAACCAAACAACCTAATCAAAAAATGGGGTGTAGAACTAAACAGAGAATTTACAACAGAGGAATCTCGAATGGCCTAGAAGCACTTAAAGAAATGTTCAAAGTATTTGACTTTTTATTAAAATGCGGTTTATAAAATTAGATTTAAAAGTTATTTGAAAAGGTTTTGCCTAAAATTTCAATCTTTATGGTTCTTATATTTGTTTATTTTTCTTTTCAGTTGGGAAGAAATCTATACACTTCTGTGTTGTATTAGGTGTGTGTGTGTGACCTGGAAAGTAGAGAAACACATATTTTAATAAAATTTAACATGCATATCATTTGTTTTACTTTCAAGTATTTTATTATTGGTAATTTGCTATTGTATGTTGATAGTGATGGTTACTTCCTTGAGAACATGGTTTAACACATCGATGGGTTAAACCTGTGTGATGACAATGGTTTAGTCACGTGTCTTCATCTGTTATATTAGTCATTTAAATCAGTAAAATTTTACAGTACCATTTTTCCTTCGGCTCCATGTTAAGAACTGTGAAGGAAAAGATCAGCAAAATACAATCTTTCACATCAATATTATGATATATATTAAAAATATTTGATGTAGTAATTCAAATCAGAACTCTTATAAAATTTATAGGAGAATTTAATATATGCTCTGTAGTTGTAGCTAACACTTATTTAGTATGATGGGATTATTAGGTAGAGAACTCTATCAGTATACATATAGAAGCTATATTGGTACTAAGATTGTGACATAATGTCAGGTTTTACCCAGGAAAAGATAAAGTATATATGAAAAAGAGAAAGGAGAGCAGTAAATATAAAAATAACTACAATTGTAAACTTTAGAACTGTTTTTAATTTGTTATTTTCCATCGTTATTCTGTATAATAACTTTAATAAATGAATTTATTTAAAGACTATAAATTTTAATTTATTTTGAGTCACTCTTGAGGCTATAATAGTATAATTGAATAAAACATTTATATATAAAACTATATAGTATAAAATAGATTTCTGCCAACAGTGTAGACAATCTACTTATTTTATTTGTTCCCTATTTTATTTTTTATATAAAACAGTAATCATAGTCGCCACTTGTGAGTATCTCATGTGCCAATCACTCCTCTTGCATATTCACATGCTCGAACTTTTGGGGTAGCTTTTCCTGTATTCGACTGGGTCATTTGTCAGAACAAAGCCCTACTTTTCAAGTTATTAGCTATGTGACCTTTGCAGATTGCTTAGCCCATTTAAAGTCTCATGCTCTACTAAAACAGAAAATTGAACTGTTGTAAAGATTAAGTCAGATAATATACATCAAGAATTTAGCATAATACTGTGTACAGAGTATGTTCTGAATAAATATTAACAATTTTAAAACAACAACGTTTTAATTTCCCAAGGCTTCATCTGATTTATCTTTCCAATCTGTAATTTTTAAAAATATTTCTAGGAAGTCTCATTTATGTCCATGTATTGCATTTCAGTGTTAACTAAAGTGATTCTAATAACCGTCAGTGTATCTGGTTGAGATCTGTGAAATGAAGTCAGATTCCTAGTTTAAGTGTATGTGTGTGTGTGTGTGTGTGTGTGTGTGTGTGTCTGTGTGTCTGTGTGTCTATGTCTGTGTGTGTCGGTTTACACGTGTATGCATGTGTAGGCCAGAGGTCATAAGTGTCTTCTTCTATGGCTTCTACCATGTGTTTGGTTTTGGTTTGTTTTGTGATTTGACAGGTCTCTTGTTGAACCTGGAGACTGCTGACTAGCTAGACTGCTGATTACATAGCCAGCAAGTCCCAAAAATTTTCCTCAATCCCCTTTCCTAGTACTGGGATTACAGGTACCTGCTGCATGCTCCGCTCTTTGAGAAAACGTTCAGTGAACAGTGAACACTTTACAAGTCTTTTCAACTGAGTTGCTTAATATTATTATTTCTTCTTTTTTCCCCCTGTTCTTCTGGGGATTAACCAAGGACCCATGCAGGCTAGACTAGCACTCTCTCCTTCAGCTAATTCTCCTCGCCCTCCAATTGACTTCTTTTTATATTATTTAAATGTTTTCATGCAATATTTTAATGATAGTCCATTCCATCTCTCAAACCCTCCAAGATCTTCCCCAGCCCCAGCCCACCTAACTTCATTCTCTTTCTTAGAAACAAAGAAAAACACACAAGTAAACCACAAAAGTCCCCCAAAATGAAAATTGAAATGAACAAAAAGTCCAGTAAGATAAAAACTATTAACTCAAACCAAAGCAAAAAGCACATTAAGAAAGAAAGAAAGATAGAAAAAAAAGAAAGAAAGAAAGAAAGAAAGAAAGAAAGAAAACCCACCATGGAATCCCTCTGTGTTCCCCAGCTCTCCAGTTCTGAAAGTGAGTTCTTCCTTTGACCACTCTTTTCTCTCACACATATAGATCTGCCCACTGCCATTATGTCATTGTAAGTGCTGCCTCTACTTATGCAGGTATGTCTGAGAGAAAAGAAGAATCCTGCCCTTTTCATTTCTGCTCCTGGTCATCTGCATCCAGCTTATCCCTACATGCTGACATTTCATGTAAATATCCCCTGAGCATACACTTACCTTCCTCTTTCATTGATTTAGTTTTACTCCAGATCAGCAGTCATTCACTGGAACCACTTATCTGCAAATCTGGCGTGTATTTTACGGTGTTGCACCCCTGTAAGACATTTTGCATTTAGAAGAATGAGCATGTCCCTCACTTCTTGGTATTGCCTGGTGCCTTATTTAATCGTCCAAACTCCCTAAAATTAATTTTTATTATATTGATTTTTTTAGATGAGTAAAATAAAGGTAAGAATTAAAATGCCATGCTTGATCTGCAGCATCGGTGATAATGAATTTAGGCTGATAGAGGAGCCACCATGAATCATAACATCTGGCAGTGAAGAAACACTTATTTCCATCTTCACATGATAGTCCAGTAAAATCTATTCAGCCGTCATATCTTAATGATGTCATGTCACATCTATTACACAATTTCTTATAAAGATTATTTAAGCATTCTAAGTTCTACATAAAGATTATTGAATTTATATAAAGAGATTTTTAGTTAAGTAGTATTTAAGGAATACTGATATAAAGAAAACGAAAGCAGGGTGGAGAGAGAACATGGGAGAGAACTAAGTGGTTTGAAATGTGTTTGGCTTCCCCAGAGGACCAGAGTTTGGTCTCTAGCATCCATGTTGAGCAACACAAAACTGCCTATAACCCCAGATCCAAAGAATCTGATGACCTCTTGACCTCTCCTGGCCTCTGCACTTTTCCCCAACCCTACAGATACACATACACATTTATCAATACGTTAACTTCAATAATGTAGAGTTGAAATGATGAAATGGAGGGGCACAATTCAGGTGCCGCTTCCGAATGTGTGATCTGAATTTGAGAGACAATATACAAAAGAAGTAACTCAATCCTTCTCTTTCTATTACTACTTGGCTAATCGCAGGGTATTTTAAAAATCTCTTTTTGGTTCCCTCCTCTATAAAACAGAGATAATGATTAAATACATCATTCATAGTACTAACTAGATTTTAGGCATAGTTCTTAGTAAAATATTTAATCCTCTCAGAGAATTTGAAAAGGAGCAGAGAATGAAAAATTGACAAATGTTTAAGACAACATATGTAAAGTCTTAAGGATAGTTTGGGCATAAGTAATTCTGTACGTTTAGAAAGAGAGACTATTATAGATTGGCTTCTAAATGACAGTTGACAGGACTCATAGCATCCATAACATGGTAAGGTTTTGAGTGTTCACAGGGTAAAGGCATGATTAGTGGATGTTTTGTATCAGCCTTCCAGTGAGAAGTATAAGTAGGTTGATACTCAGGCAGTAGCTTTTTTCTCCAAGGAAAACACCCACATTCTGATCCCTTTGGTCACTTGCTAATCCACTACATTGTCATGACTATTGTTTGGGAATTTATCTTTAT
Source organism: Rhynchomys soricoides (assembly GCA_019843965.1). NCBI lineage: Eukaryota > Metazoa > Chordata > Mammalia > Rodentia > Muridae > Rhynchomys > Rhynchomys soricoides. The sequence continues at coordinate 1,842,081 of JADRCH010000148.1, read as the reverse complement.
ATCCTGAAAAGGTAGCCTGTTTGAATCACACACAGTGAGTTATGACTTACATTGTGACTTGTAAATGTAACAGAGCATTTACATGCTGCAGTTGGTGTTGAAATGTGTATTGGTGTTGTCTTTCAGTGGTGTATATTTGTTTTGCTTCATTGTATTTTGAATTAATTTCTGTTATAGATATCAATTTAAAATATATTAACATGTTTGAGAAAATACAGGGGCTTTTTTCTTATTCTTTTTAAAGTTCAAAGGAAAAAATATCTATCTGATTTTGATTCTTTGTCTACTATAGAGTAGAATATATTTTTTCCAAGTAAGATAACCTGTGGAACAATTTGAAAAACTGCATATTAAATGAAATTTTAGAATAACAAAAATACATATTTATAAAACACATTTAACATTTTTACATGTTATTTATTTATTTACATGTGCATGTGTGTCCACTGGCATGTACCATGGTGCACTTGTAGAAGGCAGAGAACAATCAGAGGAAATCAGCTCTCTCCTTTCACTGTGTGGGTCCTGAGGGTTAATCTCAGGTCATGAGGCTTGACAGCAGGATACTTTTCCCTCCAAGCCATCTCTCTAGCCCCATGAGACAAGTATATTTTAAGTTCAACATCCACAATAAGATTCATACCATCAAATCCTGATTCAACTGCCTTTACCCTTCCCCACCTGTTTCTCTAGATATTCTGTTTGTCTCCCAAAGAGGCAAGTTCACAGAAGCTTAGTTTTTAAAACTCTGTGAACTACAAAGTACAACCATAGAGAATTAGACATCTATGAGGATTCATCTGATTAAAATTTAATGAATGCCTGGTATGTTCTGCTACAAAGTCAAACGAGATGCAATAGACAAACTCAAGGAGCTTATAATATATTGATGAAGTGAGGTAGAATACGGTGATCAGGAGACATACATGTTTGTACTTTTTCCTACATCTGATTTTTTTCTCCTGAAATACCTCATCAAACAGCATTAGCATCAGCATCATAGTTTACATTAAGCTATCACTTGCAGTATTACAGGTGCCATGCCTAGGGATATAGTATACTAATGTTTATTCAAGTTATGAATGGTGAGGAAAGAATTTAAGTGTGAGAGCTTGTTTATATTAATTAGTATATTGCCTCACTTTTGCATATAACTATTTAATAAAGCAAAATTATCTCTTCATATTTGTAGTGCTAAGTAATTACCTAAACCAGACAAAATATTCTATAGTTGAATCCTGAGAAACTTTAAGGTTTGCAGTCTAATGGTTCTTCTATGGATCATGTAGAGATTAAAGGTGGACAGGTGAATCTTTGGCTGGGCTTACCAAGCGTGTCTATTGCTAAGCAGTTAAAAACAGTCAGTGGAAAGAAAAAATTCCCCTGCTAAGGTTCTTTCACCCCCACCCCCACCCCCAGGAAAAAGAAAACCTGAAACCTGTCAGCACATTGTTAGTTAAGTAGAAATACTGACAATGAAGGACAATGTCTGGCTATGCTTCAGAAGTTGAAATGATAATTATGTTGATTTGAAAGAATTAGAAAAGGGAACACAGTTATTTAAAATACCTTATCTTAGGCCTCTCCCTTTAAGTCCTAAGAGGCTCTCACCTCCCAGGTCTCTGGTACATCCTAGAGGGTCCCCCCACCTTCTACCTCCTGAGGCTACCTGTTTCCATTCTTTCTGCTGGCCCTCAGGGCTTCAGTCCTGTTCCCCCCAGTACCTGATCATGTTCTCTTCTTACCCTCCATGTTCCCCTTCCCACCCAGGTCCTTTCCTCCCTTCCCACCCCCTGCTGTGATTGCTTTCTTCTTCCTCCCAATTGGAATTGAGGCATCCTCACTAGGGCCTTCAGCTTGTTAACTTTCTTGAGTTCTGTGGATTGTATCCTGGGAATTCTGTACTTTTTTTTTTGGCTAATATCCACTTAGTAAGTACCTACCATGCATGTCCTTTTGGGTCTGAATTACCTCACTCAGGATGATATTTTCAAGTTCCATCCATTTGCCTGCAAAACTAATGATGTCCTCATTCTTAATAGCTGAGTAGTATTCCATTGTGTAAATGAACCACATTTTCTGTATCCTTTCTTCTTTCGTGGGACATCTGGATTGTTTCCAGCTTCTGGCTATCACAAATAAGTCCACTATGAACACATTCCCCTGTGGCATGGTGGGGCATCTTTTGGGTGTATTCCCAAGAGTGGTATAGCTGGGTCTTCTGGTAGATCTATTTCCAATTTTCTGAGGAACCTACAAACTGATTTCCAGAGTGGTTGTACCAGTTTACAATCCCACCAGCAATTGAGGAGTATTCCTCTCTCTGCACATCTTTGCCAACATGTTCTGTCATCTGAGTTTTTGATCTTAGTCATTCTGATTGGTATAAGATGGAATATCAGGGTCATTTTGATTTGCATTTCCCTGATCACTAAGGATGTTGAACATTTCTTTAAGTGCTTCTTGAATGTCCTACAGTGGGGAGAGGGAACTTGCAGAGTCCACCTCCAGTAGAAAGACAGGACATCAAGTGGAGGGATGGGGTTGCCATCCCATAGTCAAAAACTCTGACCCAGAATTGTTCCTTTCTAAAAGAACTGCAAGGACAAAAGAGGAGAAGAGACTTAGGGAAAGGAGGTCCCATGACAGGCCCAACTTGGGATCCAGCTCCAGAGGAGGCCCCAAGACCTGACACTGTTAGTGATACTACAGTGTGCTTACAAACAGGAGCCTAGCATGACTGCCCCCCAAAAGACCCAACAAGCAACTGCAGATATTTATACCCAAACAATGGCCAGAAGCTGGTGACCCCTGTGGTTGAATTAGGGAAAAGGTGGAAGAAGTTGAGGAGGAGGGTGACCCTATAGGAAAACCAGCAGTCTCAACTAACCTGGACCCCTGAGATTGCTCAGACACTGAGCCACCAACCAAGCAGCATACACCATCTGATATGAGGCCCCCAATACATATACAGCAGAGGACTGCCAGGTCTTGACTCAGTGAGAGAAGATGCACCTAACCCTCAAGACACTTGAGGCCCCTAGGGAGTGGGGAGGTCTGGTGGGGTGAAGATGGGGGACTAGGAGGGTGGGGACATCCTCATGAAGACAGGGTTGGGGAGGAAGTATGGGATGTGGAGCAGTTGGACGGTGGATTGGGGGATAAAATCTGGAGTGTAAATAAATAAGTAATTTTAAAAATTACCTTATTCTTAGCATTTTCAAAGATTGTATAGTTAACAACTACTAAGTTTCAATTCTGTATAATCCTAAGTTGCTTCTGGTGCAGGGGAGAAATCAAATGGAATTTAAAAATGATACCATGAGTGCCAGGCAGAGTGGCAGACACCTTTAATCGCAGCACCTGGGAGGCAGAGGCAGGTGGATCTCTGTGAGTTGGAGGGCAGTCTAGTCTGTCTACAAAGTGAGTTTCAGGACAGCTAAAGCTACACAAAGAAAACCTGTCTCAAAGAAACAAAACAAAATATACTATTAGAAAATATTATTTTTAATTTTATGTATATACCGGACTCTGATCTCTGTAACCATGTGTGAACTGGGTTACTTAATCTGTAGTTATACAAGCAGGTTTTGTAGCCTTCACTCTACTCGAAACTTACTGGAAATAATGACCATGTTCAGGAAATTATTAATAGAGTTCTTTCAATCATCTTTTTCTTCACGTGTTTTCAATTTGTAGAGCTAGTCCTCTTGATCCACAGTATTATAAAAGTATTTGAAATTGCTTAAAGTAACATATAAAATTAATTAGTGGGCTTTATTATTGGGTATGCTGTTATAAAGCTCTGAGAGTAACAACTAGGCAGGGTGCAAATGAAAACCTGACACAGAGTGACACAGGTGAGTGGGCATCCTGTTGATTCTGTCTGCAGAAATAGTTCATTTCCTCTGTCGTCTCATCTATAAACTATGATAAGTCCTTCCCGCAAAATTGGTGTCAGCCTTATAAGAAATGATCTTTCTTAAGCACATATACATAATTGAGAGGTGAATAAGCAGGAATTGCTATTATGGTGTGTGAGTGTAATCTTTTCTGTAAAACATATTCCTTTTATGTTTCTCATACACCATCTCCAGGATCCTCAGAAGAGAAAAGCTCTAGTATGTGTTAACCCTTTATGTGACTGGATGATGCTCCTTTTTCCTTCTGTGTAAAGAGGGCTATTAATTCTTTTCTGTAATGTGGACGATAGCTAGTCCAGATTTTCAGGATGTTCCAAGTGGGAACTGAATCATAATGGCTTAGAATTGTAAACTGTCAGCATTCCTGTCCTTGAGTTTATATTCCTCTCCTTCATATGAAAGCTATACATAAAAAATTTACATACATTTGTGTGGTTACATATACTTTTGTCTGAGAACCAGTTTTGATGAATTATACTTAATGTAGCACATATTCAGACATCACCTATATTATTATTAGATATTTTCAATTTTATTGTATATTCATATAGAAATATACTAACTATATTAATAAAAAAGGCAAACATATTCTTCTAATTTTTTACTCCCTAAATCTAGCTTATTTTTAAAATACTAATATATTTTAAACTGAATTAGAGTTATTTTTTTAAACTGGCTTCATCAGGAATGGATGAATTTTAGTTTTAACTACAAAGAATGGGATGAGATTTTAAAATAATGCCCGGAATAACTTTTTTCCATATGTATTATTGAACCAATAGTGTAATGATATCACCTAATAATAACAATTCTATGCAGTCATCATGTTAGTCATAGGTCATGTTCATTAGGATAAGCCCTTTCTTCATAGACATCCAGAAATATCTAAATGAGGGTTACTTTTTAAAAATTAAAATCATTGTTTATTTAGACTTTATTCAATAGCAGAAACCCTGGAGTTCGGCAGGGTAATTTCTAGTGCACAGAAGAGGAAACCGAGTTTTAGAAAAGTTAAATATTTTGCTCATAGTCAAGTGAGGGAACTGGGATTCAAATCATCTTGACTCACTACAAATCCTGGAGATATCAGATGTATGATTTTTTTTTGGATGTTATTTCTTGTACAGTTAATTTAGAGGGGTGAGGAGCAGGGATTGCTCACATGTGAATGCATACTAGAAATATTGCTCAAGTGGATCAATTGTTGGTAACAAAAATCCCTTTTCTACACTGTTAAGATCTGCTAACAGCTTTCAGAGGAGCTGTGAGCATAAACTATTCTACCTTTAATGATTAATTTATTGGGAAATTGTGGAGTGTTTACCATATGCAGGTGTTTATGCTAGTGCTATTCATACCCATTCCTCATAAAGCCAGTTAGAAAAATAACTCCAATTCAGCTTAAAATATCTGAGTATTTTAAAAGTAAACTCGATTTAAAGTGTAGAGAAATAGCTTCTAACATCAGAGAAATAAGTTTGACTTTTTCATAAACATAGACAGTATCTTTCTGTATGAATACACAATAAAATTAAAAATCTCCAATAATAATATAGGCAATATTTGAATATATGATATAGTATTGCATACTATATAGTACTGGACAGATCTGTGAGCAAGCAGAAATCATGCCCTGGAGCTCACAGTATTGGTCTTTCTCTCCTAACTTGCCCCATGTCTGTAGTATAGCTTTTTACTTATAAGCACTCATTTCTCCCCTAAGAAACAAAGCCACTTGATAAATAATTCTAATATCTTTTCTAATCCTTATTGTAAATAATCAGAATAAAAATAAGGTGAAAACAGAACTTTTGTTTCATAAGCTATGTAGAGATTAATAATGTTTATTTCAACAGATTCTTAACTAAAGCAGAGAGCTTGGTGTACCTGAGGTATAATCTAATATTAGGGAGATGTCCTTGGGTAGATGAACCCCATAGTACTTATCTTGTATTTCTGCGGAGGATACTAGAAAGACATAAAATGAACTAATGTAACTATATACATCCGTAAGTAGAGAGATAAATAGAGGGAATGTGAATGAGTGTTAAGCAGAAAAATTAATAGAAAAAGGAGTATAAAAGCCTCTGGGGGTAAAATAATCAGAATAAGACCCATTTAGAAGATAGCACTTAAGCAAAAAGTCTTAAGAGCTAGAGGAGTCATTCTAGTGAATATCAGGGTAGAGAATATTCTAGGCAGATGGATATTTTAAAATAGCTTTTGTTTTATCTAAAAAATAATTTTTGAAGTGAGATGTACAAGTAGAAAATAGTAGACATGATATTCAAACTCATGTTTAAGCACTTTAATACTTGTTTTGAAACTCTATTCTTTAAAAAAGTTTTCAATAGCTGAAACATATAAAAGACCACTTTGAGAGAGTTAAACTTATGCTATTCAAGAGTCATATGTATACAAAATGGAGGCAGAGGTTAGCATAGCTCATTTCTTCTTAACTAAACTAAAGCTAACAATGTACATGGTGTTACCATGCACAACCAATGTTTTCGCAGTAAGGAACGTTACATGGGGGTTCTGACTGCTTTTCCAGGAACAGTCTGTATTACAGAAGTTGCTAAATATTTCACTTGGGTGGGTTATTTGATTGGTGTTTCTCGTGAAGAGAATTTTGATATTTCACAAGGGTCAGTAAGAGGCTTCCCATCTCCATCATCTCTCTGCTGCCCCAATCTGAAGAGTTTGAAGAGTTTGGTGAGATAGAAATAACAAAGCTCAGGTGGACAGATTTTGTTCATGCTGGGTCAAAAGATTGCCTGCAAGTCACTTGGATGCAACACCAGACAAAGCCAAAGGGCCAGGCTTCCGAGAAGAAGCACAGGACCCACTTTAACAAAGCAACCTCTCTATTTTGTGAGGAACAAATGACAAAATCATATCAAAAGAGAGCTCTTTGTTATTATTTATCCAGCCACTAGTGTATTCAGGTTAGGAATTTGGCTGGAAGCCCAGAATTTTATCCACCTCCATTACAAATACTACAAGGACCTGTAGGTTCATTCCAATGATAATGGGAAATAGACCCACGGTTAGCACAAGTAAATGACTGCATTATCAGAAGCAGGAGTCATCAAAGATCACATAAGAAGCTTCTCTACTGAGCCTGGCAAGTGCAACCTCTCATAACTTCCAGGGCATGAACATTACTACAGAGACAGACTGATGCCAAGGGGAAACCACAGAATGCAGGACAAAGAAGGTACAAGAGAGGAATTCATTCATGCTGTCCTGCAGTGGATTGTTTAGTTGCTCCCACCTGACTCTATTTAAATTTTGGGATTTTCAAGATGAAATAGTCCCAGATTTTATGCTGGAGAATGATCCCCATAGGAGTAATTTTATATTTACCTTTTGTCTGTCTTGGCTTCATTTGGCTCCTATTCCTCTTGACATTTTATTGTGGCTTCCCTTTAACATCCTCTCCTGCTGCTTTAGAATTGGCTTGTAGAAATGTACCTTAGCAACCAGACCTGAAAGCTTCCCAGTAACCACTTCTAGCTCTGCATTCACAAGCAATAGCACCTACTGTTCTTGAGAACTGTGTTAGCTGGACTCAGAGACTTCCCTGTAACTGGACTGAAACAGTGAATTACCAAGATCATCACATCTGTCACAGTTGAAATCTACAAAACTAAAACTTCTGATGAGTTGAAGGTTAGAAGCTTAGGCAACTGCAAAATGTTTGCTCACTTGAAAGAATATAAACCAATCTTGCTACTTTCTGTAAAGAAAAATATTCTTATATTCCAATAACATTGATATATCACCTCTATATCTGATATTCACCAAGGGTTTCTTTCAATTGAGTCAAATCCCATCTTTCTTCATACATAATATTTCAAATGTTTTTCTTCTTCCTTTGTGTCTATATTAGGCACCTAGGAACTGGGACTCAGAGTGGTTGAATTCATTGGCTAAGAGTAAACTGTTACAGTGTATGTGAGGTGATTGGATGACTTCTTTACTAGGCTGTGAATCCCTTGGAAGAATACAATTCATGGTAGAATTAGACAGTGAGGGATCTAGGAAGATGGCTCAATAGCTAATCTGCTGGTCATAAAGTATGAAAGTCTGAGTTTGTGTCCCCAGCATAGATATACAAATCCAAGCATGAAGGCATGTAGCTGCTATGGAGCATTGACAGGGTAGAGAAAACTGAATCCCCAGGACTTGCTAGCTAGCCAGCTTAGCCTGAATTCCAATCTCCAGGTTCAGTGCGACATCATATCTCAAAAAATAAAGTAGAGGGTGAGAGAGGAAGACACACAACATCATCCTCTGGTCCTCACATGCACCGGCACACAGGCATACACTGCACACAAATTCTTTAAAAAAGGAAAGAGATGTGGTGAGCAGCAGAGGCTTGCCATAATTCACAGCACAAAAGTCTCTGATCATACATGATTTCCAAAAGACATTATACATACTGTAAGTATGGTAGTCAAAGGAAATGGAAACAGAACTTCATCATTTGAAACAAATGACTTGTGAAAGAGATAGATATTTCACAATGAAACAATTAGCCTATGGTTATTTTATGATTTTACTCAATACACAATTACTTATCATTGGAGAATTTTTATCCATTTCTAGCTTCTGTAAATAGTGTTTCATTCTTTTGTTGTTTATACATCTTACAAGATTGGGTATGACTGGCTTTCTTCTTGGCATAAAGTGTGTGAAATTTAGAAAGCATTCTTGTTCCATTTGCTGGCATATTTGTAGGACATGTGCTGCCAGATGCTCCAAAGGCATGAGCGAGAGCCTGGGAGGCTTTGAGCCACAGTCCTCCATGCAGGCATCTTAGCAACTCACCTGAATCTTGGTTCAGTTCCTTAGCAGAGGCTGCCTCCTTCTGACTGATCTCTTGGCTAAGTGCACATGGTGTAAACTTCATCTAGTTTTAAGTTTTATTTTATTTTTTAAATTTCTTTTTAAATATATTCACATAAGTAGTTAAAACATAGAAATTGTGGGATTCTGCCCATCATTTCTGTGATTTAAATAAGTAACTAATAACATGTCTTTGTAGGAATGAATGTGAAAGGGTTTTTTTTTCTCCCTAAGTTCTGTTTCACTTTTTGAAAAGACGTCTATCCTTTCACTATTCTTTCAACATGGAAAACAAGAGGCATTCTACCATTTCAGCAAAATGATACACTGCCTTACCATCAAGCAAAACTCAACAAGGATTGGACTAATATATTTTCATCTAGTAATTCATCTTAAAGAAAACCACTGAGAATGATATGCCCCATATTAGGACTCATAGCTTAGAGGATTATGTATGTATAATTATTTATAGTGCTTCCTTTTGTACAAAAGAAAATACTAACCTACATAAAATTCATAAGGCATATACGAAAAACCATACAAATGTGAGTGTGGACTGAAAAAGCTTAAGGGAAGCTATCTGGAAGATTCTTCTGTATAGTCAGCTATATTGTTACTGTTGGAATATGCACAAGTAAATTCTAGTAACTTCAATTTAATTCAAAATTAATTTGATTAATTTGAGGACACTTTCTAAAACAGTTTGAGTTTCTTAAATTGAATTGAATTTTTCAGAAATGTGTGGTGGTAATAAAGTTTGCTTCAATTACTTCTCAGGAGTTAAAATGTAAACAAGGATACCAATCTTAACTTATGTCAGTGAAATACTAGTTGTGTAAATTATGAGATAAAGTGAGTAAAATAATAGCTAAGTTTAAATGTGATTATTAATAGTGAGATTCAGGATGCAGTTGAAAGGGTGTGTCATAGACTACTATATTATCACACAGAATGTTACTCAGCAACAGCAAGGAACAGGACATGAAAAACAAGAAATCAAATATAAGATAGTAAACATAATATGAAAATAAATCCCATCTGCCATTCCCAGTTAGCTTTCTACTTGCCTGATAAAACCAAAGACGTGAGTTCTCAGCTACTGCTCCAGTGCCTGCCTACCTGCCTGCTGCCATGTGCACAACTATCACAGTCAGAGACTTATCCTCGAAAACTGTAAACCCTAACAAACTCATTTTTTTCTATAAAATAAATACATAAATCCCATCATATATTATCAGAAGTAAGTGTAAGTAGTACATCCAAAGAGAAGATAAGCTATTAGAATGGCTCATAATTTCCCTTAAGGAGCTAGAAAGATGGCTCACTGGTTAATAATTTTTGTTCTTCTAGAGGGCCCATGTTTTGTTCCCAGCCCCCATATCAGATAGCTCACAGCTCTCTGTAATGCCAGCTCTAAAAGATCTTATTCCTTTTGCCTCCATGGATGCCTGTACTTACATGCACATACCCAAAAGCAGACATAAGTATTTACACATAATTAAAAATAATAAAAATAAGTCATTTAAAAATTCTCTTAAATACTGTTTATAAATCAGCATATTCAAACCAAGGATATTTTTTCCTCCTTAAAATAAAGATGGATAACATGTTGGTAGATAGTTTGCTAATTGTAAACAGAGCAGGTCATATTACTAAATGATCAATATGTCTTTAAGACCAAAGAAAATACTCCAAAGAAACAAAACAATAAAAAGCCCCTAGCAATCTGATATAATTGTCAGTAAAATAGCACTGTTAAAGCAGCCTCTATGTGTGCCATTGGTTACCATCAAAACAAGAGAAAATAGGACAGTTTATAGACTAACATATAGGTATGGTTCAGATACTCAGAAAAAATTCTACATGGAATTTTTGTTAATTAAAATATTAAAAAGAAATTCTTAGGAGAAGAAAAATGCAAACAAAACATGATGAAAATATCAATACTAGGTGAAATTAAGGCAAAAATAAAGTTGACAAGATATAAAATAAATTATAACTATAACCAAAAGTTTGATGTACTTTTTAAAAGATAAAGTTTAAATCTGATTACAAGTAATATTTCTTGGAAATAAAAGACTAAGAATCTATATTTATATAAAGAATGAAAATTACAAGAAATCCTTACTTGTCACTGTAGTATATCTATCATTTGAATGTAGTATTTTGAAATTAATGATTTTATAATACAACATTAATTACTAAAATGTTCTAAAATACAGAAAACCTAAAGAACTACCAGCTATACAGCTAGAAAGACTGAGAATTTTTCATATGCTTTCATATTGTGTTTTGTACTTTGTATTTATTTCTTGCAAAAGAATATTTCTACCTTCTTTACTTCCCCACAGTGTTTTTATTATTTGAAGGGATTATTTTATTTATCACAAGACACCAGCCACAAATGGTTTAATGGGTTATCTTCATTTTACTTTAAATGCTCACATAAATAGTCTGTTGTTTAACCTATTGCAATCGGCTACAAAACTGACTTTTCAAACTTGTTTTCCAACGATTTTGTTTAAACCCTAATTTTGAGACCTAAGTTTTACAGAAAAAAAAAAAAGAAAAGAAAACAAAAAGAAAAAGAATAAGAATTCTCAATTGAGAAAACTCAAATGGTTGAGAAACACCTAAAGAAATGTTCAACATCCTTAGTCATCAGAGAAATGCAAATCAAAACAACCCTGAGATTCCACCTCGCACCAGTCAGAATGGCTAAGATCAAAAACTCAGGTGACAGCAGATGCTGGTGAGGATGTGGAGAAAGAGGAACATTCCGCCATTGTTGGTCAGATTGCAAGCTGGTAGAACCACTGTGGAAATTAGTCTGGCAGTTCCTTAGAAAATTAGACATAGTGTTACCTGAGGACCCAGCTATACCACTCCTGGGCATATACCCAGAAGTTGCTCCAACATGTAACACGAACACATGCTCTACTATGTTCAGAGCAGACATATTTATAATAGCCAGAACCTGGAAAGAACCCAGATGTCCTTCAACAGAGGAATGGATACAGAAAATGTGGTATATTAACACAATGGAGTATTACTCAGCTATTACAAACAATGACTTCATGAAATTCTTAGGCAAATGAATGGAACTTGAAAATATCATCCTGAGTGGGGTAACCCAATCACAAAAGAACACACATGGTATGCACTCACTGATAAGTGGATATTAGACCAAAAGCTCAGAACACCCAAAATACAATTCAGACCACATGAAGCTGAAGAAGGAAGACCAAAGTGTGGATGCTTCGGTTCTTCTTAGAAGGGGGAACAAAATACTCAAGGGAGGAAATATGGAGAGAAAGTATGGAGTAAAGACTGAAGGAAAAATCATCTAGAGATTGCCCCACCTGGGGATCCCTCCCATATACAGTTACCAAACTCAGACACTTGTGGATGCCAAGAAGTGCTTGCTGATGGAAACCTGCTATAGCTGTCTCCTGAGAGGCTCTGCCAGAGCCTGATAAGTACAGAGGCAGATGCTCATAGCCAACCATTGGACTGAGCACAGGGTCCCCAATGGAGGAGTTAGAGAAAGGACAGAAGGAACTGAAGAGGTTTACAACCCCATAGGAAGAACAACAACATCAACCAACCAGACCCCCCCCCCCCCAGAGCTCCCAGGGACTAAACCACCAACCAAAGAGGACACATGGAAGGACCCATGGCTTCAGCCTCATATGTAGCAGGGGATGGCCTTGTTGGAGAGAGAGGCCCTTGATCCTGTGAAGGTTCAATGCCCCAGTGTAGGGGAATGCCAGGGCAGGGAGGTAGGAATGGATGGGTGGGTTCAGGAACACCCTCATAGAAGCAGGTGGAGGGGGAGATGGGATAGGGGACTTCTGGGGGAAAACCAGGAAAGGGGATAACATCTGAAATGTAAATAAAGAAAATATCTAATAAAAATAAAATTAAAAGAAAAAAGCAATTTATATACTCACTTATATAAACATCTACACACAATTACAGCATATTAAAATTCCAGCCATAAACATAAAAACATTTTAACATTGGAAAATTTTGTCTTCATGACTGCTTTTTAAAATCTGTAAAGGAAAAATTTTCATATATAGAATATATGACATTTTAATATATTAAATTTTAATATATACATTCTACAGAGTGATCATTTGATGACAGTGATCCATGTCTGATTTTTAAAATACCTGTTGTATAACAGAAATAAAGAAAATTTTCTTAGTGTGATAAAGATTGTTTATTTACATTCAAGAACAAAACCAGTATCACTAACCAATGGCATTTTTGAGTATTGGCAATGAAATCAGAAGACAAGGTAGCAACTACTGTACTATTAAAATTTTGCTAAAGATTTTGACATAGTACGATATAATTTTATTTTTTTATTTTTTATACTTTATTTACATTTCAAATGTTTTCCCCTTTCCAGATCTCCCATTTGGAACCCTCTATCCCATCCTTCCTCCCCCTGCCTCTATGAGGGTCTTCCCCCACCCACCCATCCACTCCTGCCTTCCCTTCTTGGCATTCCCCTACACTGGGGCATCTAATACCCTCAGACCCAAGGGCCTCTCCTCCCACTGATGTCCAACAAGGTCTCCTGCCACATATATGACCAGCACCATGGATTACTCCATGTATATTCTTTGGTTGGTGGTCCAGTTGTAAGATAAAATTTTATAACCAGCACACATATTGTATTTGTTTGGCTTTCATTATCGTAACAAATATTGGATACAATCAATGCAATGAATGAACTTAATATTTGGCTTACATGTTTAGAAGCTTCATTTGATGGTCAGCTGACTCACTCCTCATACTCCTATAGTAAGGCAATAAGTACTTTATAGCAGTAACATAGAAGATACTCACTGGGCATGACTTGAAGATTTCCTGTTTTCTCACCTCTTACAGATTATATAACCTCCTAATAGCACTGCTCTGAGGAACACAACTTTAATATATAGGTGTGTACGGGGTATTCAAAAGTCAAAATGTGGCAACTTTTAAAAATTGCCATAAATTCTTTTTGCTAGTGAATGTTTACTACACTTACAAATTGCTATTTAATTGGTTGGTGGCTTAGTCTCTGGGAGCTCCCAGGGGTCTGGGTTAGTTGATACTGTTGTTCTTCCTATGGGGTTGCCATCCCCTTCAGCTCCTTCAGTCCTTCCATTAACTCTGGATAGGGTCCCCCCACCTCAGTCCAATCTCAGAGAGAGCTATCCAGTAAAAACTTTCCTCCATGGTTTCTGCCTTGGTTCTTGCTTGAGTTCCTGCTCTGAATTTCCTCAAAGACACACTGTGATCAGGATGTGTAAACCAAATAAACCCTCTGCTTCCTAAGTATCTCTGGGTCATGGAGCTTATCACAGTAACAGGAAGCAAACTAGAACACTGTGTTTTTCTTTAATTTAAATATCATCTTTCCACAAGTAGTTGTAATGTATCCTACCAGAACTAAATGTAAGTCCCATTTCTACACATTTCTTACTAATACTGGGCATTTTTAGTATTTTAAAAAATTAATTGTGAGGAATAATAGTCTTGGTCTGTTTTATACTTTTGACACTTCAAACAGAGGTTGGAATTAGTGACTTCTTTATTGCCATGTCTATCCATGTCCCTTTTTTGTCTTAAAAATAAAAAAACTGTTCTTTTTTTAGCATGCTGTTTTTTATTAATTTGTATAGCTTCATATTTTGAGAACATATGGATCATTGTATGTTTGAGAGATTCTTTTGGTGTGTTTGAATTTGGCTTTGTTTTCTTAATTTCATTTACATTCAGGAGGTCTTCTGGTTTCTGGTTTTTAAAAATTATTTTGAAGAAAGTAAATAATTATAAGAATGATTATTACTAAGATTAATATATTTTCAAATATTTATTTCAAATTTTCATTATCTAACTATCCACATTTATAAACAAAGGTACCCAAATCTATTTGTAACAGTGTAGACACTGACATTACTTAATAAAGAATAGTCATTTGTTTAAAACATTTACTGATTTGTCAATACTTTTCACTCTAGAGTGGAATACCACAGGCACCAAATAGCTATTTCTGACATACACTTGGCTCTTATTTATTTATTTATTTATTTATTTATTTAATGGTTTTTCGAGACAGGTTTCTCTGTGTAGCCCTGGCTGTCCTGGAACTCACTCTGTAGACCAGGCTGGCCTTGAACTCAGAAATCCGCCTGCCTCTGCCTCCCAAGTGCTAGGATTAAAGGCGTGCACCACCACTACCCAGCTTGGCTCGCTTTCTTAATTTTGTCCCACTGACATAGTCTTATACTTGTTCCATTAATACATTAAAGATTTAATATCTGAATTGGCAAAATCATTCTCACAGGCTACTTTTCTGTATATCTATGTGATATGGGTACATATTTACATGTTTTGGAGCACACATGTGTTTGCAGGCACAGGGGCATGAGGAGACCTGATGTTGTATTTGGATGTCTTCATAGATAATTCTCCATTATTTATTGAGGCAGGGACTCTCTGTCAGATCCAGGTTTAGCTGATGAACTATGGCAATCTGGCTAGGATGCTCCAGGGGTTGCTTCCTGTCTCTGCCTCCAGAGTGATGAAATTATAGGTGGCTACCACAACTTACATGGGTTTGGGGGACTCAGATTCCATTCCTCTTTCTTCCCTAGCAAGTGCTTTACTAATGGAGCCATCTCTCTGTCTTTTCTTAGTTTACTTTAATGAGCTATTTTTGTAATTACCATAAAATACTCTTCTTATAGATGTTAGAATGATTCTATTCAATAATTTTGCAATGTTAAGTCAAAGTTTTGAAACTTCTATAATGGGCTTGATAGACATTTTAATTACATTTTATTCCATATAAGACCATGATATATCTGCACATCTTTTATGCCTCTCTGCAAAGTTTTATAGAGTCTTTTATTCTTTATTTAAAGCAACTCACTTGCCTATATCATTATCTTGTATCTAAGTACTCAGGTTTCAGTGAAAACATTAACATCTATTCTTAAAAAAGCAGCACTTGTCTCTTGTGTCTAAAATTTCCAGAAGTGAAGGCAATCTGAAGCAAGTGTTCAGGGGATAAGAGATCTGGTCAGGGCTTGAGGTTAGATGTCAGGCGATTGTGCTTTTAGATTTGAAGTAGCAATGGGAGAAATGTTTATGGTCTTTGTGAAGGAAATTGACTAGTTTTTCTTGCATGCTCAAATATGTACAGTATATAAGACATTAGGATATGGTTGATTGTACATACTTTTTTCCCCAGACGTGGTAGAGAATCTGTCTACAACTTCAAAATCCTGTAACATTAGAATGTTCTTCAGTGACAATTTATTGACAGTAAATATGAACCTGATCTGTCTAGGGCAATAGCTGACTCTCATATTATGTATATTGATTTTTAAAAATAATTACTTGAGTGGAGATTATTCTGCCAACTATGAGGATATTTTATCATCTTACATTTCTTATTTCTGATGTGAAACATTTGTTTTCACAGAGAGCTCTACCCCTATGGAAGGAAGACTTCATTTCTTCGGCATATATTTTTTTTTTTACATTTTTATTTTTGGATGTTTATATTATTTACATTTCAAATTTTTCCCCTTTGGGACCCCCCTATCCCATCTCTCCACCCCTGCCTCTATGAGGGTGCTCCCCCACCCACACACCCACTCCTATCTTCCCTCTCTAGCATTCCTCTACACTGGGGCATCTAACACTCTCAGGCCCAGCCTGTCCTCCCACTGATGGCCAACAAGGCCCTCCTCTGCCACATATGTGGCCAGCTCCATGGGTCCCTCTATGTGTAAGAAAACGCTACACAGGATGCCAGTTTTCAAGGAAAACTTAAGCCCAATATATAGAGAAGAGCCAGCAGAGACAAAGGAGTCCTGATGGATGGAATTCTAGATGACTTTCACTTTGGTATAAAGTGGCACTATTCTTTCTGTATATTTAAAGGCAGATGGTGGTTGTATAGACAAAATGCAATGAAGTCAAGGCAATTATTCATTTCCTTCTAACTTTTGGAATGTGCTCTGGAGGGAAAAAAGTTGCTTTGGGGCCTTACATTATGCAAATGTCTTGTTTTTGCTGATTGAATTCTGAGAGGAAATGATGACACAGTTTTCTACTCTGCCTGTCTTCTAATTGTTGCTGTAGTACTAACCACATAGAAGAAAGCAGCCTTAATGGCATTTACCTTGAGGATGTATAGAAAAGCTGTTACGTGTAAAATTATTTCAAACACAGAAAATATGCTTCAGATACCTTTCCATGCCCTGTGGTTTGCTGGTTCTGTGGTTGGTGGCCTGGTTTCTCAGGCTGGTAAAGAGCTTAGCCACTGTCAGTGTGTGTCTCATTTTATAAATGGCTTAGTTTTGCTTGTCTAGTTTCCAAACATTCTAAGATGTCTACCTGATCCTCCCATCAACTTATTCAAAGCAATGATTTCCTGTTCAATTAAAATGATTCTTCAGATGAAGAAACTAAATAGGTCCAGAGCCAGAATCTTAGATTTAGAATATGTATGTGTTTGTGTGTGTGTGTATATATGTATGTATGTATGTATGTGTGTGCATGTGTGTGAACAGATGTGTGTGTATGTATGCGTGTGTATGTATGTGTGAATATGTATGTTCACACACACACATTTCACTTCAAGAGCTGACAGAAAAATACTCAGCATCTGGATTCATTGGAGGCTATGGCAGAGGCAGAAAAGAATACCATGTGAGGTCATACATATTTGCTTCCATGGAAGGCAGTGTTCTCTAAAGTTCTGTTCTGTTTGCTGAAGGAACACAACATCTCTTAGCACTCAAAGACTTACCTAGTGTGGGAGATGATTTACAGAATACGTCTGGAAACATAGGTTGCTGCTCAGTGAGTCCTAATACTATCACATCATGATTCTAACCAGCTGTTGATTCTAATGCATGCATTTATAGATAGACTGTTGCCATACATATTTATATCATTTCTTTTAGCTTTTGAGATTATAATATAATTACAACTTTTTTGCCTTCCTTTTCTTCCCTCCAAATCCTATGTACCCCTTCCTACTCTCAAAATCATGGCTCCTCTTAAATTAATTATTGTTACACACACACACACACACACACACACACACACACAGACAGAGAGAGAGAGAGAGGAAGAGAGAGAGAGAGAGAGAGAGAGAGAGAGAGAGAGAGACCTAAATATATAAATATAGCCTATTCAGTCTGTATAGTGCTATTTGTATGTATGTTTTCAGGGCTGACTATCTGGTATTGGATAACTAGCATTCTCTTCATTAAGAAAGACTATTTCTGCAGTTCTCAGCATTTCTTAGTTGCCTGTAGTTCTCTGGTAATTGAGGCCTTCTGGATATTCACCTCACACGCAATGTAAGCACATTTATTGTTGTGCATGTGCAGCTCATGTTTAGGCAATCATGTTGCTAAGTCTTTATGGGCACAGCTTCTACTATTTTAATGCAATCTGATGGACAACTCCCTGATCTTCTGGCTCTTGCATTCTTTCTGCCCCCTCTCCCACAATTTGGATACAGGAGTTGTGTTTCAGATTTTCCCATTGGGTTCCACAACTCTGCAATTTGATTAGTTGTGGTTTTCTGTAATGGTCTCTGTCTGTTGCAAAAAGAATTTTTCTTGGGGTGGTATGAGGACTTATTTGTGATTAAAAAGACAAATGATTAGAATGTGGTTAGGGATTTAGTTTAGTAACATGGTATCCATGGGTTCTTTCCCAACATCCAACACTTTACTAGTGCTGAGTTGATGGCTAGGCTTCCACAAGCATCCATGAGTTTTCTCTGGTTGAGTTGGTATTATGTCCAATTAGAGTGCTGTTGGTTACTGTCAAGTTATGCAAGTTACTACTCTATCAATAACAAATATCTGGCCATTCTGATTGTTGGAATTCATAGCACCATAACTGGGTAGAAATGTTGATAATTTCTCTGTTTTCAAAGCTTGTATGGTTCCATCTTTCAAAGCTTGTATGGTGCCTTGTAATTTGGATTTCCTTAACCCCAGGCACATACAGTGTGTTATTAAAGGTTTTTATTATGAAAAGATATAATAAATGTTGCTAATTAGTGTGATATTTCAATTTTTCTCCAAAATAGCAATTGCTTATAGTGAAAAGAAGATGATGACCCCAGTGATGACAGTGGCACAAGCAGTACTTCTCAATGCATTGTTTCCATAGGTAATTTTAATTCTCATTTTGTTAATGAAGAAAATTGCATCTTACAGTGGTTATGCAAGTTGCCTATGACTATACCAACCAGTGTACAGTACAACTTACGTTTAGAAACTAGACTTCGTTTTTATGACAAAACCTTTTCTAGTTGTATTTGCTAGTGTGTAGGTAATTTAGAATGACATAAAGACAATTCCCTTATTAATGGATTGTTTTGTGTTTGTTGCTTTAATTTTTCTTAGTCCCAAGGTGTATGTTTTCCTTCTTGTCTTTATTGCATCTGTAAGAATTTTATATATGTTATTGTCTATTCCCAAAATGAAGAACTTTATTGATTTCTCAATATAGTAAACATTTTTCAATTTTATTTTTTGTATTTCTTGTTTTCTTATTCTTCTCATTGAACATTTTAAACTCCTTATTATGTCTTCTGTTTTTCTTCTTTTAAAATTAATCAGAATGATAATGTTTCAACAGAAACTTTTTTATTATGAAGTTAATACATACGTACCATGTCTCTGAACATTACTTAAAGCATCACACAAATACTATTTATTCAATTATATGTCTCTCTAAATGCTATGTGCCAGGGCATGTGTGTGCATTTCCCTGTGAAGGCCAAATGGCAACTTCAAGTCTAACTCATTCCTCAGGCATTAGACACCTTTGAGAAAAGGTCTTCCACTGGCTTAGAACAACTCATCAAATAGGTTAGGCTTGGTTTCCACTGAAGCTCATAAATCCTCTTGTAATCCATTCCCAGGTACTGCGACCATAAGTGTGAGCTAGCATACCTAGCTTTTATTATGAGGGTTTAGGAAATCAAACTCCATTCCTGCTGCTTACACGGCAAGGGTTTTATAGAATCATTTTTATTGCAATATATAGTATAAAAAATGCTTTCAGTATTTTGGGGAAAGGATAGTATGTGTTTTATATCTAAAGATAAGATAGTTTCTCATTTTAACTCTGATCAGAATTTTGTTTATTTGGTTTGTGGTTTTTTTTTCTTTTTCATTTTGAAACTGAGTTTCATTTGATGGCATTAGGGATAGACTTCTATTGAACAGATACATTAAAGCTCATTTCTATGGAATAATAATTTTATTCACATTTATTAAATCTGCTTCATCAGTTATATTGCCATTAGTTGGATATTTTAGTCTTACTTACTGGTATCGCCAGAATATGAATATGAGTTTATATTTGCCCAATCAAACAGGTTCAGGGAGTATGAGGTTTGGATAGGAAAACATACAACTTTTATTTTATCCAGAAGAGTAATTTTCTAGGTAAAATTACTAACAGGCTACTAATGTTGTTTTACTAACAAACCCAGATGCCTCTTGTAGTCTAAAGATATACAAAGTAGAGATTCTTGTATGAGACTTTCTATACAGTTTCCATCTAATTTTGTAACATCTTGAAAACCAGAATTTGTTACAACGAAAATATCCTCACAAGAGTGACTAGTGACATTTTACTCACCTCTAGCCAGACTTAAATTGGTGTAAGCAGCAGCTTGGCTTGTTTGTGTCTCCTGCTCTATTTACAAATGCCTTAGCAGATAACTTGAGGACCAAACCTAATAAGTAGTCACCTTCTTTTCTTAAAGGAAAGCATATCACTTTTCTTCAATTTTGTTTTACTTTTACTGCCTATTAAGTAAAAGAACACTTGTTAGTTTAGGGATTTACAGTACATTTGCATATCTTGTGTCAACTATCATCTTGAGATGTTAAAATTTTTATGAATCATCATGATCTGTAGCATGGCATCTCTACCAGATACGTTGATGTCACCATCCTTAATAATATCAGCTTTAAAAATAATGAATGCTCTTTGTTCCTCAGGAAGTTATTATCCCTCATCCAAGAAGATATGAGTATCTCATTTACTGTGATGTCCAGAACATCCTATGGTCACTGTTTACTGGGGAACAGGTGTTGAAACCCCTACAAGAAAGAGAAGAACGGACAGTATCCTACAAGGCCATTGTTTCCTACATGCAGTGTGGAAATGACAGATAATCACTTAATTTTTTCCAATACACAGCATTATAGAGACCCAATTATGTAAGATGGAATTATCCTTGATTATTTTGGATTAAAATCCTGAATCTCAACAATAATCAGGATTAATTGGAGATATGTTGGTTTGTTATCAGCATACGGGAAGAAGCCTATAGAAATTGTCCTATTACCCACTTTGTATTAAAAGCACAAGAACACAGTTTTAAGTACATCATATCTAAAGAGAAAACTATTAGTTAAAGATTAAAAATTTCAATTTCATGATCAAATTTAGTAGGGAAAATCTCCAAAAAGTAATGGGGACAAAACTCAGATTATATGGGGCATGGGGAATAAATACAAATCCAGGTAGAGAATGGATCTGACACCTCCCAGGACAAGCTATGTGCAGGGGATAAGAAAGAAAATTAAGTCTCTAATATTTTACTATAGTCACAGTGGCTACTAGTGACTAAGAGGTGACTAGCCTACACAGGGCAGATGTACCAGATCAAGTGATCACTCACACCATGAGCTAGAAGTGGGCCTGGGTACTGTGCTATTTCATTGCCCATATCTACCCAGAAGTGTGTTTAATTTAAAAGTTGACTTACTCACTTTATAACATTTTAACATAATATTTCAAACCATGGATGATATCAGGAAACTGAAACCATGGAAACAAAACTGTAGACATGGAAGAGCAGAGCATTGATCTGGGTGTGAGACTCTCCTGAGCGTGTGTTCCTGAAGGGTTGCTCAGAAAGCAATCAGATGCCAGTTAGATAATAGGTCAAATACACAGTCATGATGTTCAAGATGCTGTGAGAGAAAAGGTTGTCCAAATAGGCCAGAAAACTGAGAAAAAGCAGATAGATGCAAGTGCCTAGTTGTCTTCATTTGGCTGAAGAACAGTTTATAGAGGAATGGTGATCGGTTAGATAGAAGAGATCAAAAGATACAGTACCATAGTCAACAATCTGCATGCATTTTATGATGGGTGGCTCTACTGAATAGGTTTATTACTACAGTTATAATGACACAGATGCATTTGTGTTCCCCAAGGTTGGAACTTTTAATATGAAGAAGTAAATGTCGACATTGTAGAAACCCGCTCAGTTAATTTTAGTTAAAAAAATAAAATAAAACAAAAAAATAAAAATGTCATGCATACTCTGAGCAACAAGGGCAGCTTTTGCTGTAGTTTTTTCCCTTTGATTTTGTTTAATGTTTCTTTTTAAAAATTAATTTATTTACATCCCAAATGCTGCCTCCTCCTGGACTCCTCAGAGAATCTCTCCCCAAGCCTCCCTTTTTTGCCTCTGAAAGAGAAGAACATCCTAGGTATCTCCCAAGTCTCTAGAAGATTAGGTGCATCTTCTCCTATTGAGGAGAGACAAGGCAGCCCTCTACTATACATGTGCCAGGGCCTGGGTACAGAGCAGGTATGCATTGGTTGGTGGCTCAGCTTCTGAGAGTTCCTATAAGTCCAGGTCTTCCTATGGGATTCCTATGCCCATTGGTGCCTTCAATAATTCTCTCAACTCTTCCATAAGGGTTCCCTGACCTCTGCCCCATGTTTGGCCCTGGGTATCTGCATCTGCTTCAGTCAGCTGCCAGGTGGAGCTTCTCAGAGGACAGTTATGCTAGGTTCCTGTCTGTAAGCATAACAGAGTATTACCACTAATAGTGTCAGGGATTGATGCTTGCCCATGGGATGGGTCTCAAACTGGGCCAGTAATTGGCTTGCCATTCCTTCTGTCTCAGTTCAACTTTGACCATTCATTTCCATTAGATATGGCAAATTTTGGGTTGAAAGTTTTATTGGTGGGTTGGTGTCTTTATTCCCTCCACTGGAGGTCCTGCCTGGATACATGTTCCATGTCCACACAGTTAGGCATCTTGGCTAAGGTCATCAGCATTGACTCCTGGGAGCATATCTCATCCCAGGTCTCTGGGACTTTTAAAGAGATTCCTAGACCCTTCACACCTAGCAGCTGCATATTTCTATTCATTTTTCTGGCCCTCTGGCCCTCTCTCCACACCTGATAGTCCTTCCTTCTTCCTCCCCTCTCCCACCCAGGTCCCTTGCTCCTTTCACCTCCCATGACTATTTTGTTCCCCCTTCTAAGTGATATTCAAGCATCCTCATTGGGGCTTTCCTTGTTTAATTTCTTTGGGTCTGTGGGGTATATCATAGCTATTCTGTACTTTGTGGCGGATATGCACTTATTGAGTACATATCATACATATCCTTTTGGGGTGTGGGTTACCTCACTCAGGATGATATTTTCTAATTCTATCCATTTGCCTGCAAAACTCATGATGTCCTTGTTTTTAATAGGTGAATAGTGTAAATGGACCACATTTTTTTTTTTTTATCCATTCTTCAGCTGATGGATATCTTGGCTGTTTCCACTTCTGGCTATTACAAGTAAAGCTGCTATGAACATAGTGGAGCATATGCCCTTTTGGTATGGTGGAACATCATTTGTTATATGCCCAGAAGCAGTAGAGCTAGTTCTTCAGGTAGAACTCTTTGGAATTTTCTGAGAAACCACAAGATTGATTGCCAGAGTGGGTGTATAAGTTTGCAATCCCACCAGCAATGGAAGAGTGTTTCCTTTTTTTCACATCCTTGCCAGCATCTGCTGTTTCTTGTGTTTTTGGTCTTCTCCATTCCAAATGTTATGAGGTAGAAACTCAAGGAATTGCATTTCACTGATGGCTAAGGATGTTGAATATGTCTTTAAGTGCCTTTCAGATATTCAAGATTCCTCTCTTAAGAATTCCCTGTTTAGCTCTGTACCCCATTTGTTAATTGAGTTATTTGATTTTCTGGAGTCTAACTTCTTGAATTCTTTGTATATTTTGGATATTCGTCCTCTGTCAGATGTAGGGGTAGTGAAGATGTTTTCCCAATCTGTAGGTTGCCTTATTGTCCTATTGAAGGTATTCTTTACCTTACAAAAACTTCTCAGTTTCATGAGGTCCTATTTATCAATTATTGATCTTAGAACCTGAGATATTGGTATTTCTCTTCTATTAGATTTAGTGTATCTGGTTTTATGTTGAAGTTATTGATTAATTTGTGTTTAAGTTTTGTACAGGGGGATAAATGTGGATCTCTTTGCATTCTTCTCCATGTAGACATCCAGTTAGACCAGGATCATTTATTGAAAATGCTCTCTGTTTTCCATTGTATGGTTTTAGCTTTTTTGTCAAAAATAAAGTATCCATAGATATGTGAGTTTATTTCTGGGTCTTCAATTCTATTTCATTGATCCACATGTCTGTTTCTGTACCAATAGCAGAGTTTTTTTTCAAGCTCTGTAGTACAGCTTGAGGTCAGGCATGATGGCTCCTCCAGAAGTTCTTTTATTGTTTAGGATCATTTTAGCTATTGTGTTTTTGTTTTTGTTTTTGTATTTGTTGTTGTTGTTTTATTGTTTTTCCATATGAAGTTGAGAATTGCTCTTTCAAGGTCTGTAAAAAATTGTGTTAGGATTTTGTTGGGATTTGCATTGAATCTGTAGATTGCTTTTGGTAACATAGTTTTCACTATGTTAATACTACATATCTATGAGCATGAAAGATCTTTGCATTTTCACATTTTTAAATTTTTTTTTATGAAAATATATTTTCACATTAAAAAGATTTAAAAATTAAGAAGTCTTTCTGCTCCACAATGAGATACAATAATCATTAACTCATATTTTATACAGTAGTGTCTATTTCTGTACAGATCAACAGGTGATAAAATAAAGAACCATTAAAAATGTGGAAAAGATTGAATAGATATTTCTCTGAAGATGTACATCATTACCAATAATTAGGAAAAATAATTAAAATACAGTGAATTACTAATCTACAGCCATCACAATATCTATTATAAAGACAAAGCTTAAAACAAGTTCTCTTTGTATAAAGACAATGTTCAGAAAACAAGAAAGGATGTTGAAAACAGGAATCCTTGGGCATTGCTCATGGATGGAGTATGTTGTAGCTCCACTAGAAAATATGATAGTGACTTCTTAAAAATACCAAACCAAATTATTATTTGATCCAGCAATACTACTTCTGTGGATGCCTCAAAAACTTGAAAGCAGTCTTCTGGGCATAGTATTACATGTCTGTATCCCATGTTCAGTCAGTATGAGCAACATAATGGGTTCCCAGCCATCCTAGGCTATAGAATGAGATGCTGTCTCAAACAGAAAACAAAAAAGAAAAGAGATACTGAAATATGACTAAGCACCCAGGGAAAGGAAAATAAGAATAATCTACCTGGCTATCTGTCATGAAGCATGTTCTCAGTAGTAAAGAAAAACCAATACTTACTCAAGAATTAATAATTACACTCACTTTAATCTAAATTTAGGACTAGAAAATATGCTCTAACATAGTTTGCTAGCTGTAAACAAAAAAAAAATAACATAAAAGTGGTTATAGATTGGTATGTCCTAGCTCACTAACAGGAATATACAAAATCTTCCACCAGACATATGCTCCATATTAATCTCAACAATGAAGTTTACTGAAGATGAGATTATATTGAAAACATAAAAAAGTCATAGAGTTACAAGTTAATGTTTGCTATTAGGAATAAATCCAAAATGTTGGATAACTCATTCTTTTTTTTGTTTTCTTTTTTTTTTAATTTTCTTATATCTTTCTTTGTTTCTTTGTTTCTTCTTTCTTTCTTTCTTTCTTTCTTTCTTTCTTTCTTTCTTTCTTTCTTTCTTTCTTATCTTACAATTTATAGTTTGAACTGAGTTCATTTGATTTTGTCCATGCTCAAGCATCTTTAGCCATGCTCAGCTGGGATCAATCTTGGGAGTTCAGTAAGCTTTTGTATTGTGTGGAGAATGGCTCTGTAGAGAATAGATGGACTAATATGCCTATCAAGATATCCTCCTTCAAATAATTCCGGGTATTAGCAACAAGAATCCCAGGAAACAAGCATAACAATGCAGGCCCCCTGAGACCCAGCATCAGAACTCAGATAGTGTCGCACCCACTAAAGTTTAATGCACAAAAATGTCACAATCCTACCTCAGTTTTAAGGGATGGAGAAAAATACTTCACCTTTTTACGATACTGTGCACATAGACAAGGCAGAAACTATGTGGAGTTCTAAAAGGCAAGCAGTGGATATTGCGATAGCCTGTGCTGTTTTAGGAGTGTCTTGAACTCCCCTGACCAACAATTTAAAAGTAGGTTTCTCATGTCAGATACTATAGGTTGTGTTAGATAGTCTATAGCTCATTAGGGGAACATTATCACCCTAAGTGGCATAACCTAATTTAAATTATTTTTGTAGGTATACATACACATACATATGATTCTTATGACTTTTATTGATACTTTATTTACATTTCAAATGTTTCCCCCTTTCCAGATCTTCCCTTTGGAACCCCCTATGCCTTCCCCCATCCCACTGCCTCTATGAGGGTATTCCCGCACCCACCCACCCATTCTCATCTTTATTTTCTCATATCTTTAGGGACATGAAGTTCTTGTCATACAAATCTCTCACTTGATTAGTCAGAGTTATATCAAGATATTTTATATTTGTGGCTTTTGTGAACAGTGTTGTTTCCCTAATTTCTTTCTCAGCCATTTTATCATTTATATAAAGGAGAGCTACTGATTTATTTGAGTAAATTTTATATCCAGCCACTTTGCTGATTTGTTTATCAGCTGATGGAGGTGTCTGGTAGAATTTGACATCTTTCTTTCCAATTTGTATCTCCTTGATCTCCTTTTGTTGTCTAATTGTTCTAGCTAGAACTTTAAATACTTTACCGAAGAGATAGAGAGAGTGAACAGCCTTGTCTTAACCCTGATTTTAGTGGGTGCTTCAGGTTACTCTGCATTTAATTTGATATTGAACATTAGCTTGTTGTATATTGCTTTTATTATGTTTAGGATGTGCCTTGAATCACGGATCTGGCATCTATTAGTTTTGTGTACCCAGTGATGCTCATTTCAGAGCCCTTAATCATCTAGTTATAGTGTCAGAAGAAATAAGGCACCGGTTTTCTGAATCAGAGGGTGAAGACTTTCTTAGAAGAACATATGTGGATCTGTGTGTAGGTGTGGGAACAGGAAGTTATAGTAATAATTTAAAGGAGCCTCATATAATGAGCTATCTAGACGGAATTGGTATAAGACTCGGGATCAATTGCAATGCTGAAATTCCAGCTGAGTTTAGAGGTCATGATTCAGAAATAAGCAGCTTTTATAGTAATTTGATTTATCCCACATTGCAAGTTACCTTAGACACAGATGTACAGAGGGCCAATTATCAAAACTGTTCTAACTTACTGGAAGAGGATGTAAAAGTAACATTATGTTACTATGTATTATGTTACTAAATGCTGTGTAATAGCCTGGGGTTTTGAAATATGAATCCATTTGCTTAGTCCTCCTCCTATGTTGATCTAAGAAACAAGACTTATTTATTTTATTTAAAGTTGCTTTTCTTTCATAGAATACATCCTGACCACAGTGTCTCCTTTCTCCACTCCTTTAGCTCTCCCCCAGGCTCAGCTACCCTCTTCCCTAGATCCACCCAACCTCCATCTCCCTTCAAAGAAGAGAAGGCCTCCAAGAAACAACAACCAAGCACAACAAAACAAAATATAATTAGACAAAACAAAAGTCCTCACTCTGAAGCTGGATAAGGCAACCTAATCCAAGTATCAAATCAATACTCTGCTGCTATTAGCTGGGTAATCTCTTCCCTGACCAATAGTGGAGCCAAGAACACGAAAGAGAAAGGATGAATGTCCTCTCTCCACAGTACAGTGCTGAGCAAAGGGACTGAAGAAATAATAAATGTTAAAGATGATTTTGATCTCTGTTTATATGATATAGTAGTGTTATTTTGATTAGAGCAGTTATCCTTAAGTAATACATTTATTCTGAATTAAAAACTGCATATATAAGAACATTTATAATAAATTAGTATGTCTTAAGTACTCAGTCTGTGCTATGTCAAGTGCTCAAATTTAAGTATGTTATTCCACTTGTTCCTTACAACCAAAGACTGAAAAAGGTGTTATTATTTTACTTCTTTTATATACATGGAAATTAAGGCAATGTGCCCAAAGCTATGCAGCTGGTATTGAATGAAGCCATAATTTAAAGCTAAACCCAATCTAAAGCTTATAATTTTAACACGAATCTACTTTTATTTTTTCCCCTACTTGTTTTTTTTAAGTGTTAGCATTAAAAAAAAAAAAATGAAGAAAGAACCTTAAATAGTACACTCTCTACCAAAAATTTTAAAACTTAGACCCATCCACCAACTTTTGCATTTAAAATTTTCAATAACATGACTCAGGCTTCTATAAAAGAATCCCTTCATGATAATGTTGGGTTCTTGATTATATAAGTTCTTCAATAATTGTTAATTAAAGTTCTCCAAACATCTACAAAGAGCAGTATTAGAATTTGTCTTTTCTCTGTGGGTTTTCTTTCCTTTAAATGTTTCACGTTGTTTTTTTTTAAAAAAAAATGACTACTGATTATCATTAATTCTAGGTAGTAAATGCTAAGTTAACATTTAAATCCAATTGATTAATATGTTTATAAATAGGAAATTGAAATGATTACAGAAGATAACCAGAATAAACAGTTGAAATAGTGTAACACCCACTCTAATGAAATCCTAGGCAAGTAATAATTTTCAGTTCACTGTGGCATATTCAGGAAAATACAAAATCTAAAATTATATTTATCAAGGCTGTTAGAACCTTTATTCTAAAACAGGGAAGGGCATTCCTTCACACTACTCATATTTGAGGCCGTACTGTATGATGTGTAGCAGCTACAAGAAAAATAAGAAAAGAATGTGACATGTTTATAAGATAAAACAGGAAAATAAGAATGTTGATCTACAAATTTCATAACTTTTAATATAGAATTTAGAAATAGGCAAAAATACTCACAAAACCAATTAAAACAGCAAAAAGAAAGATCAGAATTTCCCATAGAATTTTGGAGGGGACATGTCTCAGTAAAGCACACTTGTGGCATTTTCAAAAGACTTGTCTTTGTGTCGACAATATTTTTATATGTGCCCAGTAATTTTACTGATCATTTTCAAATTATATGTGATACGAGTTGATAATTTATTTTGTCTTGCTATTGACTTAGATACTTAAAACAATGACACTATTTTACACACACAAATACTGTAAATTTTACCCTGGAATCACAAAAGTAATTAAATTTTCTTTTCAGCTGTGGATCCTTTCCTCTTGCTATCTTTAATTAGTTATGCTGTTCACTGAGCATTCATGTCTGTAGAAGATGAGGACAGCTAGGAGGATTTCTGGGATTGGAACACTTGCCGTACAAGTGTGAGAACTTGAGTTTGAACCCTAAGAAGCAATGTAGTGTAACCATGCCAAGGACCAACCTCAGCTTGGAGAGAGATTCTGAAGAAATGGTGTTTGAGAATGGCAAAAGAACGAACTCAAAGTCAAATCAAGGGTACAAGTTGACAGCCTTGTTCTGTGCTCAAGATGGCTATCTAGATAGCTCTCTGTAGATAGCTCTTGATTCTGTAGTCTGCTGGAGATAGCTTTCTGCTCAAGACAGCTCTCTCTGCTTTAGACAGTTCTCTCTTGCTAAAGAAAAATTCTAGAAGCTGTCTGGATAGCTCATGGGTTTTCTGACCAAAGTCAGAAAAGCTGCTAGAAAAAATTCTAAAAGAGCTGTATTCACTCTCCAAGCAGTTCTCTCTGGGTAGTTGTGGGAAATTTTTTGAAAAGATGTGTTTGCTTTGGAGCATCCTCAGACAGCTCATTCAGATAGCTCAGCTCCTGCAGAGCAAAGCAAAGTCTTTTATTTACTTATCAGTTCAGTCATTTACTCTAGGTTCCCTTTGTCCCAGGAATCAGCATCCCATGACCTTAGTCCATTGATTTGTAGAGGAAGACAGCAAACACTTTTAAAAAAAAAACCAAAACCAAAAACAAAAACAAAAAAACCCTGGAGATCTGCCTGCCTTTGTAAATGCAAATAATAAACTTAGCTGGGTGGGATCCCATGGTGAGATTAACATTCTGACCAAGCCTAGACCTAAATTCACTCTCAGTCTGACCTTCAACTCAGGAGTCTGCCTACCTTTGTATCTTTCTGATAAGCTGGCTCTTAGTGCAGCTGCCTCTGTTTGTTTGTTTTTTTTAAGTCTATGAAGTCTTCATATAATTCATATTTCATCCTTATATTTTTCATAGTAGAGAAATTATATTTTTTTAACTCATGTTTTCAGAGTTCTTTCCCACAGCAGCAAGGGCTATCCTGAAGGACACAACTTTTACCTATACAGACATAGACATACCCTTGACTCCTGGACTCACGCTGTCTTTGATTACCGTGAAGTCAGTAACCTTGGCAGAGAGGACATTCCCTGATAACCTTGGCAGGGAGAATATCTTCCAATAACCTTGGCAAGGAGAATATTTCCCAATAAACATGGCAGGGAGAATATTTCCTGAAGAGGAACATAAAGTTCACACACACACACACACACACACACACACACACACACACACACCTCACAACCAGGAACTGTCAACACTTGTTAAGATCCATGCCCTGCTGGGTCTGTTCTAGGGGTAGGAACCATGTCACACTGACCTTGCACATGGTCAAGCAGGACTTGACACAAGGATCTGTAATACCAGCACTTCTCAGTGGAGACTGGAAGCAGGGAAAAGAGAATCCCTCAAGTTTATGGAGCAGATAATCTGCATCCAGAGCAGGAAAACAACACAGACCTCTTCTCAAACAAGACTGACTAATACCTTGAGTTGTATACACACACACACACACACACACACACACACACCCCAGTTCATTTCCAGGTAGAGCTTGACTAATTTTAAAATACTGATTTTTAAATATAATCACATGCATATAATGTGTCTCTGTCAAATTTATCTCCCACTTTCCCTCTCTAACTTGTCTTGTTTTTCCCCAACACCAATTTCTCCAAACTTCATGTTCTCACTTTGTCACTGTCTCTTTATAATCCAATGTGTTCAATCAGTGGTGCAGATACACTGATGGGTCTAGGGGCATCCACTGAAGCTTGGCCAATCTACCAGGGACCCATCTGTGAAGAAAACTGACTCATCCTCCCTGAATATCCATCAACTGTCAATAGCTTTTCATTCTGGGGTGTGGTCAGCTATGCCCCTCTCTCATCTATACTAGAATGTAAACTAACTTGGTTGTGTACAGGTCTTGTGTGTATTCAACCACAGCTGTCATGGGACCATTTGTGCATTAGTCTGTCGTGTCCAGATGAAACTTTTTGCCCTGGTCCTCTCTGACCTCTCTTAAAATTGTTAAGCACCTCTATAATGATGTTCCCTCATGTATAGCTGAGTGCTCTCTGTGCATTTTTTCTCTTCACTTTTGACTGGTTGTGGGTCGAATTTTTATAATTTCTAGTTAATTTTATTTTATACATTATTTTTGTCACATTTCTTTCTCCTCCCCAAACTCCTCTCAGATCCACCCCACATTCCTACCTATCTAACTTCATGCATGCTTATCCCCCCTCTGAAAAACAAATAAGAAAACCAACAAAAATCCAAATAGAAAAAAATAATATAAAGAAAGAAAATCAATTAGATAAAATACATGGAAACCAAACCAACAATTAGCAAGCAAGCATGTGTACAGAGATTCATGAAGATATCTTTCCAGGGCATTCATTATTATAGTTTGTACAGTATATAACTGGATAATACTAGAATAATTGATAACTCTTTTCTCTTTCTGGTAATAGGAAAGCTATGTAGTATGGAGGAGCTTTCATTTTGATTTCTGCAAGTCTTGTGATAGAAGACTAGTGTTTATAATATATGAAAAAAATTGGGAATGAATAACAAACAAACAAACAAAAATGCAGCTAAGCACCAAGAAAGCAAACACCTCAATTGAAAAGTAGAATAAACGAAGTTTTCTTAAAAATAATTATGAATAACTAAGAGATGTTTTTAAAAGTGTTCCATATTCTTAATAATCCTATAAATGCAAATAATGTCTACTTTGTGACTTCATTTTAACCTAGTTCAAATAGCTAAGCTCAAGAAAAGAAGTGCTGTCATGGGTATGGAGGGAGAGAACCTTATGTACAAAGAGTGAAAACAGGAGCAGTGAAAATGGAATTCAGTGTGGTTATTACTAAAAAGCTAGACTAGGTCTACCATATAACCACCAAAACATGCCTTAACATGTATCCAGAAGCTGTCTCTTTTTTAAGATGCCTAGCAAAAAATATATCCTTACTATGGCCACACTCTATTATTGAGGCAAGTCACAAAGATTTGCCTAGGTTCAAGGGCATGGTGTGAATATTCTATAGGGATGACAAAGTTCGGTCATAGCATAAACTATGGAAAGTTTTACCGAATTAGTATTTTTTACACTGCATTGAAATGTCTTTATAAAATCTATTACTATGGACAACCAACGCAAGACAACAAAAGTACATGAAGACAAATATTAGACAAATTGACCTTAAACCCAGTAATTTCTATACATTTTCATTATTGTCTGTCTGATTTCACATAAAGTATGTCTGATTTTTAAGTTTCTTATTTTCATTTGTTTCCTCTTTTAGCCTACAGTAAAGTTTTGCTAATTTTCTAATCATTAAATGGTAAAAAGATACACCACATGTTGAAGGCATCAACTTTCTGTGCCTTTGGCTAGTATGACTACTCTATTGCATTTGGGAAAACAGTCCTGTGGATTCATTTCCCCTCTCTCTCTCTCTCTCTCTCTCTCTCTCTCTCTCTCTCTCCTTTTTTATATATATTTTTTATTTTTGATACTTTATGTACACTTCAAATGTTTTCCCCTTTCCAAGTCTCCCCTTTGGAAAACCCCTATCCTATCCCTCCTCCCCCTGCCTCTATGAGGGTATTCCCCCACCCACCCACCCACTCCCGTCTTTCCTCCTTGGCATTCCCCTATATTAGGGCATCTAACACTCAAAGGCCCAAGGGCCTCTCCTCTCACTGATGGCCAACAAGGCCCTTCTCTGCCACATATGTAGCCAGCACCATGGATCCCTCCATATTCACTCTTTGGTTGGTGGTCCAGTCTCTGGGAGCAATGGAGCCTGACCAGTTGACACTGTTGCTCCCTCCCCATGGGGTTGAAAATTCCCTCAGTTCCTTCAGTCCCTTCTCCAATTCCTCCATCTGGGACCTCACGCTCAGTCCAACAGTTGCTGTGAATTGCATTGTGGGTATTCCAAAATTTTGAGCTAATATCCTCTTATCAGTGAGTACATACCGTGTTTGTTCTTTTGTGACTGAGTTACCTCACTCAGGATGATATTTTCACGTTCCATCCAATTGCCTGTGAATTTCATGAAGTCAATGTTTTTAATAGCTGAGTAATATTCCATTGTGTAAATATACCACATTTTCTGTATTCATTCCTCTGTTGAGGGACATCTGGGATGTTTCCAGCTTCTGGCTACTGTAAATATGGCTGCTATGAACAAAGTGGAGCATGTGACCTTATTATATGTTAGAGCATCTTCTGGGTATATGCCCAGGAGTGGTATAGCTGGGTCCTTAGGTAGTATTATGTCTGCTATTCTGAGGGTCTAACCAAACTGATTTCCAAAGTGGATGTACCAGCTTGCAATCCCACCAGCCATGGAGGACTGTTGATCTTTCACATCCTTGCCAGCATCTGCTGTCACCTGAGTTTTTGATCTTAGCCATTCTGACTGGTGTGAAGTGGAATCTCAGGGTTGTTTTTATTTGCATTTCTCTGATGACTAAGGATGTTGAACATCTCTTTAGGTGCTTCTCAGCCCTTCAAGTTTCCTCAGTTGAGAATTCTCTGTTTAGCTTTGTTCCCCATTTTTTGATAGGGTTATTTGTTTCTCTAGAGGCTAACTTCTTGAGCTCTTTGTATATTTTGGATATTAGCTCTCTATCAGATTTAGGATTGGTAAAGATCTTTTCCCAATCTGTTGGATGCTGTTTTGTTCTATTTACAGTGTCCTTTGCCTTACAGAAGCTTTGCAATTTCATGAGGTTCCATTTGTTGATTCTTGATCCTAGAGCATAAGCCATTGCTGTTCTGTTCAGGAACTTTCCCCCTGTGCCAACATGTTCAAGACTTTTATCCACTTTCTCTTCTATTAGATTCAGTGTATCTGGTTTTATGTGGCAGTTCTCGATCTACTTAGACTTGAGCTTTGTACAGGGAGATAGGAATGGATCAATTTGCATTCTTCTACATGTTGACCTCCAGTTGAGTCAGCACCATTTATTGAAAGTACTGGTTTTTTTTTTCTACAGGATGCTTTTAACTCCTTTGTCAGAGGTCAAGTAACTGTAGGTGTTTAGGTTCATTTTTGGGTCTTCAATTCTATTCTATTGATCTACCTGCCATTCACTTTACCAATACCATGCACGTTTTTATCACTACTGCTCTGCAGTACAGCTTGAGGTCAGGAATGCTAATTCCCCCAGAAGTTCTTTTATTGTTAAGAATAGTTTTTGCTATCCTGGGTTTTTTGTTATTCCAAATGAATTTGAGAATTGCTCTTTCTATGTCTATGTAGAATTGAGTTGGAATTTTGATGGGGATTGCATTGAATCTGCAGATTGCTTTCTGCAAGATGGCCATTTTTACTATGTTAATCCTGGCAATCCATGAGCATGGGAGATCTTTCAGTCTTCTAAGTTCTTTGATTTCTTTCTTCAGATACTTGAAATTCTTGACATACAGATCTTTCACTTGTTTGGCTAGAGTCACACCAAGATACTTTATATTGTTTGTGACAATTGTGAAGGGTGTCATTTCCTCAGCCTGTTTATCCTTCATGTATATGATGGCTACTGATTTGAGTTAATTTTATATCCGTCCACTTTGATGAAGTTGTTTATCAGTTGTAGCAGGTCTCTGGTGGAGTTTTTTGGGTCACTTAAGTGTATGATCATATCATCTGCAAATAGTGATATTCTGATTCCTTCCTTTACAATTTGTATGGTTTGACCTCTTCTTGTTGTCTAATTGCTCTAGCTAGAACTTCAAGTACTATGTTGAATAGATAGAGAGAGAGAGGGGGACCTTGTTTAGCCGCTGATTTTAGTGGGAGTACTTAAAGTTTCTCTCCATTTAGTTTGGTGTTGGCCACTGGTTTGTTGCATATTATTTTTACTATGTTTAAGTATGCTCCTTGAATTCTGTATCTTTCCAAGACTTTTATCATGAAGGTATGTTGAATTTTGTCAAATGCGTTTTCAGTATCTAATGAAGTGACCATGTGATTTTTTTCTTTGATTTTGTTTATGTAGTGGATTACATTGATGGATTTCTGGGTATTGAACCATCCATGCATCACTGTGATGAATCCTACTTGATCATGATGAATGATCATTTTGATGTGTTCTTGGTTTCGGTTTGTGAGAATTTTATTGAGTATTTTTTGCATTGATATTCATAAGGGAAATTGGTCTGAACTTTTCTTTCTTTGTTGGGTCTTTGTGAGGTTTTGATATCAGTGTAACTGTGGCCTCGTAGAATGAGTTGGGTTGTATTCCTTCTGTTTCTATCTTGTTGAATAGTTTGAAGAGTATTGGTATTAGGTCTTCTTTGAAGGTCTAATAGATTTCTGCACTAAACCCATCTGGCACTAGGCTTTTTTCTGGTTGGGAGACTTTTCCTGACTGCTTCTATTTCTTTAGGTGTTATGGTACTGTTTAGATGGTTTATCTGATCCTGAATACCTTGGTATTTGGTATCTGTCTAGAATCTTGTCCGTTTCCTCCAATTTTCCAATTTTGTTGATTATAGGCTTTTGTGGTAGGATCTGATGATTTTTTTAAATTTCCTCAGATTCTGTTGTTATATCTTCTTTTTCAGTTCTGATTTTGTTAATTTGGATACTGTCTATGTGCTCTCTGGTTAGTCTGGCTAAGAGTGTATATATCTTGTTGATTTTCTCAAAAAACCAGCTCCTAATTTTGTTGATTCTTTGTATAGTTCTTTTTGTTTCTACTTGGTTGATTTCAGCCCTGACTTTGATTATTTCTTGCCTTCTACTCCTCTTTGGTGTATTAGCTTCTTTTTGATCTAGAGCTTTCAGGTGTGCTGTTAATCTGCTAGTGTATGCTCTCTCCAGTTTCTTTTTGGAGGCATTCAGAGTTATGAGTTTTCCTCTTAACACTGCTTTCATTGTTTCCCATAAGTTTGGGTATGTTGTACTTTCATTTTCATTAAATTTTAGGAAGTCTTTAATTTCTTTATTTCTTCCTTGACCAAGTTATCAGTGAGTAGAGTGTTGTTCAGTTTCCGTATGTATGTGAGCTTTCTATTGTTGTTGTTGCCTTTGAAGACTAGCCTTAGTCCATAGTGATCTGATAGTAGGCATGGGATTATTTCAATCTTCTTATATTTGTTGAGATTTGTTTTGTGACTCATTGTCTGATCAATTTTGGAGAAAGTACCATGAGGTTCTGAGAAGAAGGTATATTCTTTTGATTTAGCATGAACTGTTCTATAGATATCTGTTAAATCCATTTGGTCCATAACTTCTGCTAGTTTCACTGTGTATCTGTTTTGTTTGTGTTTCCAAGATCTGTCCATTGATGAGACTGGGGTGGTAAAGATTCCCACTATTATTGTGTGAGGTGCAATGTGTGCTTTGAGCTTTAGTAAAGTTTCTTTTATGAATTTGGTTGCCCTTGCATTTGGAGCATAGATGTTCCGAATTGAGAGTTTCCTTTGATGAGGATGAAATATCCTTACTTATCTTTTGTGATGACTTTTTGTTGAAAGTTGATTTTATCCGATATTAGAATAGCTACTCCAGCCTTTTTCTTGGGACCATTTGCCTGGAAAATTGTTTTCCAGTCCTTTACTCTGAGGTAGTGTTTGTCTTTAACACTGAGGTGCATTTCCTGTATGCAGCAAAATGCTAGGTCCTGTTTTGTATCTAGCCTGTTAGCCTATGTCTTTTTATTGGGGAATTGAGTCAATTGATGTTAAGAGATATTAAGGAATAGTGATTGTTGCTTCCTGTTATTTTCTATGTTATTTTTATGTTTGTGTGGCTATCTTCTTTTGGGTTTGTTGAAAGATTACTTTCTTGCTTTTCTAAGATGTAGTTTCCTTCCTTGTGTTTTCCAACTATTATCCCTTGTAGGTCTAGGTTTGTGGAAATATATTGTGTAAATTTGGTTTTGTCATGGAATATCTTGCCTTCACATTGTATGACAATTGAGAATTTTGCTTGGTATAGCAGCCTGGGTTGGCACTTGTGTTCTCTTAGAGTCCATATGAGATCTGTCCAGGATCTTCTAGCTTTCATAGTCTTTGTTGAGAAGTCTGGTGTAATTCTGATAGGTCTGCCTTTATATATTACTTGGCCTTTTTCCCTTACTGCTTTTAATATTCTTTCCTTGTTTTGTGCATTTGGTGTTTTGACTATTATGTGACAGGAGGAATTTC
Organism: Rhynchomys soricoides; assembly: GCA_019843965.1. NCBI lineage: Eukaryota > Metazoa > Chordata > Mammalia > Rodentia > Muridae > Rhynchomys > Rhynchomys soricoides. The sequence continues at coordinate 1,804,571 of JADRCH010000148.1, read as the reverse complement.
TTTTATGGTCCAATCTATTTGGAGTTATGTAGGCTTCTTAAATGTTTATGTTCATGTATTTCTTTAGATTAGAGAAGTTTTCTTCTATAATTTTGTTGAAGATAATTACTGGCCCTTTAAGTTGGGAATCTTCACTCTCTTCTATACCTATTTTCCTTAGGTTTGGTTTTCTCATTGTGTCCTGGATTTCCAGGATGTTTTGGGCTAGGAACTTTTTGTATTTTGCATTTCCTTTGACTGTTGTGTCAATGTTTTCTATGGTATCTTCTGCATCTGAGATTCTCTCTTCTGTCTCTTGTGTTCTGTTGGTGATGCTTGCATCTATGACTCCTGATCTCTTTCCTAGGGTTTCTATCTCCAGGGTTGTCTCCCTTTGTGAATTCTTTATTGTTTCTAGTTCCATTTTAAATCTTGGATGGTTTTGTTTATATCCTTCACCTGTTTGATTGTGTTTTCCTGTATTTCCTCTTTAAGGACTTTTACCTGTGTTCTCTTGTATTTCTTTAAGGGAGTTATTCATTTCCTTCTTAAAGTCTTCTATCATCATCACGAGAAGTGATTTTAAATCTGAGTCTTGCTTTTCTGGTGTGTTGGGTTATCCAGGGCTTTCTGTGGTGGGAGAACTGTGTTCTGATGATGCCAAGTTGCATTGATTTCTGTTCCTTATGTTCTTGCCCTTGCCTTTCAACATCTGGTTATCGCTGGTGTTAGCTGGTCTTGCTCTCTCTGACTGTGTCTTATTCCTCCTGCAAGCCTTTATGTCAGTATTCCTTGGAGACCAGCTCTCTCTGAGATGAATTTGGGTTTGGAGAGCTGTGGTACAGGGTCAGCTCTGGGGTGAAGACAAAACCAGAAGGATCCTGTTCCCAGCTGTTCCTTGGTTCCTGTGTTCTGAAGACTCTGGGAGGGTCTCTCTTGATTGAGGAATTTGAACAGAAGTGGTGGTCTTCCTGTACTGAAAGGTGTGTTGGCACTCCTGGGAGACCAGCTCTCTCCTGGCACTGAGTAAGGAGCTCTGTGTCACAGGATCAACACCCTGGACTCAGAAGGAAACTGAAAGGCCACTCCTCAGTCCCTGTGTCCTGAGGGTTCTTGGATGTTCCCTCTAAGCAGAGGTGCTGGCCTTAACACCCCCCATCCCCCACTCACAGGCTTGTCCACACTCCTGGGAGGGTAGCTCTTTCCCTGTGTATTTGGGTATGGAGCCATGTGGCAACAGACCACAGGTGTAAACTGGAAGGGTACCGTCCCAGGCTGTTTTTGGTCCCTGTGTCCTGAAGATTCCAGTGGGTCCTCTGAGCAGTAGTAGTGGTTCTCTTACCACTACTCATGGGCTGTTCCACACTCCTGGGATGCTAGCTTTCTCCCAGAGCTATTTGGCTATGGAGCTTTGTGTCACAGGATCAGCTCCCTAGCTGCAGAAGGAAAATGGAAGCTTTATAACTGATTTTGAAAGTTAAAACTTGTATAAAATTCTAGCTCTTGAGTGTAAGTGAAGTACATTACATTTTTCCATACTAAAAAGAAAAAGAGAAATATTTATAAAAGACTCATGAACTCAAAAGTTTGCAGAGCCTTCTTTCTTGATTTCAGTGGATAGATTCCCTTCACAAGTGTTATAATGAGAACTGTAGGAAGGAGAAAGGTGTTTGTGGCTGCCACTTTCTTTCTAAATGTCAGGCAGAATACAGGCCAAGTTTAATTTTTTATGACCTCCATATCTCATTATTATGTTTACTTTGACAAGTGATTTTAATTATGGAAATATTTAACACTTATTTGATATTTCATTAACTTTATTTGGTAGCCAGAATGTTATTATTTCTATCCTATTTTGGTATTTTATATTCACATTGATCACTTCCCAACAGTCTGTATCTAATATAAAGTGTGTTTGGTAGGCAAAGAGACTTATCAGTATTTATAGTACCACATTAATGATAAATTTGGTTAACTTTTCACATAATAATTGTATATATTGTTACATTAACTGCACTGTTTTATAATGATTGCTTTATGTAACAGTTTGACCCGCCCATCACATCCATTCAATGAGGGGAAGTAAATAATACATCTATGTCCCAAGAACCTAGAATTACAAAGAAAACTAAGCAGTAGATACTTATTGAAATAAAAGCTCATGCTATTGTTGGTACATGATGAATTACTTGCAAGATTATTGAAGTAAATAAAAAATTTCCTCCACTCCTGTGCTGTAGAGTGTATAAATGGAGCAGATTTTATGAGGGTTTAAAATTCTCTCACCTATATTTGCAAAATGTAGAATAAACTCGAATTACAACATATGAGATGTGTTTGAAAACTCTAACTTAATTTAAAACTCTCATAAAAGGGAAATGCTTTTAAATGAACTGAAAACATAACGTACATATGGTCAAGCCAAAGTCTAGAGAATGTGTAAAATGTATGACTGAAGGTCTGATAGCTGAAATCAGAGAAATTCTCTCCTATGTTTGTGTATTGATCACTTTTGTTCAGTTCACTGTGGACTGAATATTAACTGTTTCATGGCTTTGTCCATTTTAGAAGTTTGCGGATCTTACTAAAGCTTTGTCTTTCTGTAACAATGACTTCTGTACAATATATCTTGGGATACTCATCTGTATATGTTCAATGGTTCATGAAACAACTTCAACAGGGACAGGAAAAAATGGCTAGTCTCATTTCACTGATGTTTCTGGATAAAGAAGACTAAATATGGAATGACCATTCTGCATTTACTAGCTTTGTACCCTTCAGTGAAGCATATGGTTTCAATATTTCTCTTTTGTTTATTGTAAAATGAGGTAGTCTGAGTGAGGAGTTTGTAATCTGGGATATTACAGTCTCAGAGGATTTTTCTGTCTGTAAGCATGATGGCAGCACTATTTCCACCATTAGTGGGACACTCTGAGGAACATATTTGTATAGGATAGACTTATGTCCTGAAACGTTTTCTTTATAAAATTTCCATTATTGTCTCTTCTGACAATACTGTGGAATCTTTCTCTAACCATAAGTTAACATATCTAGTTTTAAAACTTTTTCTAAGAAAACTGCTTAAGAAAATGGGTTTTTTTTTTGTCTCCATACGTGACTAAAAGGTGAATATTCTGTTTCTAAGAATCAATTAACAGCTTTTCTCTTTTTGTTGTGTTATTTTCATTGTATGTTTGACCACCTTAATTTAAAATAAGAACACCAATAAAGGACTTGACAAACAAAACAGAGCTTTAGGTCAAGATTCAAGATGAATTCTTGCATCTCTGTAGTCAGTTGGGTCTTCTGAATTCTCAGTGTTCATGTAGTCTACCTGACTTTTTCCTTGGAAAATGAAGAAAGAAAAGAAATAAGGAAAACAGCAGAAAAAGGACTTGCAAGTTACAGCATGGAGCTGCTTTCAGCCCTCTTTGATGCTCTCCAGAGAGGACAACCCAAGGACTTGTGCATCTTCCTAACCATACATAAATCAGGTTGAGACTTGTCCTTAATGGAATTGTGTCTGAGCTCTGAGAATGTCTTACGGGAGACTGAGCAAACTGTGCTATTTATGGTCTTAGGTGGTAAGGATACTGACACTTCTTTTTATAGCTAACGAATAAAATATGTCATTTGGGTGTCTTTATCCTATTGATGCAGACAGGAATATGGCACTGCTATTTGTTTTTAGACAAAAGGCATTATTTTCTTATGCTAAACAAAGACATATGATAGGCTCACCCATTGCTATTGTAATATGGGCAGCAGAACTACGATTTTCCTTTACTTACCATCATGTATCTAAGCATGTAAAATGTACTTCAGACCTTTTAGCTCTATCACCTTACAGTTTATATGGTGTTTGACTCTAAGTATTTAAGCTGTTTTTTTGACTACATTTATTAAAAACAATGATTATGTTTATGGTGAAAATTCTTTAACTTGATTTCCATTAAAAAAACCAGAGACTCTTAGGAAGCACCTTTTGTATAGGGCATCTTTTTAGTATCTATATCAGAATAGAAATGGTTGCAAATTTGCTGGTTTGGAAAATCATTATCTATGTGACCCTACGAAAATTAGAATTTAGTAAGCATAGCTAATCATGTCAGTTTTTCTGTTAAGCTTGATTAATTCTAATTACCAGATACATAGAAATTGATAGTAAAAGCCACAGTATTTTGTGTTTTGAGATTTAAAGTTACATTTGACTTTTAAACTCAGCCTTGCAGTGAAGTGATGGTAAGTATCCAATGTGTACTAGTAATAGATAATTTAATGTTTAAAAAAATTAGCAGCTTTTCATTGTTAATGTAAGAGAAGGATTTTCTACATTAAGTCTATTTGAATTCGAAGTCATACTTCTCCCTAGCTGAGGAGCTGTTGGCATTCAGTAACTGTCCTTAGAGTGAGAGTCAGTTTTCTTCAAGTATATTACCCCTAATAAGTTGACTGGAAAGCCTCATATCTAAGACTATATGGGTAGCATAGACTGGACCTGTTGGGTTTCATCAAAAACAAGATACAAGGTTGTGCAGGTAAGGAAGGGGAGATGGATCTGGGAGGATTTGTTGGATGACTCATAAAAGAACAGTATACAAAATTATCAAAGAATTAATACAACATGAAAGAAAAAATAAATCCTGGAATTTGGACTAGTGAGATGGCTCAGTTGGTGAAGTGCTTGCCACATAAGCACAAGGATCTGAGTTTGTATTGCTACAATTCATGAAAGAAAGAAAGAAAGTAAGAAAGAAAGAAAGAAAGAAAGAAAGAAAGAAAGAAAGAAAGAAAGAGAAAGCAAAAAAAGCAAGGTCCAGCAAGATGTACTTGTAATCCCAGGCCTGAGAAAGCAAATGCAAGCATTCATGGAGATGGTTGGCTGCTAGTCTGGCTGAGCCAGTGACTTCTAGTAATTGAGAGATTCTGTCCTAAGAAATATGGTGGGGCTATTTTGAGAAAGACTCCATGTTTAAGTGAACACATACATATATGCATGTATACAGCAGGACATACACACACACACACACACACACACACACCAAACAAACAAATAAACCCTGTATCTTTCTGTACAGCATCTGCAGCATCTGGCTTTTTCTCATACTGGTCTGTATTTACCTGTGGCTTACACTACTTGAGGACCAAGTACCAGAGAATGATCCTAACCACACTGCTGATAGAAATATTTATGGATTGTTTCTGTGCTGTGGTCCTAGAGACCATTGGATACAATTTGCTTTAGCACCCAGTCGATAAATGATGAATGACATTTATTTTATTTCGTATGGCTCTTGATTTGTTTTTTTTACACTGAAACTCTTATTCAGTATCTGAATTTCATATTCATTTAAACATTTTTCTTGAAGCAGAATAGAGGTTTCTTTCCTTGTGGCTATTTATAATGGGTCTCTAGAGACCAATAGTTCTTACTTGAACATTATTGTGGCAAAAGCTTAGTTTTCTTCCCTCTTTTCTTAGCATGGGTAATGCCTGCATGACCCTGTTTCCCTTTACCTTCGTCTCCTGCAATGTTTCCTTTAGCTACTACATTCTAGGACTCTGGGCCTAGATTCTTCCATGGGCTTTTGGTACTTAATAACTTTTTCTTTCAGGAATGCACTGTACCTAGATTCATACAGAACAGACTGCTTGTCATTCAGATGCAAGCTTAAAAGCCTCTTCCACAGAAGTCTGGTAATCCCTGAACCAGACTGTAGTGTCCCACCATGCCCTGTCATACTGCCTTTGAAAATTAGTATGATATTAATCAGAACTAGAAATGTTCTTGTTTACATTTTATCACTTCTTAATACCCACTAAAAAGTACTAGCATGGATCAAGTCTTAATAATTATTCATTCAGTGAATAATGTAGTGTTTCATAGTGAATATTAGTATCTATAGTTCTTTTAATTTGAAATAGAGAATTATTCTTTAAAATTATTGTTATATCTGTATTATTTTTGTTTAAGTACATGTGTGAATATGTTAATGCCATGGTGCATGTGTGGAGATCAGAGGACAATTTGTGGGTGTTGGTTTTCTCTTTGTTTGTGACAAGTACCATTAAATGCTGAATTAGCTTACCATCCCTGGACTTCTTATTTAAACTTTTATAAATAGAGAATCATGTTCAGAGGAGAAGAATCATTTGATATCATGAAGCACTATGCTAAGACTCAATAATTGGGTCAAAGCTCCTGAATCTGAAAACCTGTGTTATGTTGTATAACTTTTTGCGCTATATTATGATTTTAGTCTTTTTTTATTAACTTTTTTTTTTTTTACAGTCCAGTCGTTTTCCCCCTCCCTATATCCCCTCCCACAGTTCCTCATGCCATTCTCCCCCTGTCTCCAAGAGGATCCACTCCTCCCACCAGGCCTCCTCACTCCCTGGGGCCTCAAGTCTCTCAAGGGGAGTAGGTATCTCTTCTCTCACTGAGGCAAGACCAGACAGTCCTCTGCTGTATGTGTCCTGGGCCTCAGACCAGCTCCTGAATGCTGCCTGGTTGGTGGCTCAGTGTCTGAGAGATCTCAGGGGTCCAGGTTAGTTGAGACTGTTAGTTGCCCTACTCCTCAGCTTCTTCCAGCTTTTCCCTAATTCACAGGCATCCCCGACTTCAGTCCAATGGTTGGGTGTAAGTATCTGCTTCTGTCTCAGTTAGCTGCTTGTTGGGCATCTCGGAGGAAAGCCATGTTAAGCTCCTGTGTGTAAGCACACCATAGCATCAGTAATAGTATCAGGCTTTGGAGCCTCCCCTCCAGATGGTTCCCAAGTTGGGTTGGTCACTGGACCTCCTTTCCCTCATTCTCTTCTCTATTTTTGTCCCTGCAGTTCTTCTAGAGAGGAGCAATTCTGGGTCAGAGTTTTTGACTGTGGGATGGCAACCCCATCCTCCACTTGACGCCCTGTCTTTCTAATGGAGGTGGACTCTACGAGTTCCTTCTACCCACTTTTGGGCACTTCATCTAAGGTGATCCTTTGAGTCCTGAGTGTCTTTCACCTTCCTGGTCTCTGGAACTTTCTAGAGGGATCCCTCCACCTCCCACCCCTTGAGGTTGCATATTTCCATTCATTCTTCTGGTCCTCAGGTCTTCTGTCCTGTCTTTCCCCCATACCCGATCATGTTCCCCTTTCCCCCTCCCCCTCCACTCTTTCACCCAATTCCCTCCCTCCCTCTGTCTCCTTTGATTGCTTCTTCTCCCTTCCGAGTGGGGTTGAAGCATCCTCACTTGGGTCCTTCTGCTTGTTTACCTTCTTGAGTTCTGTGGATTGTATACTATGTATTTGCACAAAGGTCAAGTTCATGTGGTTCAAGAACCTCAACATAAAACAGGATACATTTAATCTAATAGAAGAGAAAATGGGAAAGAGCCTTGAACTCATTACCCTTCTGTAAGACAAAAGACATAGTCAATAGGACAAATCAGCAACCTTCAGATTGGGAGAAAAATCTTCGCTAACATCTGAGAGAGGGCTAATATCCAAAATATATAAAGAACTCAAGAAGCTAACCTCCATAAAACCAAACAATCCAATAAAAAAATGGGGTATAGAGCTAAATAGAGAATTCACAACAGAGGAATCTTGAATGGCTATGAAGCACTTGAAATGTTCAAAGTCCTTAGTCATCAGGGAAATGAAAATCAAAACGACCCTGAGATTCCACCTTACACTGATAAGAATGACTAAAATGACTTCAGACTTTAATCCTTGAGTGGTCTATTCGTGTCTATGGATGTTCATCAGTCATAGTGAAGTCTAAAATTCCTGAAAAACCAGTTTTTCTGTAACCTTGGCATCAAATTCATTTAGTGGTTGAAACCTAATTTAAATGATGTAAGGCTACTTATAGTTTCCATGTATATTACTTAATATGTCTCTTCCTATACTTTAGTGTAGAAATAAGTAATATATTTGATCATAGTTTTTTGTTTACTTTTGTTTTATCTATCTACCTATCTATCTATCTATCTATCTATCTCTCTATCTACCTATCTACCTATCTATCTACCTATCTATCTACCTATCTATCTAGTCACTTTACATCCCAGTCACAGCCCTCCCTCCCTCTTGTACTTTCAGTCCTATTCTCACAAACCCTCTCCCTACACTACCTCCTCCCCTTCTTCTGAGAGAAGGGGAAGCCCTCCATGGGTAAAATTCTGGCTGGACCTAGGACTCCTGCACATTTGTAGTAGATATACAGCTTAGTCCTTTTTTTTTTAAACCTTACATCATTCTGGTAAGTATTATACAATCCCAGTACATATGCAGTATAACCTCTCCAAAATTAATTTTTTTATTTAATTTTAAAACATAATTAATCCTAAGAATCTAACTCAAGTAGGAGGACACACAAGCTTATTCTCTGACCCATTGGTGATTTAGGAGATGAAAAAAACCATAGCCACACATGACAGGGAAAAATGATTTGGTATAAAAATTTTTCTTAAATTGCTAATCAAAAGAAGTTGGAGATTGAGTCAGTCATGCCATCTTGTGAGAAAACTACATAGTAGGAAATCTATTACAATTGCTTAGAAAACGTTTGACCTTTTGCAGGATATTAACATCCCTTTTGTAAAAGGATCTAATGTTTTCTGAACAATCATAATGGATCTCCTCCTCTCCACTGGATCAATTCACATAGCTTATGTAAGTAACTTTCAGAGCTACCTCAAGTAGTTACCACTGTTATCTTCCAATAGGTAAGGAGGGTTTCTGTGAAGTTACATTAGTTGGGAAAGGTCATCTAAGTATAAATAGCATATCAAGAACTTGTAGTTAAGAGAGTCTTTCTGTACAAAATTCTACTTTAGCCATAGACTCTAATGATGATACTTACATAAGATAGGAATCTCCATAGGATTCATGGAAGTGATTTATGTGCTATGTATTCTTTTAACTGCTGAAGAATAAGTCAGGCTGAAATAGAATATATAGAAAAATGGGAATTTCTAAATTATATAATAAAGTTCTATATATGCTGTGAATTGAGAATATTTAGATTCCCAAATATTTTAAAACATCAATTTGCCTATAACAAAGATCAGGTTTTAAACCAGAAAATTAACACTATTTCTCAAATTGGAGAAATATACCCTTGCCGCAGAAAAACATACATTTTTGGAAATATTATATTAGTTTAAAAACTGTTATGTTATTTAAATACTGGTGATATATGCCTATTTATGTTATATGTATAAAACACATCCGTACAACTATGACTATTAAACAAAACAGGCTGGTAAATTAAATGTAGTCAAAACTACCTATAGATGTTATTCATAAAAAAATAATTATATGTGAGAAGCAGTATTTGTTGGAATTTGGTCTATTGTTAAGGTATCCACATGGCATGATTGTTTTGTTTTGTACATGGTGCTCATTGCTTTGTGCCATGTGGCATCTCAGTGCTGTGTATCTGAAGTACTTTAACATGTTGATCCATGTAATGATCCTTAAGACCATCCAGCATGCATTTAGCTTGAAAACATCATTACATATTAAGTCCTCTGCTCTTCTCATTTCTGGTCAACCATTTAGCAACCATCTAACTGTAAGTGCAAACACTATGTGGACATAAAATCTCCAGTCCACATTCACTTAGAAGCTGGTCAGCTAAGCCATTATATATTTCTACCAGGACTTTAAGAGTATTGCCCAAAATGAAAAGGCCAAAAGAAAAGCTAGTTATTGTGGGTAAAGTGTGGACCCCCAGACAGTCCAAGAGACCTTAATTTAAAAAGCACTGGTACAGAATACCAATTCATCTTGGAAAGAGCAATTGGTATTCAATTCTCCCTTAACCATGAAGGCCTATTTCCTTATTTTTCTCTCAATTAGAGACTCTACTGGGCTTTATTCATTTCATAGTGATTTCATTTAAAACAACTGCAAGTTTATTCTTGAGACAGTAGAAAATTTCTTCAAATTGCCAAAAGGAAACAAACTCCCATTTCAGCAATCCAAGATTAATTTATTGGAGCTGAAAACGACTGCTTCTTTGATGAAATTCTTGCCCTGAAGCATAAAGACCTGAGTTCCAATCCCTAATATATTAATCAGTGTACTCTAAAATAGCAAAACTTGTAGAATGAATATGTGTGTGTGTGTATGTGTGTGTGTGTGTGTGTAAATGGATAAGAAAATAAATATAAGTACACCTGTGTATCTATATATGTTTATATATGTCTATATACACGTATATCTATATATATAAAGGGGAATTTATTAGAATGACTTACAGATTGGTCCAGTTAAATCAACAATGGCTGACTGCAATGGAAGGTCTAAAATCTAGTAATTGTTCGGTCTGCCAGACTGGTCATCTAAGCTGATCTTCAATATATGCTGGAATCCTAACCATGTAGGCTCTAATGCCAGTTGCTAGCATGGACAAGAGCAAGCAGGCAAAGAGTAAGGCTTCCTTTTTCTGTCTTCTTTATATAGGATTCCAGCAAAAGATGGGGCCCAGATTATAGGGGAGTCTACCCACCTCAAAAGATCTGGAGTAAAGGTGTGTCCTCCTGCAGCAAAAGCCCAAATTAGAAGGGGATTTTCCAAATTCAAATGACTTAATTAATCAAAGATCCCTCACAGGTGTGCCCAGCCTTTTGGATTTTAGTTAACTTCAGATGTAGTCACGTTGCATCCAAAGTATCAACTATAGGTCCACCTCTTTTCAACTTGAGATGCAATCAAATCTCCTTAAATCATGTCTAATTTCCAAATGAAACAATATTATGGCTAGCATGATATACTGATCTAGCTTACAACCACAAACACATTATAAATTTAGAATAGCTGACAAGGTCCCTTGAAGGAAATTCTTTTAGTAACATTGCTATTCTCTTAATTAATGTTATACTACATGATAAAAAGCATCTTCTTATCAAAACATAACAGAAATACTTGTGTCATTTAGAGTCCTCATTTCTACAACATGTCATAAGGCTTTAGCTGGTATTTATAATTACCTTCTTCTACTACCCATTCTGTATTTCCTCAGGCTTCAGCAAGCATCACAGCAGGTCTTGACTCTGTTTCTAGAGGAGTGACCCAGACCTTTATTCCTAAAGGATCTGTGCCATTTGTCACCTGTCTAGGTTAGATTGTTGTAGTTTCCCATTGAGGACATGTTACACTAAGAGATGCCCTAAAATTTAGGTTCTCAACCTATGTATTGTGACCTTTTTGGGAGTTATTCTGTATATTATATATGTATATTGTGATTCATAACAGTAGCAAAATTAAAGTTATGAAGTAGCAATGAAATAATTTTATAGTTGGGGATCACCACAACACAAAGAACTGTTATTAAAGGGTCTCAGTATTAGGAAGGTGGAGAATCACTGAGGTCTAAAGGATCTCTTGCACTCCAGAAAAAGCTTCTTACCTACATTGTGGAGAAGCAATCCAATTTCCCCTTGGTTATATGATTTAATCACACCTCCTAACACTGTTATTCTTTTCTTAGTCTGTTGGCTTAAAGGCATCAGAAGACTAAAGTGGGCAGCAGGAAGTTTGAACTGCCATTTCAGTGAGATATTTGTTGTGGCTCCTGGAAGGAGTGCTCCCCTTTTTGGAAGTAAAATTTCTAGACCAGCAAAATTTAAGGTTATTGGAAGACAAAACAAAAATTTTCCAGAAGATCACTAGAGATGGCATCGAGTGGAACTATTCCCCGTTACATTCCTCAATTCCTGGATTTGGGAAAAATCATACCATATATTGGATACTGACTCCAAGTATATACAACCTTCTGTAGAACCCTGCCCTAGCTCTTTAGCTGCTGACATTTAACTGGCATTGTAAGTGTGCATTCAAAAACCCATCCTATCAGGACAGGTGCTTCAGGATAGTGGAGAACATGGTAAAACCAGTTGATCATCAGCCTGTTAGTGACATTCTCTGGCTGTTCTAGCACCTAATCTATAAATCCAAGCACAAAGGTTCATGTCTATAACCCAGTGCTTGGGACACAGAGAGAAGAGGACCTCTGGAGCTTTCTGGCCAGCCAGGTCAGATTAATCTGTGAATTCCATTTTCAGGGAAAACAAGGTAGAAAGAGATCAAGGAAGTCATTTATTATCAGTTTTTGGTCTCAACACACACATACACATACACAAAGAGAAAGAGAGAGAGAGAGAGAGAGAGAGAGAGAGAGAGAGAGAGAGATCTAAAGGAGAGTATTCTAGAATATGAGAAGAGGATTATAGGTATACATTCTATTAAGTCATGGTCAGTCCTGAAAAAATAAATGCAGGTAATGTTAGAGCAGTCTGAGTAGGGTATTTTTATGAATTTAGCAATAAATATGTACACAACAACAATTAATGAAGAAAGAAGTTATGAAATTGAAAGACAGAAAAAGAGGGCCATATGGGAGGGTTGGAAGGAAGCAAAAAAGAAAAAGAATAGCAAATGATTTAATTTAGTATAATATCAAAAATAAAAGAAAAATTTTAGAAGAAGCAAGCAGGAATAACTAACACAAAGACAATTATATTTCTGTGTGCTTCCAATTGGAACCATCCATCAGAATCAGCTGATAAAGCTCCATTGCTTGGTCTTTAGCCAGACTTTATGGTCTAATCCATGTCAGACATAATAAAGAATACCAAGAATTTTAAACTATATCTTACTATTTTAAACCAGTTTATGATTTATAGAGAAACTGAGTAAAAGATACAGAGCTTTCATGTACATTTTATGTTTGACCTCCTCATCTCTTAACATCTCCCCCAAACGTGATATAATTTCCAGAGCTAATAAATTAACATTGGCATAGTGTTGTCACTCAATGCCTATTGCTCACATTAGGGTCACCAGTTAGACATTCAATAAACTAGACAGATCTATTATAACATATATTTGCCTTTACAAATGCAGTCATTTCAGTGCCCTAAGAAACCTGTAGGTGTTCTTCCTACTCATCAGTAATTTTAAGAAGCTCCTCAGATAAAACTGATGTGTCAGTCAAGGTTAAAAATCTCTGACAGGTGAAAATCTAGCATCATTGTCACTTCTCTTTTGCATGTTCTCTTCAGGTTTAGACACCTGAGAGGCTTAAGTTCCCTAGCATGGACCTCTAAAACCTAATCAGTGCCCATGTCACTATCATCATATCTAAATGTTCCTTTGCTAGCTTTTTTCATATCCAAATGTATCTGTGAATATGGTTTCTTCAAGCTCTTAAGCATTCAATATATAACTAAGATGTTATTATAGATGGATTCATTCTTAGTTGAATCTGTATCAATTGTAAATAATTCTAAAGATGAATAATATTATTTCCTGTTAAACCAGGTTGACCTTGGAATTATTTTCAGCACAAGGTCAGCTAGAAGGTTCCTGGAAGATGTTGATTTATCACATATCCATTTACAACCAATGACTTAAAACATTTTTTTTTTTTTTTTGCAATTAAAACAGGTTCTTGGTTGAGGTTTGAATCAACATGTCAAATTCATTCCTCTAAATACTTAGCTCTATTCAGCCATATTTGTGAAGCATTACTCTCATTCCCAAGAAGTAGATCAGGGTCACAGTATTCTACCTCTTAATTATTAAATGCATAAGAGAAAGTTGAAAACCACCTCACTGCATTCTCAGAGAACCTTCCAATGTAAATCTGATTATTTCACAAATATTTATTAAGCACACACCATAAGCTAGATACTTTAAAAGATGCTTTCCTCTTCCCTAGATTATTAAAGTCATGCAATATATATGTGAACCAAATATCATTTTCTGAAATTTATCAATTAAGAAACTGAAATTCAGAAATATTAGTTGGCTTTCCTTGTACTGCCCAAACTATTAATTAGAGGAAGTATTTGAATAAGGTAGTAATCAGAATTGCTACATGACATTAAGTTAAAAATATTAAAAGTTTCCATGGCTGTATTACAGTTTAGATATGAGTTTTCTGAACCTAATGATAAAATCCAACCCATACAGCTTTCCATAAAGATCAAATAAGCAAGAAGGAAACATTTGGGGTTGAAAAACCACTACAAAAGTGAACTACTAATAGTGAGAATGCATTCTTGATTGGCTGCGAATTCTTGATTTATGTAAATCTCTACCAATACATTCGTCCAAGCACACTAGAAAGGAAGGTAAACAGACAGAACCTACTGGGTAATGTTAAAGAAATTCACAAGCTGCGTTAGAAATAGAGGACATAATATAATTTCTCAGGAATCTGATCTCTAGAGAAAGATCTGAAGTTCATTTCAATGACAGGCTCTTTACAAAAAGCTTCCTGTGTCTTAGGTCTCCTTAGGAATAAGATGAAGATCTGCCACACATCCCAAGGCATCTTGTGATCTCTGTATTTGTATGTATGCAAGGTTTGTCTCTGGGTTATCTAAGTGCTTATACAAATACTCATTCAGCTCTAGGCTGCTTCCCTTTTTATGAGCACTAGACTATTGTGTGAATCCTGGAATGTGAAATTGAAACCAATCTTCTGTCAGTAACCAGGCTGATGAGAGTCTCTCATCATGAATTCTCTCTTACACTAACCACTCAGGACATTGCTTTGAAATGTTCAATCAATCATGAAACAAACAAGAAAAATCTCACACAGTGAACCATATTGCAGGAATATTTGCTATATTGTTATTTCCATATTTTCATTTGCATTAAGTAGGAATAGGAGTCTATTTCTCATTTTTATTACATGGATGTCCAAACTCTATCAGAAATCTTGACCTCTGTCAAGAGATGCTTATTTCTGTAATTCAGCAAAAGATAATTTAAATTGTACATAAATGTAGATTATATCCATTTATGCAAGCCAGGTTCAGAATAAGTAATAAATAGAGAATTTGGCATCCTGGTGGCTTTAGATAAAGGCGTAGAAAATACAAATAATACAAATCTTCCTTGTGAGCTCAATGATAAATATTTATGGTGTACATGCTCAGCCTTACAATTAGAGGTGACTTTCTACTCATAGAGGTACCTCTGACAGACACTTTAATGCCACAATGCAGTGCCACCCTACTATACTCATCCAAATATAGCCAGATTGAATCAGAGCCAATTCCTGGTTTTTTCCTTAATATTTGGAACTAAGATCAAAAGATGTTTATCCTCAGCTTCTAGTCAAAATGAAAAACTGAGATGATGCATAAACTTGCCCTCTTTCCAAACAAATAGACATTCTAGAAAGAATTATAAACACATGGCAATAACATTATAAACTTACCACAGAGGAGAGCTGCATGCTGTCCCCTGACCTCTATCATCTGGCCCACAGCTCTACCTGTTTTCCTGAGAATGTCTGAAGGGCCTCAGATCCACCTGGGGCACAGCCAGCAGAAGTAAACGTGAACATCCTGTTTCCTGAGCTCCATTGTCAGGCCCACAGCTCTACCTGTCTCCATGAGGAGTCCTGATAGCTTCAGGAACATCTAACCAACACCAGGGACAAGTAGAGGGCTAAAGGCATAAGAACACAATCAACAAAAGCCAGGGCAGTATGGCAGAACCTAGCTATCCTCCTACAGCAAGCCCTATAGTTCTGCCACAGCTAAAGCATAAGAAGATGGCCTTAAATCCAATCTTAGAAAGGTGATAGAGGCTCTTAAGGAGGAAATGAATAAGTCTCTGAAACAAACACAGAAAAATGCAATCCAACAGGTTAAGGAAATGACTTAAACTCTTAAGACCTGAAAATAAAAAGAGAAGCATAAAGAAAGCACAAACCAAGGGAATCCTGGAGACGGAAAACCTAGGGACGAGAACAGGAGCTACAGACGCAAGCATCAACAACAGAATACAAGAGATGCCACAGAGAATCTCAGGTGCAGAAGGTATGATTGAAAAAAATTGATATATCTGTCAAATAAAATGTAAAATCTAAAAAGTTCTTGACAGAAAACAACCAGGAAATCTCAGAAACTATGAGACAAAACCTCAGCACAATAGGAATAGAAGCAGGAGAAGATTTCCAGCTATGAGGCCAAAAAAATATTTTTAACAAAATCATAGAAGAAAATTTCCCCAACCTAAAAATAGATATGCCTATAAACATACAAGAAGCTTACAGAACAAGAATTATATTGGACCAGACAAGAAAATTATCCCACCACATATAAACAAAACAATAAAGGTACAGAGCAAAGAAAGAATATTAAAAGCTGCAAGGGGAAACCCAACTTCTCAAGAGAGACTCTAAAAGCCAGAAGGGTTTGGGAAGGTGTCTTGTATAATTTAAGAGATCACAGATGTCAGCCCAGAGCACTATACCCTGCAAAACTTTCAGTCACCAGAGATGGAGAAAAAAGATAGCAAATGAAAAATAAAACCAAATTTAAACATTATCTATCCACAAATCTAGCCTTATAGAAGGTACTGGAAAGAAAATTCCAACCGAAGGAGCCTAACTACACCTAAAAAAACACAGGACATAAATATCTCCACACCAGTAAAGCCAGAAGAAGGGATTTGCATGTGTGTGCACAGAGGGACGCACGCGTGTGCGCGCGCACACTCATACACACAAACACACACACACACACACACACACACACACAGCCACAACCAACACAAAAATAACAAGGATAAAGAAATCATTGGTCATTAATATCTATCACTATAAGTGGACTCTATTCCCAAATAAAAAGGCACAGACTAACAGAATGGATGCAAAACCAGGATCCATCATTCTGCTGCGTACAAGATACACTCCTATGAAACAAAGATACACATTACCTAAGAGTAAAGGGCTGGCAAAAGGTTTTGCAAGCAAATAGACCCAAGTAGCAAGCTGCAGTAGCCATTCTAATATCTAATAAAATATACTTTCAACCAAAAGTAATCAAAAGAGATGTAGAAGGACACCTCATACTCATCAAATGAAAAATTCACCACGAAGACATTTTATTCTGAAGATTTATGCCTCAAATGCAAGTGCACTCACATTTGTAAAAGAAACATCACTAAACTTTAAATCACACATTGAACTCCACACATTAATTGTGGGAAATTGCAATACTCTACTCTCACCAATGGACAAATCATCTAGACAGAAACTAAACAGAAATATAATGAAACTAATGGAGGTTATGATTCAAATGGACCTACTAGATATTTATTGAACATTTCACCAAAACACAAAAGAAGATACAGCATCTCACACAATCTTCTCAAAAATTGACCATCTACTCAGACACAAAGCATGCCTCAGCAGATACAAGAATATTAAAATAACCCCTTGTGTCTTATCAGACCATCATGGATTAAAGCTGTACTTCAATAATAACAAAAACAACAGCAAGCTTACAAACTCATGGAAACTGAACAGCTCTCTACTGAATAACCAGAGACAGTGAAGATAAAAGAAAGAAATTAAGTACTTTCTAAAATTCAATGAAAATGAAAGCAGAACATTACCAAATTTATGGGACTTAATGAAAGCAGTGCTAAGAGTAAAGTTCATTGCATTAAGTGGCATCATAAATAAATTAGAGAGATCTTATACTATCAACTTAAAAGTACACTAAAAGCTATAGAACCAAAAAAACCAAACACATCAAAGGAGAGTAAATGGTAGAAAATAAACAAACTCAGGACTGAAATCAATAAATTAGAAACAAAAAAGAACAATACAAAGAATCAATGAAACTAAGAGCTAGTTCCTTGAGAAAATCAACAAGACAGATAAACCCTCAGCCAAACTAACTAGAAGGCACAAAAACAGTATCCAAATTAACAAAATAAGAAATGAAAAGGGAGACATAACAACCCGACACTGAGGAAATTCTTAGAATCATTAGGTCTTATTGCAAAAACCTGTACTCCACATAATTGGAAAATCTTTGACACCAATTTAACTCAATTTAAAACATGGGGTACAGAGCTAAACAGAGAATTCTCAACAGAGGGATCACTTATGGCCAAAAAGCACTTAAAGGAATATCTAACATCCTTAGTCATCAGAGAAATGCAAATCAAAATGACTCTGAGATTCTGCCTTACACCAGTCAGAATGGCTAATATCAAAACTCAAGTGACAGCACATGCTGGTGAGGATGTGGAGCATGAGGAACATTCTCCATTGCTGGTGGGATTGCAAGCTAGTACAACCACTTTGGAAATCAATTTGTCAGTTTCTCAGAAAATTGGGAATAGTTCACCTCATGACTCCGCTATACCACTCCTGGCCTTTACTCAAAAAATGCTCCACCATACCATTAAGATATGTGCTCCACTATGTTTATTGCAGCTATATTTATAGTAGTCAGAAACTGGAAACAATCCAGATGTCCCTTAACCAAAGAATGAATAAATAAATTATGGTACATTTACACAATAGAATACTACTCAGCTATTAATAACAAAGACATCATGAAATTTGCATGCAATTGATTGGAACTAGAAAATATCATCCTGAGGTAACCCAGACCCAGAAAAAGAGCATGGTTATGTATTCACTCATAAGTGGATACTAGCCATAAAATAGAGGATAACCATGCTAAAATCCACAGATCCATAGAAGCTAAATAACAAGAAGGGCCCAAGGGAGGATTGATTGATGAATTCTAATTCAGCAGGAGAAATTAAACAGAGATTGGAAATGGATGGATGGAGGGAACTGGTTAGGTGAGGTAGTGGGGAGGGTAATAGGAATGGGGGTCAGGTGTGGGAAGAGCAGGTGTGGGGGATTGAATTCTCTGAAGGGGCATCTCTGGTTCAAGCCAGTGTCCTGGAACTGGAGAAGCTACTGGGAGTCTATAGAGATGTCACAAGCTGAGACCCCTAGCAGCTGGGTATATGGTGTATAGTGGCCAGCTCCTGTAGCCAGGTGGGACTTCCAGTGGAGGGAGGAGAACACCAACCCACTCACAAAACCTTCAACCCAAAATTTGTCTTGCCTACAAGATGGGTAGGGATAAAGTTAGAGCAAGGACTTAGGGAACAGCCAACCAATGACTGTCCCAACTTGAGACTTATCCCATGTGAGAATGCCAGCTTCTGATACTATTAGTGATACACTGCTATGCTTGAGACAGGAATTTAGCATAACTGTCTTCTGAGAGGCTTCATTCAACAGCTGATGGAAACGGATGCAGAGATCCACAGGCAAACATTTGGTTGAGCATGAGGAGTCTTGTAGGAGAGTAGGGGGAGGGATTGAGGGAGCAAATGGGTCAAGGGTACTATAAGAATACCTACAAAGTCGACTAACCTGGGCATGGGGGGGGGCTTACATATACTGAACCACCAACCAAAGAACATACAGGGTCTGAACTTAGGCCCCCTGCACATTTGTAGCAGGTATGTAGCTTCATCTTCATGTGGATCCCCTAACAATTAGAGTAGGCTGTCTCTGGCTCTGCTGCCTATCTTTGGATCCCCTTCTCCTAGCTGGGCTGCCTTGTGTGGCCTCAGCGGAAGAGGATGCACTTAGTCCTGCTTGATATCCCAGGGCAGGGTGGTACCCATGGAGTCTTCCCCTTCTCTGGGTAGAAGTTGATGGGGTAATGGGAGGAGAGGGATTGTGAGGATGGGACTGGGAAGAGAGGAGGGAGGGGGAGTGATGTGGGTCTAAAGTGAGAAAGTAAATACGTTAATGAAAGAAAGGATTACAGAGGTAGAAATATGATTCCCAAGTAACACGAACAGATGTCAGACTGAGAAGAGAAACTGAGCTGGGCTACCTTTGAGGCCAGCGATCTAGTAAACACCTTGAACTGTTGCAGTGGCTCAGAGGGAAGATACTTTAAGTCAAAAGACTCATCTACAGAAGACAGCCACAGTTGATCTCTGCATTAAGTCATGGAGGATTACAGTTACAGCCAGGAAGGCAACAAAAAAATAGGGTGAAATTCTAGGTTTGGGGTGATATTAAAGTACATGTGTTTTGTGCCTTCTCATATTTTCATAAATCTCTGCTTCAGATCTTCAACAACCAGAATACCACCACTTAGGTTTTGAGAAGCAAAAATATCTAGACATCTATACATAAATATAAGGCAAATACTTCAATATTGTATAGCACAAAATAGGATGAGGTTCTAGGGATATTGTTGGGTTGGCAGAGTGCTTGGCTAGCACGCCAAAGACATTGGTTTGATCTACGGCAATGAATAAAGCAGTCATAGTGACACATATTTGTAATCCCAGAATTTAAGAGTAAAAGAGAAGACCATCATATATACTACAATACTTAGTGAGTTTGAGGCCAGGCTAAGCTGGTAACTGTATCTTAAAACAAACAAACAAAAACAAAACAAATAAACAAACAAAAAACAAGCAAGCAAACTGAGCAACAAATAGAAAAGAAAGTCACAAAATTCTGAGAAGATAGAAGTAATGTTAATCTGTTCTGGTAACAATATTAAAATAAGAATCTTAAAGTCATTTAAAGGCCTCCTGGCATTCTTGTGCACCTAATCTCCTAATTTGTAGATTAGAATCTAGACTAGAGTTAGTCCTGTGAATATACTGTTTAAATTTCTCTATAAAACCTCTGTAGCCTCAGCCATGTCTCATAGCACTCTGAGCAATGGTGGCTACCTGAAAGAATTCAATGATCAATGTGATCAAGCTTGTGTCAAGATTGATTCAAATTTTCACAATCAAGCACTGGATAACTATATAGCTGGCATTGAACTGAATGAAAAAGCTGTGTGATATAGCTGCATAGGAAGGTCAAGGCCACCCGATGCTCCCTTTTCTACACGGACAGTTGTGATGTATTGAGGTGCTTCTTCATGAATAGCCTTGATAGTTTATACAACCTTTCTGGAAAAAAAGGACTTGGGATTTCAATTATGATGCCCATATAATTCTGTTTGGGACAAAGGATGAATGCAATAGACAGGATCTAGCCAAGAAGTGAGACTTTATATAGCCTCATGGGTACCTACATGGTATGCTAAGCCAAGATAGAGAAATTTTTTGAAATGGCCAAGCGGGGGTAAGGGGAGGTATTGCTTCACAAACTGTACATGGAAAGGAAAATCTGAGTGGCTTGCCTAATTGAAACTTTGCTACATACAGAACCCTTGTATAGTTAGGTTTTCATTTGCTGTGTATTCTTTCCCTAAATCTACAAATTTTATTACTGTTTTCCTAAGCAAACCACTGTTTTTATGACTATATCTAACTTTCCATCCACATGCTTCCTAAAATGCTGTTCAAAGGAATCCTTGCTCTCCACTTGACCAGATTCTAGTTAAGGACTTTCATCTTTCTCTACTCGAGATAGAAGAAGGCTATAGCCTTTATGAATTAGGCTAAAATGACTTCATAAACAACATGTGGTGCCTCTCATTTGTCAGCTGCAGGGCACTCTGCTGCATTTACCATTTTAGTACTTTCTTCCTCATTAGATTTCTTTAGTCATCTAATTTTTTGGAAATGTGCTCAGCCTGAGAAGCTCAGCCAAGTTCAGGACACAGGCAGCAAAGACAGCCGTGTGATTTCATGTTGATTGCATTAAATTTACTGTGTAATTGGAGCCTGTCAGTGTTTGTTATCGGCCCACATTTCTACTACATATTAGTTGTGGTATTTTTCTATTCTTATCTTTGATGCTGACACTTTCCCCTCTGTGGAACACTCTAGAAGTACAACTAGGCCAGCTGCAGCTGCCATTAAAATAGAGAAATGTAGACATTGAGAAAAAGGGAGGAACAGGAGGCCAGAAGGGGGCAAGAGATGGTAAATGAAGAATGAGTGAAATAAGAAAAATTCTGTTATAAATGAGTTAAGTAGTAGATAGAGCTTACTAATCCATATGTTGAAAGCTATAAGCAGCCTACATATAAAAAACAAGAGATTAAGATAATTAACTTTTGAAGGAGAAATTAAGAAGTATGAATAAGAGAAGGAAAATAATATCATTAATATAAGTAGACTCTGGAGAGAATGAAAGGATAAAACTATGTGTGGCAGTTTTGGAGAACTTAGTGGCTGGGAGTTTTCCAGAAGAAAGAACTGACTAAAGTTTAGATTAGAAAGTATACTAAGTCCTAAGCAAACAAACTCACACCCAAGCAGAGCACACTGAAGCCACAAAACATAAAGGCTCAATGACATCTCAGGAGGTGCAAGGAAAAAAAAAAGAATGTCCACTTGGGTAAAGTAATTAGGCTTTCTATAGCTAAGAGATGGTCAGTCAGACTGAGCTGTGCAACAGAAATTTAAAACATGGATAGGTAAGACAGCTATTCTACATATTAAATATAAAACTACAAATTCATTAAGTATTTATTGAGCAATTCTTTTTACACAAGTCTATGTATTTCTAGGTGGTGCTAGAGGTGCTACTGATGGTACTAAGATGACCACAGATGTTTGATGTGTGTGTGTGTGTGTGTGTGTGCGCGTGTGTAAGTAGCTCACAGTTCAGGATAAAATTACAAAGACGTAGACAAGTGAGTTTAATCCTTGCTAATACTATAGTAGGCACCCTGAATACTGTTATACGATTTCCTAGTCCTAGAAAGTGGAGAGACTTCTCCCAAGTCATCTAGATTTGTACGTAATGGAATTCGGATTCTAAAAAGAATTTGATCTCACAGTTCACACATTCATCTCCAAAGTGTCACTGAAAGTATATACCAACTATTTGCTAGGGACCAAATGTATATTTCTACAAACATCATTTCATTTAATGATTAATGAAAATCTCTGACGTTACTAACTCCCCTAAAAAAAGGAAAATAAAGTTCATAATCCTCATATAAATTCCCTGACGTGATGCAGTCCTAAAATGCTGAGACTAAAATTCCAACAGACAAAATGTGAGAAGTGAACTCATTTTCTGTTCTCATGTGGCCTATCATGGTTCTTTCAAAACTTAGTAGCATAGGTTTTCTTATATTTTTAGTCATCTCCAGATGAGAACATATCTCTAAGCTTATACATACCTATAGCTTTAGGATACATGATAAATATAAGAGAGCATGAGAAAGGCCCTGTAGTTGCAGTTCTACAGATAGCATAACACAAGGGCGGTCTCTCGTTATGATCATCACTATCCACCAATGACTCTGCCCTAGTTCCCCTTCCACCTAACGATCCCCGACCATTCTCTTCTTATTCCTTTTGATTCTAGAAATATTGATTCAAAATTGATTTCAGAAATACACTGTGTTCATCATGACTCATGGTAGTAGATAAGTGTGGTGCTCTTTAACCAGGCCTGATGGAGCAAGATCCCTACCCCACCACAGAAGAGTGATGTTTACATTAACAGTTAACCTATTCGACTGCTTTCTTAACTTTTGATGTGATAAATTTCTCTATGATGTATTTGTCACCACTCCCCCTCACCTTCAGTATTTAGCTAAAAATTGTGGGGTCACAGGGAAGATGCTATTCAGTGTACCAATTTAGTCACAGTGACATGACAGCAAACTGTGCTCCCACAAATTTAAGCAGTGGTGATGTGTGGAACTGGTAGTGCTGAATAGCACTCTGAGCTTGCATTTGTCATTATGAATAAAAGAGTGTTGCTCTGTCCTCCATGTAAGCACAAAGTATGTCCCTTTGTGTTTTCTTGACATGAGCTCTTGCTTTGTTGCTGCTGCTGCTGCCAGCTTCCTATGCTCATATGATTCTCCTACTTCTTGTTCTAGGGGAGCTGAAATAATAGGTAACCACTGCCCACCACAAGGCCTCAAATTTGAGTCAGCTTTTATTAATAGATTTAGCTGGAATAATCTCACATTAGGACCCATATTTTCAGAGCTTCCTGGAGCTCACTCTGTAGTGTTGGTAAGGTTCCTTGGGGACGTAAGGACAGGTAAGAATTCAATCTTGTTATTTACTATCAACATATATTCTTGTTTTACTGGCACAGTAATTTGAAAATTATATATTCTGAAGGCCTTGGAAACTAGGCTAGGGTCTGGTGAAGTCTATTTGAATAAAAGTTAACTCACAATATATATGGCCCAACAAAGGCAAATGTCCATCAAATAGTTGCACAAGCCAATGTGTAATACACACTTGGACCCTCTGAAAGGGGACATCAAATCATTTTTTAAAAATTCACTTTACATTCTGATCATAGACCCCTCCTTCCAGTTCTACCCTTACAAGTCCCTCCCACCACATGGCCCCTTCCCCTTATTCTCAAAGAAAGGGGAACCCTCCTTGAGTACTTACCCCTCACTTAGACATCTACTCCCAGCAGGACTAGGCATATCTTCACCCATTGAGGGCCAACCAGGCTGTCCAGGTAGGGTCAAGGGTATCCAATGGCAGGGAACAGAAACTGAGACAGTTTCTGCTCCATATGTTAGGGGTCCCACGTGAAGAGTAAGCTGCACATTTGCTACAAATGTGTAGGAGGCCTAGGTCCAGTCCCTGAATGCTCCCTAGTTGGTGGCCCAGTCTCTGTAAGTCTTCTCATGGTGACCCCTCTGGCTTGATCAATTCTATTCCCCAAGAATTCCCGAGGTCAGCCTGATGTTTGGCTGTGGGTCTCTGCATCTGCCTCCATCCACTGCTGTGTGAAGCCTCTCAGGAAATAGTTATGCTAGTTTTCTGTCTACAAGCACAGAAGAGTATCATTAATGGCATCAGGGGTTGGCTCTCTCACATGGGATATGTCTAAAGTTGGGCCAGTCATCGGTTGGATGTTCCTTCAGTCTCTGTTCCATCTATATCCCTGTACATGTTGTATGTAAGTCAAATTTGTGATGAAGATTTTGTGGATGGATTGATGTCCATCTCTGTCCTCTGGTTTTAAGAAATGTCCACTTTGGTCTCTATATCTCCCTTTTGTGGCAATCTCAGCTAGTCTCACCCCATATAACCCCTTTATCCTCTCTGTCCCTGGCCTCCAGCTAGTCCCACATATGTGCCCCCACCAATTTCCATTCTCACTCCCAGCCCTCTCCTTCCCCCTTCTTCCCACACCTGGTCTCTATCCCCTTTCCCTTCCTTACCCTCTTTCCTACATGATTACCTCTCTCCATCCACTTCCAGTGACTATTTAGTTTTTCTTTCTGAGTGAGATTCATGCATCCTCTCTTGGAATCTCCTTATTTCTTAGTTTCTTTAGCTGTGTAGATTATAGTATGGCTATCTACCATACTAATGTCTACTTATAAGTGAATAGATACCACACATGTCTTTCTGGCTCTGGATTACCTCACTCAGGATGATATTCTCAAATGCCATCCATTTGCCTGCAAAAGTCATGAGGCCTTGTTTTCTTAGTCTGTTTACTATGACACAATCCTTGACTAGAGTACTTAAGGAAAAAGAGATTTACTCCAGTTTTCAGATTTAAAGTGATACAGTCTGCCATACCAGGGAAGATATGGCAAAGGAGGAAAAGGCTGCAAATCACACTGTGTTGACTCTTAGGAAGCTGAGATGGAACAGGAAGTGGGCATGGCTATAAAACGTCAAGGCTCATTCCCAGGAATGTATTTCATCCCTCAAACTCTGCCTTCTAAAGGTTCTATAACCTTCTTAAACACCACCACTAGCTGGGGCCAGATGTTCTAATGGATGAGCCTAAGGAGAGCATTTTGAATTCAAGCCACAATGTTTACATCTTTATAAGTACACTCACTTCCTTTTTATCAACATCATATATTTAATCCCTGACAACTGCTGATATGATTTCCATTTCTGTCATTTTATTTTTCCAAGATTGTACATAAATAGAATATATATTTATATATCTTCATATATCTTCATATCTATATATTCATATATTTTTATATATTTATATATATATAAATTTGGCATTTTGCTTTCATTTAGTAAGTTTGTGTGATTTTTGAATGTGCACATAAACATAGTTTTTAAATTATTAAATAGTATTCTCTGATATGTCTTCTGCACTTTAACTATTCACCCACTGAAGGACTTCGTATTATTTACTGTTCTATCTAAATGAATAGAACTACTTTAATTATTAATTTATAGGTTTTCATATAAATGTGCTTTTGTCTTTCTGAGTGAAATGTCTCAGAGTATAATATCTGGATTGTATATTTGTGTGTTTAATGTTTAAGGAAACTGCTGATGAGATGAAATTTTAATTTTCCCCTGAAATGTTCCAATTTCATTTTTTCGTCGCTCATATAGGAAGATGCAGCTTCCCTGCATCCTTCCCACCACCTCTTCTGTCCGTTAACGGTCCCTGGACTTACATCTTCCTAATGGTTGATGTCATACTCTCTTCTCCAGTATAACAAGATATGCTACAAGGGGTAGTTTATAAATATGGAAGCCGTTTTTACAGTTCTAGTTCTGGGAGAACTAAAATCAAAGTCCCAGGTAATTTGAGGTGATAAAAGCTTATTCTTTATAGAAGGCACCTGCCTGCTGTGATAGCACAGTGAGAAAAATAAAAACCAAAAACGGGGTAAAGCACTTCCTTTATGTCCTTTTGTGAGGATGTTCCTCTCATCTTGATTGTTCCACATACCCAATTACTTTATGGTTTCTTAAAGACCTCTTTTCTTGTTGCATTGGGTTTAAATTTCACCGTTAATCTTAAATGGACATAACTTAAACTGTAACAGCTAATGACTGACACAGAATGTGTTCTGTTGGCTTATTTTCCAGTCTTACTCTTTCTTTGATGTTTACTTGCCTTGAGCTGGATTGATAGTTCTCTTCAGCAGAGTTTGGCAGTTCATCGTGTTTTTGTACAGAAATCCTATGCTGGACATATAGCTCTAAAATACGTTTTCTTGCTCTGCCATCTTTATTTCCACTAATGGAATCATTAGCTGAGAAAAGGTTTAAATTTTGATGAGTTTAAAATTATTAATTACTTTGTGTAATAGATCATGATTTCTGTATCAAATCTAAGAATTTCTTACCTACTACTCAACACTAAATATTTGCCCTTATAGTTTTCTAAATATTATTTTAGGTTATTATGTAAATATATAATGTATTTTTCAGCATAACTCACAGTGATCTGCATTTTTCAACAGAATTTCTTTAAAATAGAATGTGAAGTAGTGATTTTCATTATAATACTTTTAGACATGTACAACATTGCACTGTGTTCATGTTCTTTCCTTGTTATTGTTTCTTGTTCTTCCTCTCCACTTACACTGGACCCCGTTTTGTTCTTTCATCATCTTTCTTCTATTTTGCATTTTTTAAAGCTAATTTTATATAATGGACAAAGCTTAATTGAGGGCTGTTCAGTTCATTACTTTTGCTCATAGATATTTGGCTGTTCCAGTATCATTGTTGAACAATCTAACTTTTGTGCTGGAATTTACTTCTTTCACTTGACTGATTTTATATATTTTTTCTTTTTTTATTCTTTCTTTCTTTTTTTCTTTTCTTTTTCTCTCTTTTTTTTTTACACTCCAGATTTCATTTCCCTCCCGGTCCACCCTCCAAATGTTCCACATCCCACAATACTCCCCACGCCCCCTCCCCATCCCTCTGTTCACCAGACCTCTAATCTCCCTGGGGCCTCCAGTCTCTTGATGGTTAGGTGCATCTTCTCTGACTGAACCCAGACCTGGTAGTCCTCTGCTGTATATATGTTGGGGGCCTCAGATCAGCTGGTGTATGCTGCCTGGTTGATGGTCCAGTGTCTGAGAGATCTTGGGGATCCAAGTTAATTGAGACTGCTGGTCCTCCTACAGGGTTGTCCTCTTTCTCAGCTTCTTCCAGCTTTTCCTTAATTCAACTACAGGAGTTAGCAACTTCTGTCCATTGGTTGGGTGCAAGTGTTCTTACAATAGTAGGACCATATAGAGTTGTAGAGAAATATTAAGTAAGTCTATCTATATCCAGAATTTAAAATGCCTTGGTAAAGTATACAGAAATAACACATACTTTTAATTCAAGAATAGAGTTTGATTCTTGCTACCCTTGTTTTGTCTACTAATTTGTCTGACTCTCTTGGATGTAATCAACATCCAGTTGCCATTTCTGCCCCTATTAGATACCTTCCACTTGGAAGCTATGATAAAGGACCCTGTCACTTTCTCATGCTTCTGACCATTGGTTGGGTGCAAATATCTGCATCTGATTCTTTCCGCTGCCTGTTGGGTCTTTCAGAGGGCAGTCATGATAGGTATTTTTTTGTGAGCACTCCAAAGCCTCAGTAATAGTGTCAGGCCTTGGGGCCTCCCCTTGAGCTGGATTCCACTTTGGGCCTGTCCCTGGACCTTTTCCGCGGTCTCTTCTCCATTTCCATCCCTGCAGTTCTAAAAAATCAACTGAGAATCTTTATGTAGTCCTATGTGGGGCTTCTCTATTCTGTTCATTAATTGATGTCACATTTCCTTCACCAATGTCAGAGAATTTGATTATTTTGCTTACGTTTGGAGATCAGGTAGATTGACTCTGGTTAATTCTAAATACTTCCCCCTTCCCATGCAATGTGTAGATAATGATTCTTACTGTGGTTTTATTAGTATTTTTATAATATATGGGAATCAACTTTAGGTCGTACATTATGTGGAATGTTATGCTGATGAAATTTCATGCCGACCTGATTGTTCTTTCATCACTGTTCTGTAATATTTTATAGTTCTCTACATGTTGTGTTTAACTCACACAAAAAATTTCACCTTCTTTATCAGTATGAGTAGAAATGTACTTATAGTGATGTCTGCATTTTCAGTGTTAAAAGCCAGAGACGCAGTTATGTTTTTAATATTTATCTTGTATCCTGTTAAGTGCTTAGCTTACTTATTAAGGTTATGGAATTTTAAAAGTAGGTTATTTTGGAGTTTCTTCTATAGACAATCATGTCTTCAAGTTAGGAGCTGATCTCTATTTTTCTGATATGTGTTGTTTTCATTGATATTTTTCTTGGTATTGCACTGGTTTAAAACATTAAGACTGAGCTGCAGAAAAGTGATAAGAAGGGTTATTTAATTATTCCCACTCTTAAGGGGAAACAATCAGTCTTTTACCACCAAATATTATATAATAGTTTTCTGATGAGCATTCATTATGAAGTATTATATTCCTACTTTTGAATAGTTCTGTTTTGCATAGATACTGAATTTTGTCACACTAATTCTATAACAATTAATGATATGATCTTTTCTAGTCTGTTAACATGATAGATTGCTGAATTAATAAAGCAAACTGATAATGAATTAACCTTGTATTCCTGAAATCAATCCTATTGAATCCATTGTACAGAATTGCATTTATGTACTTAACAACATTTGAAAATGTTTAGTTGAAGTTTTTTTGTTTTTGTTTTTATAAATACACTCATGTGTATGTATACACACAAATTCACACACACACATGTGCCTCTGATATTCATATTGGGTATATGATATATCAAGTACACTATCATGGCAGTTCACATGAGAAACAATAATAGTATTCAATCAAAGGCAATGTAGCTGATATGTTAACAAAAAGATGAAAAACATTGTTGACAGAGACTTTAAGGAAATCTGTAGGACTTGATAATGGATAGTAAATAAGGATTTAGAAATAAGAACATGTCAAAGATAATTTGTTTTCTGGTCATTTACGGAAAGGATATGAGTACCGTTTATACTATTAGAAAACATTTTTGGGATGACAAGTTCTGGGGATGATGATAAGAGTCATTTGAGGTAGTAAGTAAAGCCATATAACTGTGAAATTTCTTAGGAATTAAAGGAAGACTGAAAAGTGATTGGGGTCTATACTCAATGGTTGTTTAGATATATAAGAGTCGGCAAAGAAAATAAGGTTTGGTGGCTAGAGATATAGGATGAAAACCAAGACAAAATGAAATTGCTTAAAGTAAAGTATAGATATGAAGAAAGTTTTACAAAACAGAAAATGAGTTGTCAAATATATAAAGAGGTGTTTAGGGGAGAGGTGAAATGAGGACTAAGCCATCTATTGGGTTTGGTGAGAGAGCCAGTGGTGACTCTAATGAGAACGCTCTGGGTTGAGTGAGGAGGTGGAAGCCGGAACAGACTGAGAGATGAGTGGGAGGTGAGGAAGAGAAAACAATGAATATTGACAACCATTTCAAAGTTTAGACTGTGAAGGGGAAGAGAGGTGCAGGAAGCAACTGCATGAAGCTGTAGGAGGCCAGGAAATGTCTTTATTTTTAACATGCAAAGGCTTATGCATGTTTAACTGTTTCCATATTGGGCATCTTTATAAGTTTTCATTTATGGAAAGATTACAGGACTTATAAAAATTTCTATCTACTGTTTTAGAGGCAAAACAGAAGATGTAAGTCATCCCCCCTATCTAAAACTCAGGATTTTGGAGTCGGTAGAACTCCAACAAGAGCTGGAAATTAAGAATAGCCTCTCTGATTCTGTACTTAGTATGCATCAGTCCCACAGATTCAGAGCAAGGTATGCCTGGAATCACTAGAAACCACTTTCTAAGGTCTATCGGAATTCCATAGGAGGTGTTTGAATCCTATGACCCTCTCACACAAACACAATCTAAACAGGATGAGTATCAAGTCTTTAACAAGATTGTTCAGTTATATACTTCAAGTTTTCTGTTTCTTCCTTCACAGTTAATCCAACTTATGTTTATTTTTTTTCTCCCTCCTTCTTATTCATACACACAGACTCCAGGGAAAAATCATAGCACTTCACAATTTTCTTAGATAATTCCATTCTCACAATATAGGTCACAACTCTCTGAGTCAACCATCACATTCCAAATGCTTGTGCCTATGCAGTGTATGACAAAGGAGTGATATAGCTGCACTGGACATTGGCCCTCACCATCAAATAATCATAACTCAGAAGGAAATTTTTGTAGCCCATGCTATGCTGTTTAGTTATTTCCTTGGAATTAACAAACATTCCATCCTTCAGGGAAAAGGGGGACACAATGGCTCAGAAAGCTCCTGTAACTTAAGAGGCTTCAGATGCTCACAGAATTTACAATGGCCCCTGCCTAAGGAATATACATTTTCTGGGGAAGAAGTGACTCTTCTGTGGAGCTGCCTGCAAAGTGAACAGGTCTCTCCAGTGATGTGGATTTTTGAGCTGTCATCCATGCTGGTGTCACCAATGCTCCTGTAACTTGCCATAATAAATTCAAGTTAAACAGTAGTGGAGTATTTTCTTTGGTGAATGTTTAGTGATCTATCTGGAAGGAATGCACATTTGTTCCTATCTCCTCCAGGAAAAGTCACACAACAATTGTGATAGTTTTATCCAGAGTCTGTGAGAGCACAAGGATAGGAAATAATGAC
Organism: Rhynchomys soricoides; assembly: GCA_019843965.1. Lineage (NCBI taxonomy): Eukaryota > Metazoa > Chordata > Mammalia > Rodentia > Muridae > Rhynchomys > Rhynchomys soricoides. The sequence goes on along the minus strand of JADRCH010000148.1, from coordinate 1,773,421 downwards.
AGAACTCAGCTAGGTCTGGAAAAGTTCAATTGATCAAGCAAGGAGTATAGGAAAAGTTAAATACCAAAGTGAAGGCCACATTAGTTGACATGGACACCTCAAAGCATTAGATGAAAGTAAAATTACTAGAGCAAAATATAGTCTACATGGACGTACAAAGGCATTGCTAGTTAAAAGGACCAAGTTGTAGAAGACTTTGAATACATTTTTCCAGAAAGCTGACTTTCACTATGCAATGTAATATATCACAGAGAGTGATAATCATGGTCAAAATTACTAGATTTGGATATTTTACATTTCTTACATTGATTTAGTGCTATATTATAAGACTTTTGTTTGGTTTGTATTTGGGCTTTGTGCAGTGATGCAGATCAGAGCTTTAGGGAGGCATGGAATATCTTGTATGCTGAAAAAGATCTCATATGTTGGATAAAGGAATGGCAGTAGGAGTCATTTAATGATGTGAAGATAATAGACCTACAGGAGGAATGTCCAGCAGGCTCAATTTTAGAAACCAACCCCACAAAGTCAAGCATTATAAAATGTTTTATGAATAGAAAATGGGTGCTCTACTTGTTGAAAACCAAATCAAGTTCATCTTTAGAGCCAGATGGGCTCTAAAGACATTTCTATATGGTATAGACCAGACCAGCTCTTTTTTAACATATTTCATTGCCTACGAAAGTTCTATGTGATCTCCCCCCCCGCCCCCCCCCCCCACACGCACACAAACTTTAGAAATTAACCAAAAATGAATGAAATATTGAATAGCTGATGCTTCTGGAAGTAGAGTTTCCTCCACATTTTTCATGTTTATCAAAATATTTCTGGGAGCATTGTTTCACAATTATGTACAATAAAGAATGGCAGCAGTGTGTTTAGGGTCATTTCTTTAATAAAGATGGTTCTCCAATCCAAAGGCAAAATTCACTTAATGATATTTTACAAACCAGAAGTCTGCAATCAAATAGTAAATTTCAAAATGAAACATCTCAAAATATACAATCTAAATAGACTAATTAGATCTTTACATGCTGAGCAATGATGGTGTCCAACTACTGTGTTTCTTTTCTGCAATTAAATCATACATTTCTATGAGAGTAGAACTGCACAGCATTGTCTATACCATATACACACTACTGTCAGAACCCATCTACAAAAGCTAAGGCATGCAAGTGACTTTTCTGTAGATGGTCCACTGTTTTCATAGCCAGAGATGGGTGAGCTCTGAGGTAAGGTCCCAAGACACTTCATTCCAGGATCGCTTCTTGCTGCTAATATGCCTTTTCCTGTCACTATTACATAGTCTAATGATTCCTTAGCATCAGCCCACTCTCTTGGGCAGATCATCTGTGGATTAACATAAAGATGTACTTTCATGGAGTAATGCTGTGTAGACAAATTGATGATTTCATAATTCTTAATAATGATTTTATAAAATGTCTAAATTTATACAAATAATTTTGAGCCCTCTAAAGGCTACAAGTAAAGCTCTGTGAACCTTCATGTGTCATGGGCTGATTGCACTAGGATAGGAAGCAGGCTTGGAACAAATTAATAATCAGGGAAACATTCCTTCTCTGTTAGCTGTGAGACCACTATCTGATAACTAAAAGTTATAAACTGGGAATGGACAATTTGTTAGAGGTGCAATGACAGAAAATAAAATATTGCTTTATTTATACAAAACTTCAAAATAATAAGACACTAGGCAGAAGACTTGTCTATTGACAAAACATTGATGACTTGAGATATAAAAATTATTCCTTTAAAATTATGGGACTAGAAGATAGATAATAAATGTTTAGTCAGGTACTAGTCGTAATGGAAAGACATGTAAACATATCTGTTGTAACTCTGTCTTTTTTTATATGAACTATTGTCTTAAACTTGCTGTGAACGAATGGAATGTAAAGATGCTTAGAAAACCGTGTGATCAATTATCCTGAGAAAGTATAAGAACTAAGAACAACAATAAAATGAGTGTGCAGTTTTCTTCAGCTTCATCTAGTCTCTCTCTCTCTCTCTCTTGCTCCCTCCCTTTTTTCTTTTCTTTTCTTTTTCTTTTCTTTCCTTTCTTTCTGGCTCACAAAGAGTTAAGGAACTCCAGAACTCCAAGCCACTCACTTAGCCAGGGAGAGGCCAGAGTCAAAGAAAAAAGAACCAGTTTCTAACAGCAGGAGCTAATTACCAGAGGCAACAGCGTTTGTCCCCAGCATAGCAAAGAGTTATAGACAGAAGAAACACCAAAGATAAAACAACTTTGGCCTTGCTCACTGACACCACACCCTTTCACTGCCTTCCTCAGGAAATCCTGTGATGCTCATCACCAGCACACTGCTATTCATAGCAAATCCAGTCTCAATCTGAGCCCAGGTGTTTGAAACAGAATCTGTTGGAATTGTGCAGTATGATGGCAGGTCCACTCCAAAATATTCACATTGAGTGTATCAAGGCTGCAGTAAACTGATTTGATGCAAGTGAGCCAGAAACACATCAGCTTCATTATGTGTTTGATTTTGAATTCATCTTTGGTTGTCAGGCCTCTAAAAATATTTTACTGTTGACTTATTTTCCATGAGCCCTATGTTCAATGACCACACATGAGGTTGTAGCACATGGTTTTATAATAATTTGAGGGTATAGAATATAACTTATTATATATGGCCCATGCAAAATGAAATTTTGATACAAAAACCACAAAATCTTACTAATGCTCATAATTTTAGGAATGAATTATTCATTTTGATCTTAAGTGTTACAGTTGACTACTTGACATTACAGTATGTTTTTAACCAAGTAAATACTTAGAATTCTTTTAAGTTTCTTTTTGTATATTAAAACTAATAACATGGCTTCTAAGATTTTTCTAGCATCTTAAAATACTGTTAAACTTTCAATATTATGTCTACATTTGCCAAATAGTAAAGGAGTTAGTGTTCTGCTATTACCCTTTCTAGAGTGCCCACTAGCCAAGGCAGGTAGGGTTTTAACAGTTAGTAGGGCTGACAATTCAGAGGGGGGGAGGGATCAGTAACCCTAAACAATATTTGAAGAAGTCACAGGGAATCATATTATTTTATGTTTACCTAAGATGTCATAATATATGTATAATCTGTAATATATGTGTCTACATGTGTAGTTTAAATGAAGGTATGCAACTAGGAATTATAATCCTCCATATAGGGGCCATAATCTTTCTAACAAAATTCTCAGTAACAGGCTTACAAAGTCTTCCTTTGAGTTGTTGTAAGAAAAGTCCAGGAAACTCCCCAAAAGGTAAAGCTTACTGCTTTAGTCATTTGTTTTCTCCCAGATTTTGAAGGAAAGTCTCTATTACTGAAGATACCACAAACTTCAGATACAGGACCAGGACACAGGTGCTGGACCTGACCCAACTGGGTTTATTTTTTTTCCCTTAGCTCTAGAAAGGCATATGCAAGCTATGAAGAGAGATAAGCAATCAGTAGTCCTATCAGATGTGACATCTATGAACCACAACAGCAAGATAGCCCCCAAACTGGCAATAGAGGAACAAATCTTGAGGATAAATAACAGCCATCTAATTGGACTTAAGATCAATTCAGTATGAGAGAATTCATGCTTGGTAATATAAACCTAGCAATCTACCCAGGGCTGGCAGGTCATAGGAGCTAGAAAAGACCTGATTATTACCACTGCGAAACCAGTATAGTCTCTATCTACTTTCTTTTAAAAAGTATTCTTTAAGTAAAATATTACATCATGTCCTTCTTACCCTTTCCTTCCTTCAGCCCCTGACATGTTTCCCTCTGACTTTCTTTAACAATAATAGCCGCTTTTTATTTGTGTATTATTGTTATACAAACACACAAATACACATGCACACATATACATACACACACACACACACACACACACATTCTTTCTGGTCACCTTCTTGAAATAAATGAACATCAGAAATGTCAAGGAATTGTAGCACAAGTGTTTCAATGTTTACAAAGTAAATTTTTTTTCAAATGATCCTTTCTCACATGGTAGGTTGACTGTCTGTAGTAATTGAGTTAAAACCCAAAGTAAATAATCAAAATAGCATGTTCTTTCTTTTTCCCCGTGTCTATGTAAAAAGCAAAGGTTTACACTGGCACCCTTTAAAGGCTTAGTGTGGCTGAAGCAATTCAATTAAATGTTGCCTTGTGCATATTGAGAGGGGGTATTAACATGAAAGTAAATCAGATCCATCTCTTCCATCATGAAATTGTCTCTCTCTTTTGCCCATCATCAATCAGTTATGTTACTGAAGTAATATCCAGGGCTAGTCAACTTTGATTAGTCAAGAAAAATCCCCAGAGTAGATGGGATCAACTTCTCCTGAGTTATTTGAGAACTAGAACTTGAACAAAATCAGAATTCTACTATAAAGGGCAACAAGTATCACAAGTGATTATGAGACAACCCACTGTGGCTACACTTTGCAAAATTTTACCAGAGAGCTCCTACAACTGATAAACAACTTCAGCAAAATGGCTGGATATAAAATTAACTAACAAATTAGTAGCATTTCTCTACTCAAAGGATAAATGGGCTGAGAAAGAACTTATGGAAGCAACACCCTTCATAATAGTCCCAAATAATATAAAATACCTTGGTGTGACTCTAACCAAGCATGTGAAAGATCTATATGACAAGAACTTCAAGTCCCTGAAGAAAGAAATCGAAGAAGACCTCAGAAGATGGAAAGATCTCCCATGCTCATAGATTGGCAGGATAAATATAGTAAAAATAGCCATCTTACTGAAAGCAGTCTACAGATTCAATGCAATCCCCATCAAAATTCCAACTCAATTCTTCATAGATTTAGAAAGAGCAATTCTCAAATTCATTTGGAATAACAAAAAACACAGGATAGCAAAAGCTATTCTGAACAATAAAAGAACTTCTGGAGGAATCAGCATCCCTGATATAGTGCAATGGTGATAAAAACTGCGTGGTATTGGTACAGTGACAGGCAGGTAGATCAATAGAATAATAGAACTGAAGACCCTGAAATGAACCCACTCCCCAACGGTCACTTGATATTTGACAAATAAGCTAAAATCATTCAGTGGAAAAAAAAGACAGAATTTTCATCAAATAGTGCTGGTTCAATTGGCAGTCTGCATGCAGAAGAATGAAAATTGACCCATTCTTATCTCCTTATGCAGTTCAAGTCCAAGTGGATCAAGGACCTCCACATAAAACCAGATACCCTGAATCTAATAGAAGAGAAAGTGGGGAAGAGCCTCAAACACATGGGCACAGGGGGAATTTTCCTGAACAGAACATGGCTTGTACTCTAAGATCAAGAATGGACAAATGGGACCTCATAAAATTGCAAAGTTCCTATACGTCAAAGGACACTGTAAATAGGACAAAATGGCAACCAACAGATTGGGACAATATCTTTACCAGCCCTACATCCTATACAGGGCTAATATCCAAAATGTACAAAGAATTCAAGAAGTTAGACCCCAGAGAACTAAATAACACTATTTTAAAATGGAGTACAGAGCTAAACAAAGAATTCTCAACTGAGGAATCTTATATGGCCAAGAGGCACCTAAAGAAATGTTCAGCATCCTTAGTCATCAGGGAAATGCAAATCAAAACAACCTGAGATTCCACCTCATACCAATGGCTAAGATCAAAAATGCAGGTGACAGCAGATGCTGGCAAGGATGTGGAGAAAGAGGAACACTCCTCCATTGCTGGTGGGACTGTAGGCTGGTAAAACCACTTTGGAAATCAATCTGGTGGTTCCTGAGAAAGTTGGAAATAGTTCTACCTGAAGCCCCAGCTATACCACTACCAGGCATACACCCAAAAGATGCTTCAATCTGTAACAAGGACACATGTACCACTATGTTTATAGCATCATAATGTATGTTAAATGGTTGCATCATGGCTTAGAGTTCTTATAAACTGAGCAGCATACTCCAATGCACAAAATTAACACAGTGCTGCAAAAAATAAAAATAAACACTAAGGTCAGACTTAGACCTTGGTATTGATTAAAACACAAAGGTCATAAGTGTGGTGCTATTAGTATGAAGAACTAATAATGTATTCTGTTTTAAGTCCTTTGGGTGCCTCTCTGAGAATAAGAAAAACCTAACTTAAAAGGTTAGGAAGAACTTAATAAATTTCTCGGTAGGCAACATTCCAGAATTTTCATTTGGTGTATTTTTATTGTAAAAAAAAAATAATTAAAAAAATTTTTCTAGTAATAAATAGAAGACTAGAAGATCCTGGCCTTAGCTGGAAGAAAGCCACTTGCTTACTCTTGCACATGATTAAAGGGATTCCTTCAACTGATGTTGTGTTCTTTGTACCACTCATCTAATTATGTGTACACACACAATCAAATAGGCCATAGATGAAGCTATCCTAGGGATATAATATTTCTTAATCTCACTCCCGTAGATGCTGTGTAGTGTGTTCTTTCCTTCAGAGTAGATATTAACAGTTTTGTAGTCCCTTACATGATATACCCCCTGAATGCAGGTGTAATTAATTTGATTAGTAAAGTTTGTGAATGTGAATAGTTCTTAGATTTTGTAAATTAGTAAAATTTTGTGTGTTTGCAGAATTTTGGATATTTACATGGACAGAATTGCTTCTGCCCCTCAACCCACTCTTTTGTTACCAAACAAGTATCCAGTTCCCACTTTATACTGTGGATTTGGCAGCTTTGGGAGATATAGAGACCACAAAAATTATCTTGCCAGTCTTTAGCAAGTTTCGAGTATAGAGAAAGCAACCACATATATGTTTATGCTATGTATAATATCCATGACAGGTTAGAGGAGTATAAATCTCAGAGTTGAAGCCTGAACCAGACATCTCCTGTAACAAGAAAAAGACTCAAGTAGAGAATTAAGACACCAACCCAGCCATGTCTGCAGGATGTGCTGGGATTAGAGCCTAGCATCAGAGAGACTTCATGCAGCAACTGATAGGAGCAGATGTAGAATCACACACCAAATATTAAGGAATCTTGAGAGTCATGCAGAGGAGGGGGGAGAAGGGTCAAGAGGGTCAGAGGGATCAAAGATACCAGAAGAACAGGGCCCACTGAGTCAACTGACTGGGACTTAAGTGGGCTCACAGAGATCAAAGAGTCTCTATAGGTCTGAACTAGGTCCTATGCACATATGTTAAAACTGTGTAGCTCTGTGTTCTTGTGGGATTCCGAACAGTGTGTATGTGTTGGGGTGCTGTCTCTGAGTCTTTTGCCTGCCTTTGTGATTTCTTTCCACCTACTGGGTTGCCTCATCCACCATTGATGTGAGAATTAGTGTCTGGTGCCATTGTAGCTTGTTATGATGTAGGTTGATTTCTCTAGAAGGCCTGTTCTTTCCTGAGGGAAGGTGAAGGGGGCTGTATCTAGCGGAAAGGGGAAGTGGGGGGAGGTTAGGAGGAGGAGAGGGAATGCAGCCTAGAGTCTAGATGTAATAAATGTGAGAAGAATATAAATAAATAATAATAATAAATAAATGTGTGTGTGTGTGTGTGCCCCCACACTCACTCATGCATGTACATGGTACATTGATGGCTATGAAATTGTCACAAGTCAACAGCAGAAGATGCCTTACTAAAAGCAAAGTCAGAAAGCTAATAGAAATGCAAAGAGTGTCACTGTAGTAGTTAGGTAATGTTGAACCCAGTTGGAGGATTGCTGTAAGCAGAACCAGGTTTCATTGTCTGCAAGGTCAAAGGGTTGAATGAGCCCGCTGCATGGAGTTGTGCTCCAAGGAGAAAGTACAGGATCATACCACTCGGGAGGCAAGGTGAGAACTAACTATATCCGAAAAAACTAGCTAGATGGCAATTCTAAGTACACCCCATCAACAGTGAGGATGAAGCAAAGATGAAGCCCATAGGCAGTGGACAACTCCTAGATCTAAGTTCCTTGGCATAGACACACTGAGTGTTAGATGACACATCAGTAGGGGCTATTACAACAGTAGCCTTAAGTGTCTTTATCTTTATGGCACTCGGAAGGTGATACACTTGTCCTCTGGGTGCTACATTTGATATATTTTCAAGCATCATTTTTCAGGTATATTGTTGTTGTTGTTGTTATTATTATTATTATTTTGATACTTTATTTGCATTTCAAATATTTTCCCCTTTCCAGGTCTCCCCTTTGTAAACCCCCTATCCTATTTCCCCCCCTTGCCTCTATGAGGGTATTCCTCCACCCACCCACCCACTCCCATCTTCCCTCCCTGGCATTCCCCTATACTGGGGCATCTAACACCCTCAGGCCCAAGGGCCTCTCCTCCCTCTGATGGCCAACAAGGTCCTCCTCTGATACATATGTGGTCAGCGCCATGGGTCCCTCCATGTGTATTCTTTGGTTGGTGGTCCAGTCTCTGGGAGCACCAGGGGTTCTGACCAGTTGCCACTGTTGCTCCCTCCCAATGGGGCTACAAACTCCCTCAGCTCCTTCAGTCCCTTCTCCAACTCCACCATCTGGGACCCCACGCTCAGTCCAACAGTTGCTGTGAATTGAATCATGGGTGTTCCGATCTTTTGGGCTAATATCCTCTTATCAGTGAGTACATACCATGTTTATGACTGAGTTACCTCACTCAGGATGATATTTTCAAGTTCCATCCATTTGTTCAGGTATGGTTTTAATGTGCCTTTGCTCTCATATGGTTTCAATTTATTTTGATTACATTCATAGAGTGTGAATAAGTTATCTGTCTTGGGGTTAAAAGATAGTTTATCTGTTGAGGTTTTCTGCTCTCCCAGAGATCCAAGTTTGGATTGGAGTACTCACATCTACTAGCACATAATTGTTTGTACTTCAGTCTCCAAGGGAATCAGATGCTTTTTATCTGGCCCCTGTGACTACCACTACATGTGGCAGATACTCTTACAGACATACATGTGTACACATGAATACAAAAGAAAATTAATCTTTAAAAAAGGTATCTCTCTGTGCTTCATGATTGGTGCTAAACAGGTGATGGCTGTGTGTACATGAAGACATGGAATATCCTGGCCTTACATTTTCATTAAAAAATGGACCCAAATGCTGTTTATTCAATGAAATCACCAAGGGCAAGGTGCAGCCTGAAAACCACTGTTTTGCACAACATGAAATGATTAAATCAGATCACAACATAAAGCCTCGATGGGCCAAAGCATTATGGATATTTTACAGGAAGGGAAACATAGAAAATCCAATAAATCACCTAAGATCTAAATAGGAATTGATTAAACTGAGATGGCAAAGGGCTGAAGATTTTACTTTCCAAATTCTTCATCAGTACATAAAACATCATATGCTATTTCTTCAGCTTGATTGCTAAAGAAAAGGAGGGGGAAGTTTACCCATAGATGGACAACCTCCTGTGGGAATGAATTCCTTTCAAAGAAAAATTTTAACTTTTCTATTCTGGTTAATTGTTTGGTATTAATCCAGACAGTAGCCTTAGCTTTGTATTACCCTTCCTTCAGTGTGTTTAGGAGATCAGCACTATTGTCTTCTTATTTTTTTATCTTCCTCCTGGATATAAGACTATCCTCTTTCATCTTAGATGATACATGGACAAATAATGGCCACTGGATCAAGTACACTTGCAGTGCTTCTACACAGCTGCAGGCTGTGAATGCTTTTTGAGCTTTGAAATAGTTGCCATAAAAGCATAAAACAGTATAATCATATAAAATTCAAATTTCTGTATCCATAAATTCAGTTTTATTGGCACAGGGCCATACTCATTCATTTACATACTGGCTAAGGCTACTTGTACCTCAGCATTTGGAGCTAAGCTTCTGCAGTGGAAACCATATGGGCTGCAGAGTCTAAAATATCTGCTGGTTAGCTGTTCTCGGGAGTTCACCAATACAATTTACTGATAACAGGTTTTATTCACTGTGTGGGGAATATATAAAAAAGCATTGTAGCTTCAGGGGCATGTGTTTTGCAGCAACGTATTCTCGCTGGTTTGACATTAATGAAACTTAATTTTAAATGATTCCCCTCACCTTTTTGCCAAGGGCCACTGTGTCCTCTTCACACTTGTCCCTGCTCTTATATCCAGACAAGGAAATACCTCTTGGATAGGATCTATACGTTATGTATTGCATGCTTACGATGGTGTATTCACTTCCTGTAGTATAGACTTTAGTTATTTTAGCAATGTGATGAGAAAAGAAACCCAGTATAATCATGTTGAATTTTTGAAAATAATGGGGCTTACCCTTGCCCCAGGTCACAGATAAGACACAACACAGCAGTACAAACAAAATATTAGAGATCATGCTGCCTGTCTCCAGAGGCCGAGAGCAGAGACTGAAATTGAATGTTTAAGCTGGGTTGTATTCAGTAATTTGGTAATCTAAGAAGACAGAAGGTCACCATTCCAGAAAAAAAAAAAAAAAAAAAAAAAGACGTTTCTGCTCTTATCTTCAGCTAGCAATTTTAGTGGAAAAAAGGAACAAAGAAAGTCAATTGTCTCAAAGTTTACACTTACCCCCTGTGATTATGTGGTCAGCTTATGTCTACATTCACAGTATTGATGCCTGCTGCTTAGTATCTCCTATGTTATTACTTCATGATTGGTTATCTCTATACAACAGGAATTGAGCTTTTCCCTAACTAACCCTCCTATTCCTTCTAAGGTAACATCTATGTAAAAGATCATTCAGGTTTGTGTGTATGTGTGTGTCTGTGTGTCTGTGAGATATATATATATATATATATATATATATATATATATATATATCCTTACAGTATTTCCATATGCAATCCTTTCTATAATATGAAGCATAAATGTGCTTCAAAATATTGACTATACAAGTGACCTTATCTGTCCTTCATTGCCTTGCTTAGCTTGCTCCTTTTCATTGCAGATCTGCATAACAATGACCACTAATAACAACGTGACATAGTCGATAACAGGCTGTATTGAGACTTCCTCTGCCAATTCAATTAATCCAGAACTCAATTTAGCCTCAGACAGATATTTCAGGGTAAGAGCCAGCCACCTTTTTTTTTTTTTCAAAATATCACAAGCTGAGTCTCTAGGTCACATGCTGATATCATTCTCTGAAACCTCTTGAGCCAGGGCTGCCACAGTTCAAATCACCCTCAGCACCAAGGACTTCCATGCTCTTACTAATTTGGCCCATTAAGGCCCATTTACTACAGCTGCTTTTCTAACCCAAAGTCTGAAAAGTCCACATTCCTCCAAGTAAAACCAGGGTCAGGTCTATCACAGTAACCCCCAACTCCCTGGTACCAGTTTCCGTCTTAGTTAGGGTTTCTATTGATGTGAAGAGACACCATGACCAAAGCAATTCTTAAAAAGAAAAAATCATTTGGTCAGGTATAGCTTACAGTTTCAGAGTTTTAATCCATTATCATCATGGCAGGAAGCATTGGCAATGTCCAGGCAGGCATGGTGCTAAAGAAAGAGCTCAAGAGTTCCACTCCAATCCAATCCAGATTGGCAGGCAGCAGGAAGAAAGACTGAGATACACTGACCAGACTTGAGTTTCAGAGACTTCAAACCCTGCCCCCAGTCACAGAATTCCTTCAACAAAACCATACTCTTCCAGCAAGACCAGGCATCATAAGAGCGCCATTCCCTATGGACCAATGAGGCCTTTTTATTCAGACTACTTCATTAGCTTTAAAAAGTGTCCTAGTTGTTTATCAAATTAGATAAATCACCACAAATGCAAAGGATTCCTCAGGGCAATGAAACTTGGAAACAAGTTAGCGAACATAATAAAAAAGCAGCAGCAATCTCTAAACTGACATGACCATAAATTGCTGTTTTATCTCAACTGTTTGATTTCTACCCACATTAAAACTTGAAAAAGTAGGTTGAAAACTATTGTATTTTCATGTATATCTCATGATATAACCCATATGCTAAGGTCGGATACAAACTTACCTCTTGGTCCATATACCTAGCTTGTTCAAGACAAGGACCCTTTATTGTTTACTACTATGTAGACAAGTGTAGCTATCTTATGAGCTTTCCAAGGATTCTCCTTCCTCTACCTTCAATCTCACCAAAAAATAATCCCTAAATTCACAAATGCATATTACTGTGCCCTGTTTGTTTTTTCTTTTTCTTTTCTTTCTTTTTTTTTCAATCTTATAGACACACTTTATAGTTTGTGATTCTGGTATAAGCAGAATATATTCAGAACCGTTTTCTTATTGGTCCTGGAGACCGAATCCAGGCCCTTGCACATATTAATAAACATGTGTGAGCTGTGCTTACAACCCCCATTTATTTATTTATTTTTGATACTTTATTTACATTTCAAATGTTTCCCCCTTACCAGATCTCCCCTTTGGAACCTCCCTATCCCCTCCACCCTCCCCCTGCCTCTATGGGGATATTCCTCCACCCACCCACCAACCCTTTCTCACCTTCCCTCCTTGGCATTCTCCTATACTGGGGAATCGAACACCCTCAGGCCCAAGGGACTCTCCTCCCCCTGATGGCTCACAAGACTTTCCTCTGCCATATATATGGCCAGCACCATGGGTCCCTCCATGTGTATTCTTTGGTTGGTGATCCAGTCTCCGGGAGCATCAGGAGGTCAGGCCAGTGGACACATGGCCTTGCTCCCTCCATGGGGCTGCCAAGTCCCTCATCTTCTTCAGTCTCTCTCCAACTCCTCCATGTGGGACCTCATGCTCAGCCCAAGAGTTGCTGTGAAGTGACTCTTGGGTATTCTGAACTTTTGGGCTAATAAGCACTTATAAGTGAGTACATACCATGTTCACTCTTTCGTGACTGAGTTACCTCACTCGGGATGATATTTTCAAGTTCCATCCATTGGCCTATGAATTTCATGAAGTCATTGTTTTCAATAGCTGAGTAGTACTCCATTGTGTAAATGTACCACATTTTCTGTATCCATTCCTCTGTTGTGGGACATCTGGATTGTTTCCAGTTTCTGGCTATTATAAATATGGCTGCTATGAACATAGTGGAGCACATGTCTATATTACATGTTGGAGCATCTTCTGGGTATATGCCCAGGAGTAGAATAGCTTGGTTCTCAGGTAGTATTATGTTCATTTTTCTGAGGGTCCTCAAACTGATTTCCAGAGAGGTTGTATCATCTTGCAATCCCATCAGCAATGGAAGAGTGTTCCTCTTTCTCCACATCCTTGCCAGCATCTGCTGTCACCTGAGTTTTTGATCTTAGCCATTCTGACTCGTGTGAGGTGGAAACTCAGGATTGTTTTGATTTGCATCTCCCTGATGATTAGGGATGTTGAACATTTCCTTAAGTGCTTCTCAGCCCTAGGAGTTTCCTCAGTTGACAATTCTCTGTTTAACTCTGTTCCTCATTTTTTCTTTTTTTTCTTTTTTCTTTTTCATATTTTATTTACATTTCAAATGTTTCCCCTTTGGAACCTCCCCATTCCCTTTGCCCTCCCCCTGCCACCCCATTTTTTGATAGGGTTATTTGGATCTCTGGAGTCTAACTTCTTGAGTTCATTGTATATATTGGATATTAGCCCTCTATGAGATGTACGGATGGTAAAGATCTTTTTCCAATCTGTTGGTTGCTGTTTTATCCAATTTACAGTGTCCTTTGCCTTACAGAAGCTTTGTACTTTCATAAGGTCCCATCTGTAGATTCTTGATCTTAGAGTATAAGCCATTGGTGTTCTCTTCAGGAACTTTTCCCTTGTGCCCATGTGTTCAAGATTTTCCCCACTTTCTCATCTATTAGATGCAGTGTATCTGGTTTTATGTGGAGGTCCTTGATCCACATGGACTTGAGCTTTGTAAAGAGAGATAGGAATGGATCGATTTGCCTTCTTCTACATGTAGACTGCCAGTTGAACCAGCACCATTTAATGAAAATGCTGTCTTTTTTTCACTGGATGGTTTTAGCTCCTTTGTCAAACATCAAATGAACTTAAGTGTATGGGTTTATTTCTGGATGATCAATTCCATTCCATTGATCTACCTGCCTGCCACTGTACCAATACCATGCAGTTTTTATCACTACTGCTCTGTAGTACAGCTTGTGGTCAGGGATGCTGATTCCCCCAGAAGTTCTTTTATTGTTGAGAATAGTTTTTGCTATCCTGGGTTTTTTGTTATGCCATATGAATTTGAGAATTGCTCTTTCTAAGTCTATGAAAAGCTGAGTTGGAATTTTGAAGGGTATTGCATTGAATCTGTAGATTGCTTTTGGCAGGATGGCCATTTTAACTATATTAACCCTGCCAATCCATGAACATGGGAGAACTTTCCATCTTCTGAGGTCTTCTTCGATTTCTTTCTTCTGAGTCTTGAAATCTTATCATACAGATATTTCACTTGTTTGGTTAGAGTCACACCAAGATACTTTATATTATTTGTGACAATTGTGAAGGGTGTCATTTCCCTAAATTCTTTCACAGCCTGTTTATCCTTTGAGTACAGGAAGGCAACTGATTTGCTTGAGTTAATTATGTATTCGGCAGTTTGCTGAAGTTGTTTATCACCTGTAGCAGATCTCTGGTGGAGTTTTTCAGGTAACTTAAGTATACCATCATATTATCTGCAAATATGGATTTCTTCCTTTCAATTTGTATCCCTTTGACCTCCTTTGGTTGTCTAATTGCTCTAGCTAGAACTTCGAGTACTATATTGAATAGATAGGGAGAGAGAGGGCAGCCTTGCCTAGTCCCTGATTTTAGTGGGATTGCTTCGAGTTTCTCTCCATTTAGTTTGATGTTGGTCACTGATTTGCTGTATATTGCTTTTAGTATGTTTAGGTATGCTCCTTGAATTCTTAATCTTTCCAAGACTTTTATCATGAAGGGAGTTGAATTTTGTCAAATGCTTTTTCAGTGTCTAATGAAATGTCCATGTGGTTTTTTTCTTTGAGTTTGTTTATGTAGTGGGTTACACTGATGGATTTCTGGGTATTGAACCATCCCTGCATCCCTGGGATGAGGACTACTTGATCATAGTGAATGATCATTTTGACTTGTTCTTGGATTCAGTTTGTGAGAATTTTATTGAGTAATTTTGCATCGATATTCATAAGGGAAATTGGTCTGAAGTTTTCTTTCTTTGTTGTGTCTTTGTGAGGTTTTGGTATCAGTGAAACTGTGGCCTCAAAGAATGAATTGGGTATTGTTCCTTCTGTTTCTATTTTGTGGAATAGATTGAAGAGTATTGGTATTAGGTCTTCTTTGAAGGTCTGATAGAATTCTGCCCTGAACCCATCTGGTCCTGGGCTGTTTTTGGTTGGGAGACTTTTAATGACTGCTTCTAATTCTTTAGGGATTATGGGACTGTTTAGATGGTTTATTTGATCTTGACTTAACTTTGGTATTTGGCATCTTTCTAGAAACTTGCCCATTTCCTCCAGATTTTACAATTTTGTTGCATATAGGCTTTTGTAGTAGGATCTGATGACTTTTTGAATTTTCTCAGAATTTGTTGTTATATCTCCCTTTTCATTTCTAATTTTGTTAATTTGGATACTGTCTCTGTGCCCTCTGGTTAGCCTAGCTAAGGGTTTATCTATCTTGTTGATTTTCTCAAAAACCAGGTTTTTGGTTTTTGGTTTTTGGTTTTGTTGATTCTTTGTATAGTTCTTTTAATTTCTAGTTGGTTGATTTTAGCCCTTAATTTGATTATTTCCTGCCTTCTACTCCTCTTCGGTTTATTAGCTTCTTTTTGTTCTAGAGCTTTCAGGTGTGCCATTAAGCTGCTAGTATATGCTCTCTCCAGTTTCCTTTTGGAGGCATTCAGTGCTATGAGTTTTCCTCTTAACACTGCTTTCATTGTGTCCCATAAGTATGGGTATGTTGTACTTTCATTTTCATTAAATTCTAGGAAGTCTTTAATTTCATTCTTTATTTCTTCCTTGACCAAGTTATCAGTGAGTAGAGCATTGTTTAGCTGTAAATGGCCTTTCTGTTGTTGTTGTTGCCATTGAAGACAAGCCTTATTCCATAGTGATCTGATAGGAGACATGGAATTATTTCAGTCTCCTTATATCTGTTGAGGTTTGTTTTGTGACCAATTATATGATCAGTTTTGGAGAAGGTACCATGAGGTGCTGAGCAGAAAGTATATTCTTTTGATTTAGGATGTAATGTTCTATAGATATCTGGTAAATACATTTGGTTCATAACATCTGTTAGTTTCACTGTGTCTCTGTTTAGTTTGTGTTTCCAAAATCTGTCCATTGATGATAGTGGGGTGTTGAATTCTCCCACTCTTATTGTGTGAGTTGCAATGTGTGTGCAATGTGGGTGCCCTTGCATTTGGGGCATAGATGTTCAGAATTGAGAGTTCTTCTTGGTAGATTTTTCCTTTGATGGGTAGGAAGTGTCCTTCCCGATCTTTTTTTGATGACTTTTGGTTGAATGTCAATTTTATCCAATATTAGAATGGCTACCTCACGCTGTTTCTTTGGACCATTTGTCTGGAAATTTGTTTTTGAGCCCTTTACTCTGAGGTAATGTTTGTCTTTAACACAGAATTGCGTTTCCTGGGTGCAGCAAAATGCTGGTTCCTGTTTATGGATCCAGTCTATCAGTCTAATTAATCCCATTAATTAATCCATTAATCTATCCCTTCAACTCCAAGACTAAAATTTTCTCAAGGTGACTACATTATTATAAAAGTGCAAAAAAATTCCTTCAAAATGTTATGGTAAACACCATCTATATAACTCCATATTCTTAGCAATCTATTGCCCAGTTAAACTCTGTCCCATTTATTGTACAGTGAATATTTTGTAAAATCTTTATTGGTTGTTACTCTTAAGGAAATGGGTAGAGTTACGGGGTAAGAGGGATTTCAAAGTTTCAGGGTGAACCCAAAGTTCCATGTCCTTTGGGTTCCTTTGAGCACCAAGGAGAAAGTCTACTTTTCCCGTTTAAACATAACTTTGCTTTGGATGTTTGCCTGAGCTACAAGATAACAAAGAAGCTAGGCTCCTTAGAAACACTTCTTTTCTTTTTTTCCTTTTGTCTTTTTTGTTTTCTTCTTGCTCTATGGAGTTTGAATTTTCTCTCTCATAGGCATTTCTTCCTATATTCTTCCTTGACTGATTCGCCCACACTTTCTCACAAAGTTAAAAGCTTTTTTGACTTCTGTAATTTATTCAGTACACTGGGGAAAAGTAAACGATCGTAAATTATCACATATAATATTGAAGTGTTTTTTCTAGGTCAGTTAACATGACCATAGGCTCTCTCATATTATCAAAAAGTTATTCAACTTATTAGCACATTGAAAAGAAATTATCCTTTTACTTCTATTTATAAATAAATTTATTTCTGACACTTTAAAAATGTCAGCTTTCTTTTGTATGTATTTGTGTATATGCACATTCACAAGGAGGCCAGAGGCCAACCTCAGGTATCAGTCTTGGCATCATCATCACACTTCTCTCTGTCTCTCTGTCTCTCTGTCTCTCTGTCTCTCTGTCTCTCTGTCTCTCTCTCTCTCTCTCTCTCTCACACACACACACACACACACACACACACACACACACAGACTCCCTCTTTCCTTTTCTCTTTCCTTTGTCCTTTCGTTTTTCTTCCAGGATCTCTCACTGGTCCCTAGGCCTCACCATCAGGCTGGGTGGCCAAATAAAGGCTCTAGGGATCTACTTGTCCAGTTTCCTTCTTAATGCTAGGATTTACAATCCTGTTACTCCTGTTCCTTACTTTTTCCTTTCTTTTTTATTTTATTTTATTTTTTACGCTTTTTTTGGGGGGGGGGTGGAGATGGAAGAAGGATGTTGGAGATCAAGTCAGGGCCTGATGTCTGTGTAGCAAGAATTTCACCTAATGAGACATCTTTTCATTCCCTTTTAATATCTTAATGTGAAAATCCCATTTTCTAGTCTCTGAATTGGAAAGAAAAAACATCTATATTCTCCCTCCCACCTTCAGTAAACTTTGAGCGTGTGCTTTTTTTTCTCCATAATAGTTCATATTTTAGTAACATAAAGTGAAATCAGGATTTTTTATTATCACAATTTACAACATATTCATGAATGAAACATAAAATTGGAGGTACAATCCTGTTTTTGATCATTACCTGTGTACCTCCTTTGTGAGAAACATGACATGCTTTGATTGCTTGCTGCTTTCCCAGGAGAACCTGAAACCTCATAATCTCTGTACTTTTACTGTTATTTCTCCTTTTGAAGCAACCAGGGAAAGGGGAAAATCCTATTTAAGTCTTATTATATTTGAAAAATGGGAAACATTGGCCATGAATTTTAAAGTCCCTTGTAATGGTTATGTGTCTATATCTCTTACGTCATACAACAAAATACCAAATCAGTTCGGTCATTTCATCTCTTAGGTCTTAAACCCTGGGAAAAGTCTGACAGTCTGATAATTAATTCCTACAAGGAAAGTTTCCTGCAGTTAAGATCTACTCAACTGAGCTTCTGGAACATCATTGATACTGCATAAACCTTCACAACCTGCCAATTAGTGGTTCCCTTTGAAAGCCTGAAAAATTTTTATTTATTGTCTCCAAATGTTTTCAACATTTTGTTAAATGCACCATCATTAGTAATCCTTAATTTTGCTAAACTGAATACACTTTCAAAAGTTTTTATGTTAAACTTGTGAAAATATAAAGTAAATTATTTAAAGAACTTTAGATGTCTCCATATCTCAGTTCCAAGCATGTAAAAAAGGTGTTATGAACTGAATTATTTCTTTCCCCTAGAAATTAAAGGCTTATTCTTGTCATGAGAATCAAGAACTTACATATAGAAGTTCTGTCTTTATAAAAGTAGCCAAAATATCTCTATTACTCCTTTTAATATAAGGTTAGAGTGAGAGAAAGCTAACAATAAGATTGTTAGAACCTCACTATATAGTAAATGTTTCAAGCTTTATCCAGGCCTTCGGATGTATGGATTCATATGGGACAGATATTTATTGTTGCTAAGCTCCTCAGTTCATTGTGTATTCAATGGAATCCCAAATTACCTAAGGCAAGGTTCTTAACTATAAGAAAGAATCAATGAATGGATGAATGACACATGAATTCCTTAGACATTTGAAATGTAGTCCTCCCTAGAACTGGAGAAAAATACCACATAGCATAGGAAATGTTGAAATACAAGGAGGTTTGAATGGATTAGTCACATTTATTTTCAACTACTTTCAAAGTTAGCCTTGCACTGGCCATAAGGAATGGAAAGCAGATATATTGCTAATCAGACCTGAGTCTTATTAAGTATAATGTATCAGTGTGACTTGGAATACACTCTTCCTAGATGCTTGGGGAAGCAAGATAGTTTCCAAGATGACAGTTGTCCTTGTTCCTAGGAGAACAAGGAGAAATAAGGTGAAATTTCAGATTCTTGAAGCTTTTACTATTGATAGACACTTTTACAAAAACATGTATCTTGAGATTTTCTTGCAACTTTTTCATATGAAGTATTGGATGAGGAAGGAGCAGGAAGGAGTTGCAACAGAGGATTCTGTCTGGTGTGGGTGAGGAAACAAGCCAAAGTTCTGTACTGACAAAGAGAACTAAATGGAGTTTCCAGATCTGGCATTCCAAGACCTTTCCTGGGCCACAGGTGCCCCCATCTGCAGGCCATATCCATATGATCAGTATAGATACTAGGGCAGAGACCAAGCAGCAAAGACGGCCAGATTCTATTTTGATTTTGATGACACTGCTATGGGGTATAAACTAATTTTGATTCAAGAAACACAAATTTTAATGCATGATCAGTAATACAGTCTAAGTCAGAACACACAAAAAAAATGAAGACAATCCTATTCTAGGTTTGTAAGTGAAGAGTTAAATTTTCTTTGTGTTTTGAGGTTGAGGCTCTAAATAGAGAGAAGAGACTTTCAACCATAGCAGTTATTGTCTATACTCTGCTGCCCTCCTGGAAAATGATGGGGGTTCCAGCAGAGAACTACTTTTTCTATGGCACAAAGATAAAAAGATAAAAAGATTTTAAAAAGATAAAAAGATAAAAAGGTAAAAAGAAACAAAAAACAGAAAGGAAGAAAGGAAAAAAGGAAGAAACAACAACAACAGTAAAGTCGTATTTTTAGAACTGTTGCAATTGTATCTGAGATTAACATTTTGCAGTTACTGCTGTTCCCCAAGCTAATGAGTGTCCAGAAAGCAGTATGCCATAATTTCAGTTAGGCATTGACTTGTTGGGTGCCCTTGAATAAATCAGAGAATGTTTTACTGCCTTAATTTCCCACATATAGCACACGATGAAATAGTTCTGCTGCCTTGGGTTATGAAAGAGCCATGCTCTTCATAGTATGCTAGGAAAACTATTTTCAAGCATTTTAACCTTTCTGAAATTTCATCAAAGTCGTTAAAATTCACTTTAAAAATCTATGGGTATAGAGCTAGGAATATAAAGGATAGGTTGATACAGTGGATATATCTGTTTTGCAGATAATGGCAGTAGATTCACCATGGGGTCTGTGTGCTCCCAACCATGGCCCATTGGCCAAATTTACAATACCAGAAGCACATTGTCCTGTGTTTGGTTAACACCATACCTTTCATGTTGTTATCACACCCGTGGGCATATCTGTCTTGTCCCCAATTCATTACTACAATTTAAAGAATTCAAAGCCATGTAAGATATTTGATTAGCACAGCAGATTACATACAACCTTACAGTGGTATAAAAGATCATCAAGAGGGTGGAAGCTTTCTGCTCCGTAACACCTCTATTTCTCCCATGAGCAAAGAATGTGGTGTATTAAACAATAATATCTTACCATTAAACTCTGACGGACAACCAAGGACAATGGCAACAGGAGATAATGTTTTGGGGGTTGTTTTCTCAAACTTCATCAGAGAAATTCCTTTGTGTAGTAAATGGCAATTATGGCAAAAATTTGCAACTGGTTCAAGTGTAGAGAATAAGAGTCTTGGGAATGAGCAAATGGGACATCTACATCACTCCTGTGGTGGTTTGAGTAAGCATTCTCCTCCATAGGCTCATGTATTTGAACTGTTGGCCTATGGTTGGTTGGTAGCTCTGTTTCATATAATTATGGAAGCTTTTGGGGTTTTAAGTCTTACTAGAGAAAGTATATCACTGGGGGACAGCTTTGAGAGTTTTCAGCCTTATCCCAGGTCCAGTTCCCTCTTGGCTTCCTGTGTGGTGAAATGTGATCACTTATTTTCCTGCTTTGCTTGCCTTTTTCAAAGTTATGTATAACTACTCTAGAACTGTAAGTCAAATAAATACTTTCTTCCAATAGTCACTTTTGGTCATGGTATTTTATCAGAGCAGCAAAAAATAACTTATATATTTTCCTTCAAGGCTCAGGTACCTTCACAGGATAAGGACAGAAAGATTGTGGGATCCCGAGACCATGGCACCAAAACAGCATTTTCTAGACATAAGAGGCTGTTACATTAATGAATTCATCGCAACTGTCATTGCCTGCATAGGATCAAGCCAGGCAGCATTATAGGGCAGAGGATAGAAGGGCTCACAAGACCCCACTCCTAACTGAAGAAGTATTGAAAGTTGATGGGTTCTAGAGGTAGCAGAATCAGTTTTCTTCAAGGGTATGGCCTGGTAAGTTGACTATACTCTTGTGGCTATCCCCACAACCATAAGTATATGGTCAGCATAAATTAGACCTAGTCGGTTATAAAAAATATTAAAAAGGACAGAAGATTGGGAAGGGTGGGGTAAGTCTTGGAGGGGATGCAGTCAGGGTATATATGATCAAAATATGTACATGTATTGTCTTAGTCAGGGTTTCTGTTCCTGCACAAACATCAGGACCAAGATGCAAGTTGGGGAGGAAAAGGGTTTATTGAGCTTACACTTCCAGGTTGCTGTTATCACCAGAGAAGTCAGGACTGGAACTCAAGCAGGTCAGGAAGCAGGAGCTGATGCAGAGGCCATGGAGAGATGTTCCTTACTAGCTTGCTTGCTTCTCCTGGCTTGCTCAGCCTGTTTTCTTATAGAACCCAAGACTACCAGCCCACAGATGGTACTACTCACAAGGGGCCTTCCCACCTTGATCACTGATTAAGAAAATGCCTTACCGCTGGATCTCATGGAGGCATTTTCTCAACTGAAACTCCTTCCTCTGTGATAACTTCTGCTCGTGTCAAGTTGACATACAAAACTAAACAGTACATGTATGAAATCCCCAAAGAATTAATACAATATTTAAAATCATTTTGATTTATATCTGATAAGAAAGTACAACATTTTAATTGAATTTATTTTAAAGAGTTATTTTTAATTATGTGTATGTGGTATATGTAATGTGTATGTATCATATAATTTATATCATATAAGTGTGGGTACCTGTATGGAATAGAATGCTGTAAGATCACTTCGAGCTAGAGTAATAGGGTATTGTGAGCTGCCCAAAGTGGATTTTAGTAGCCAAATTCTGGTTCTTTGGAAGTTCAACAAGTAAGTGCTTTAAACTTCTGAACCATCTTTCTAGTCCCAAGTGTTATTTTTAAAGTATAAACATAAAGTAAAAATCTTCATAAGTTTATTCTTAAAAGATATGTGCTGAATGGAATTTGTGGATAGTCTCCAGGGTATACATAAATACTTTGACATCTTTGGTGAGACTTAGGTAATTTTGTTGGCAAGAATTCCATGCCATTTTCATGCTTTTGAAAGATTATATTATTCTCCAGAAATTAAAATTTATCACTTCAGTTGGGGAACCAGGAAGTTGGTCAGTGCATAAGACACCTTGCTCTTTAATCATGGAGACAAAGGTTAGAATCCCCTTATACCTTTGTAAGCAAACAGCTTCTGCCTGTAACCCCAGCTTTGGGGGCTGAGACAGTCAGAGAGCCTGACCCAGGTAGGTTGCTGGTCAACCAGTCTTAGCTAAACCAGCTTCGAGTTCAGTGAGACACTGTGTATAAAGATGATAGTTTGGAGGGTCAGAGAGGAGGAAGACATTCAATGTACTGTTCTGGCCTCCCCTACCTGCACATGGACTCATGCAACTGCACATAAGCGTGCAGGTGCACTACACATGCATTCACAAGTTGACTCATGTCATGTTGAGCAGCCTGAGGTGGTGGGGAGGCAGACGCAAGAGGCTCACTCCTTCAATAGCATCCCTGTTACAACAAAAGACCAAAATACCAAAACAAAACACACACACACACACACACACACACACACACACACACGGTAAACATAAATTAATAAATAATTATTTCTCTATGTAGAATTACTGTTATTCTCATGTTCTATCATCTGCCTTCTTCAGTGCACACATGCATTTATAGGAATGTTCATAACAAAATACATAATACCAAGAACAGTTTGACAAATATTAGATATTGTGGACATTTTTCCATCATTTCATCTTTGTAAGTTAATTTAATGTTATCTTTGTACTCAAGTACATAAATAACCTAGGACAACTTTAATTATTTCTTTTTCATTGGATATTTACAATATTAAAATTTCACTATTATAGATCCTTTGTCATTTTATAATTGTACAAAATTTGTATGTATCTTAATCCTTTAAAACAATTACCTAAAAGTAGCCTTTCAAGTTACTTATAATAAATAAGCTACCTTGGAAAACCAATAAATAGATAAATAAATAAATAAGCTACAATTTTATTGGTCTTCTGAAAATTTCTCATGAGACACAGATTATTCATTCTGAAGAGGAACACAGAGTTACTGTCTCAGAAGTTATCTTTAAAGTTAACATTGCTTTTACTTGTTGTGCCGTTTACTGAAATACAGATTTTGGTGATTGGGGCAATTCTACTTTGCTGTGTGATCTTCAAGTTGTGTAGTTTTCATTTTGTGAGGATTGCCTTGGGACATTTTCAGTTATGAAAACCTAATGTAAGAAAAAGTCTAATTCCTTTGTTTTGGATTTTAACCATCTGCATATGTTGCATACACTTCATGTAAATTTCATTAAAAAGGGTCATTTTTTTCAGGTTAAGAATTCAAACTGACATCCTGAATTGTAACATATTACCTGTTGATCTGTAGAATAAAATCAGAAAGACATGGCTTGTCAAGGCCTCATCTTTTGTTTCAGCCACATTCTAGTCCATGCCTTTGGTAAATTTCCTGTTTGAATTTATCTGACATTATTCACCTCAAAGAACATCATATGTCCATTCTTTATTTGTTTTCTGGTCATTTCCACCAGTTTCTGGCTGTTGTTTTGTCCTTTTGGGAATTTGCTGGTGGTTTATTTTTTAGTAAGTAACTTTTTAAACTGGCAACCAGCATATTTTGTTTATGAAATGACATTTCTAATTTTTTAAGCCATGTATTTCCAGTAGTTACCCCATTCTTTATAAAGCCAGTTGACATCCAAGGTTTTATAATTCCTGTACCATAGTAAGCAAGTATTGCTTCTTTTTTAAAAATTGAGCTAGAAATGCAAGCAATTGCTTGATAATTTGTTGATTCCTTTGAAAGCTGATAGGATGTTTTTGTTCTCATTTCTGCATTGCAACACTAGGTGCTTGCAGGTTTTTTTTGCTCAGCAGGTCCTACCATCACTTCAAATTCATCATCCCCACGACTGATGGAAAGCAGCCTATTGCATCTTCCGTTCCTTTATTTCTCTCAGTTCAACTACTGAGTTTCCAGCCTCCAGGAGAGAAGCCTTGGTCTGTCTTTCATCTTTTGTATGTTTGATGATCCTCTGACCCAGATTTTCAGAATGTTTTAAATTCTTTCTGTTTTCCTATACCATAGATGTCTCAGAAGTGACAAAATATGATGTTGTTCTTTCCATCTTCTGATTCCAAATGCTTCATTTACATGCAGCACAGAGATCTTCAGAAAGACCACACACGATACCAATGTGGGGCTCAGAAAATATATATAACTAGCTTTTTGTAATATCTGTCACCAAACCTGTCTTTCTAAAAATACAAAACAATTCCACTTCTCAGTGCCTTCCCTGCTTATATGCCTGGAATATGCCAGAGCTCCATGTGGTCTTGCCATCTATTCATGCTTTCACCAATGCTTCCCCTAAAATATTTACCAGCTGCTCATTTAAAAAGATTGCATAAGTCATGGTTCCCTTCTCACCAAATACTAGCTATTTATTGCTTTCAGTGATGGTTTTGAATCACAGCCCATGAAGCCAAGGGTTCTTGTCTGGAAGCATCAAAGATATACCATAGGGGACACAACAGAAAATTAAATTGCTGGACTTTATCTTAAGCCCTAATATAAAAGGAATAGGTTTATTATAGAAAACTAATAAATTTTATATTTATTTCATGGTGGAGATGATTGCTTATGCTCACACTGTGATGTGTGTGTGTGTGTGTGTGTGTACGTGTTTATGTCTGTTTGTATGTCTGTCTTACCCTGTGTTTAAGCTAATTATGATGAAAGAACAAATAGTACTTTTCCAATTAGAAACAAAATATACCTATCATATATTTTACCAATAAGTATCAAAAACATAACTACCTCTATTAAACACGCACTGAGTGAGCAAGCTAATATTTGTTTTTCCTTCTTCAAAGAGTATATGTTCTATCATTTTGTTAATGTGGACACAGATTTAGAGACTAAGGGAATTTAAGTTCAAGCTTACATTTTTCAGAAGACTCAATTTTTTTCTAAGCTAGATTTAATAGTACAAGATAGGAGAAGGAATATCCCATGTTTCCAGTTGTGAGGCAAGAGGATTGGTCTTGGGCATCAACCTTCTATTGCCCTCTTTATTTAAGTGCTGACACAAGATTCTTGTGATGTCTTCCTTACCTTTGATAACTAAGAAAACCACCTCTACCTCTGTAGTTTCCAAAGTATATCCCCACAAGGCTGTCCATGAAGCAAAACTCCTTTTGACATTTTGCTTTCTGTAGGCTCCTATTATTCTCAAATCACTGTGAAAAAATAGAAGAAGTTGATGACAAAAAAAATGAAAAAATTCAAAATTATGCAATTTTATAGATTCCTATAGTCTAGGTGGACATTGGTTGAAATCACTCAAATGCCTGTAATCTGAGTCATTTAACCTGAGGATGGGTTTTATCTCTTGACATCAGTCTCTTTATTTAGCATTTAGCAAGAGTCTGTTCCTCTTTGTAAGGAGCTATTTCTTTGTAGTGTTGATTTCATTTTTATCAAACACACAGCTTCAATATTCTTTCTGTAGGATATTATTCATATCCCACTCTTCTGTTTGACAAAATACCCAATAAAAGCAAAGGAATAAATGTTTATTTTGGCTCATGTTCTGAAAGTATAGTCCACCATGGTTGCAGGATCTTCAGGTAGCTAGTAACACTGCAACCACAATCAGAAAGCAGAAATTAATGAAGGCTGCCATTTAGCTAGCTTTCTCCTTTTTATTTAGTCCAAGACTATAGCCCATAGAATGAGTCTGTCCACATATAGGGTGAGTCTTCACGTATCAGCCAAAATACTTTAGGAAACACTTCACCTATATGTCCTGAGGTTTGTTTCTATGATGATTCTAAAGCCCATCAAATTAGCAATCAGAATTAATTACCATAATTTTCATCTTTTTCAGATTGACTCCAATTACATCACTAAACCGTAACATCCCATTCTCCCATCTATCATTTCATGACCCTCTCATGACACGGAATGCATTTAGTCCGTCTCTCAACTTCTCCCCCATGGGATTCTATAGTTACAGTCTGGTGCCAAAGGTGTGAGGAATTCCTAGAGGGCTGCAAAACGTCAGTCCATGTTGGAAAGCCAAGGAGACCCTATTTAAAGTCATTGGTTGGTATACAGCGGGTAATGGGATGGGATAAATGCATTCACCAGGAAAGTGTGAAGTCAGCAAGCAAGCAGGAGCTTTACCCTAGGACCTCTTCATATCTAGACTGCTCCAAAGGTGCTGTCCAGTCTTGGGAAAGGTCTTCCCCCTTGGAAATCCTTCTTGGAGATACTCTCCTAAACACAAAGGTACTTCTCATAGAAGTTATCTCTCAGTTGATTCAAAAATCCAGTCCAATTGAAAACCAAGATTAATCATTATTTGGAGTATACAAAGTTCATCAATCTAAGAAACTTTTGTAGGAAAAGAAATTCCCTGTAGCTCCTGCCTACTGAATATTTCAGTCTTTAATTTGATAAATAAATACTTACAAGTGTTATGGACAGTACTAAGAATTACCATTTAGTCTTGAAAGGAAACAGCCTCTCTACCCTCAATAAGTTTACAGCTTACCAGGAAAAAAAACAAAACAAAACAAAACAAAAAAAAAACAAATGAATACAATCCAATTGCTGTACCAGTACTTTTTTTGTGGAAACTATAGAGGATACCTATTTAAATTCATCACAAAGTCTTATGATTGAACATTTGGTATTTTAACAGTAGTGAGATTTAAGGAGATAGCAAAAAGTTCTTGGAATAAAGGTAGATCAGAGGAAAACACATTTAAATCCTGAAGTCTGAGAAAAGATGGTAGATAACATGTATAAGGCCTAGAACCCAAGTGATAGAGAACTGTAGGTAGCAGGGGTGGGTAAGCAATGTTAATGCTAATATTATTTGTGTTTAGGAAGTTTCCATATTTTAACCATATGTTAGCAGGTAGTATGACTTTTTGAATAACATCGGGCACTTGTATAATAAAACTGTGCCCCGAAAAAAAAAAAATGAGGAATTATAGAAGTCTCAATTGAATTTTTTCAAAAAACTTTAAGATAAATTTAGAGTTAACATTTTCTCCAAGAAGCTGTGATGTGCAGAATAACTTGTGACTTACCCAATAAATATTAGGGGCATTATGACAATCTTGTGGAAGAGTTGGGAATCTTATGACCATAATATAAATTTACATAAGAAATAGAATAGCACTCAAATATATCTAAGAATGATGACAATTTGCCTCTTGTCAGCTGAGAACACACACACACACACACACACACACACATGATTTTCTGATTTTCTTGAAGAATTATTTGTGTGCTCTTATTTCTTCATATTATAATGAGTCATAATTTAGTTTGATATTGGAATTATATTTTCTATAGCCACACTAAATTTAAAGCCAGAAAAGCTGAGATGAACCCCCGCATCTACTTAACATACATTTTTTGCCTCTGGACTGGGTATAATTTTACTTATATCACATGAAATATGTAAGTAGTGAATAGAGTAGAATACATGTGAATTCTTAAATTAGTCCCTACATATATCCTGTTTAACCATTATTTAGTCAAACAGCAGTGCTAATAACTTAGTTAGTGGAACAGGGATTTTTGTCTCATGTTGTTTGCTTCACATACACCAAAGAAAAACATATTATTATATTTCCAATACCTTTAACAGTTAAATATAGCAAAAAGTTGTTAAAAAAATGGTATTAGACCCAATAGTAGTGGCTACACTGGATTATATGATATTTTCATTACTTAAGTATATTTATTAATTAAAATATAGTCTTGGTGATACATATTGCCAAAGAGTAGCTAAAGAATTAAATTTCAACTATAGACTAGCCTTAATACCAATGTTCCTTGGTGTAAAATATTTAATAGAGATGCCAAATTTCAGATAATATTTAGAAATTGACCTGAACATTGAACATGGATTTTATTTTAATGAGCAAGGTAAAGAGGTCT
Organism: Rhynchomys soricoides; assembly: GCA_019843965.1. Lineage (NCBI taxonomy): Eukaryota > Metazoa > Chordata > Mammalia > Rodentia > Muridae > Rhynchomys > Rhynchomys soricoides. The sequence continues at coordinate 1,744,805 of JADRCH010000148.1, read as the reverse complement.
CAGAGATGATTTCCAATTAAATCCCTGGCTGGCTTTTCTTTCCTGGTAAGTGCCAGACAGAGAAAATGAGCACATATAAGCTGATATTCTTTTTTAAAATTATGAATTAATATGTAGTTAGACTTTACATTTTTATTTCAAATTTAGTTTTCAAAACTAGCTGATTCAGTGTAAACACCTTTATATTATGCTATAGTTTATTTAGTGCATCTCATATGTATGATTATACATATCCTGTTTCTAAAATATTGCAATAAATTCTTGAGTGAATACCTCCACAAGACATGCCTTTGTAAGTTGGGGACTTTGAATAGGCTAGGTTCATTCTGTAAGTTGAGGACGGTGAATAGAGGTGGCTCAAGCTTCCAGATAGTTTAAATAGGCTCTGGAGCTAAGCTACTGGCAGACAAAATGGCTTTGATTCAGGGAAAACCAGATGATGTTCCTTATCCTGAGGATGGGCACCTTGGGTTAAGGATTTGCTCTGCACTGTAAGCTGTGCTTAGTGAACACATGGTGCAGGGGCCTAGCCAGAATCATCCAACCATGGATAGCCAAAGTGATCCTGAAATTAAGCTGTTAACTGGAGCCACTCTCCTGTCTTCCTAAAAGGCCAGTTTCCATTTTCACTAGAAATGTGTTTTAAATTAAATGCAAAGAGGATTACCATAATAATTTATACTGTCTATGGTGGAGTTAATGAATAACAGAATCAGAGTGCCTCTGCAGATGCCCTCTTGTGATGCCCAGGAAGCCAGCTATAGAATAGGCAAATGCCTCATTCTCAGGGGTTTGCTCCTTTTCAGCTGTGATTCTGATGTGTCCTTGGGCAAAATGCACCATGTGAACGGGAAGACTTGTTTGTCTTGGTTCTGAAATTACAATATAGTGCAGATATTTTTCCCTACGATTTGATTCTGTGACTGAATACTCTAGAATTAATGTGGGTGTTAAAAGTTTCTAAGAATAGGCATGTGTTGCCATAGACACATCTTTTAAACATGTCAGTGGTGTGCTATTGCACAGCAATACTTAAAGGATCTCAAATGGTGTATTTCCTGAGATTATGAAATTATTTAGTTGTGAGAGGTAATTAGAGATTTGACTTTTAGGCGAGAAGTGGTCCCACAATGCAATCTTAGAGCCTGGTGACACATCATTATGAAGTCGCTGTGATTTACTACAGAGAATACTTAAGAGGCAAGGGATGAAGAATGAGTCTCTCTAAGCCGGTATTCTTGGTTTATTAAGCATGAGAAATTAACAAAACAGTAGTAGTTGAAGTAAATCATTTTTCTTACTACCAGCACCCCCTTAGATTTGGGAAAAACAAGCTAAGTGCTAGAGTATTTTGATGGGGTTAAAAAAGCTGTTAAGAAAAAAAAATTAAAAGAATCTAGGATCATTTCCCCCACATTCTTTGAACTTGTTTTGATTCTGACTGTTATCTCACTGAACACATCACAAGGGATATTGAAAAAGATGAGTCTACAATAGACTTCTGTAAAGGAAATTCTCTGGCAAGAACACAGGATATTTAGTGAGTACAAGTTGTTTGCCTTATGCTGGCTAAGCAGTATGATCTTTCTCTTTTAAAACTTTATTCTGCTTGTAATTTTTATGTGTATGAGGGTTTTTTTTTTTTTTGTCTGCATCTATAAAAGAACACTGCATGTGTCTGGGGCCTATGGAGCCCAGAAGTAGGCATGTGAACCTTGAACCTGTGCTTACTGAAGGATGGAAGGACTAGGAACCGAACCCTTGCCCTCTACAAGCACAGGAAGTGCTCTCAACCACCAAGCCATCTCTCCAGTCCCCGTTATGGTGTATCTTGTCTAATATTTCATGTTGTTCTTATCTAGCACTGTGTTCGAGAAATTTGGAAAACACAAATCATTACAAATTAATTTTCTAGTCAATGAGTTTTATGTTGATCTCGTATCATCTTCATAGTGAACATATCAATTTTGTTATTGCAATATATGTTATATTTTCTGACATTAGGAAAGTGAAGGTTAAGAATTTGCCTACGGTAAACTACACAGCATGAGGCAGAATTCAAATTGGAGTCAAGATTTGTCTCGTGGTCACACATAATGTTGCTGTTCTTTTACTTCATTTTTGTTTGTGGCAATACAAGAGTCCAGTCCAACAGCTATGAGCCAAGTCCTGGCTCATCCCTATTGCTTGCATGAGCAGTAGTATGTCACTCTGTGTGCTCGAGTTTTTGTCTTCTTATCTAGAACATAAGGACAGTAATATACTGGCCCTAAAAAGTTGTCCAGATGATGGAACATAATGACATGTCTGGTATAATAGGACCTGAATAACTGATTACCATTATGGAATTTTTTTATATACTTAGGGAATGATAGGGGATTTTGGTTCTCTCTCTTTATCCCCCCCTCACTATATCCCTCCCTATTAGTTTGGCAAATTCATAAAGGTGAAGGTTGTACTATCGCCTATCAGTAGTACGGCCTACTGGTACAATGATGGCGATGGCTGTGAGGCTTCTGCGCAGTCCAGGAAAATGTTTAGCAAGACAACAGTGTTCCTGGGTCAGGGCAAGGTTGAGCAAGTGTGTTGCTCCAAACTGCTTTCTTCTGCTTGAGTTGTAGCTCCCTTAATTTGTCTGTCACTCGCCACAGACCCACTCCCTATTGTTTGTATAAAAAAAAGTCTAAGAAATATTACATTTAAATGAATGTTGCTTGGATATGGATTCTATTCAGAGATTTTCTTAACTAATATTTTCCCCTAAAAAATGTGTTATAGGGACTTGATAGTGATATAATAAATGACAGTGAATGAAAAAAAAAAAAACAAGCGAATGAAGCGATGACTAGACAAATTATTTGGAAGTATCTTACTGTACATGTGTAAACACAGACAAATGAAACCTTTGAGTTATAATGTAAAAATAAGAAATAATAGCTAAGAAAAAAACAGAAGTAAGAACGAGGTGGGTCCAGGAAGAATATGGAGTCGAGGAAAATCATGGTAACATGCTTCAACTCGGGCACTGAACTGAGTCAATTGCCTCATGTTAGCAAAATACACTTTTTTCCTAGCAATAGCTTTAAGAGTAGTGGTGAGTGGGATCAGTATGAACTTCACTGCTGTCAGTGGTGGCTATGGGACATTTTAGCCACCTGTACTATTCATTCTACACCTAGTTCAAACACTCATGTTGAGGATTTTTTGAACTGAGTTTATGCAGATTCTGTGACAAGCACATCTAAGCTGAACACCTCAGGCCTAATGCATCTCCAGCCAGCTAAGGAGGTGAGAGGTAAGACTGTTTCCCAAACTTCTGCCCAGAGTTACATATCGTTCTAGTATTATTGAAAGTTGAATTTTCCCCCTCACACAATGTATTACTTTCTCTTGCCTCTACTTCTCCCAGTTTCTTCTCCCCCTTCCTCCATCCAGTTCCACTCCATGCTGTATCTCATTAGAAAACAAAAGGTTTTTAAGGGATAGTATAATGTAAAAAAATAAAATCATGTGGTTTTTTTTCTTTGAGTTTGTTTATGTGGTAGATTACATTGATGGATTTCTTGGTATTGAACCATCCCTGCATCCCGGGGGTGAAGCCTACTTGATCATCCTGAATGACCATTTTGATGTGTTCCTGGATTCGATTTGTGAGAATTTTATTGAGTGTTTTTGTATCGATATTCATAAGGGAAATTAGTCTGAAGTTTTCTTTTATTGTTGGGTCTTTGTGAGGTTTTAGTATCAGTGTAACTGTGGCCTCATAAAATGAACTGGGAAGTGTTCCTTCTGTTTCTATTTTGTGGAATAGATTGAAGAGGACTGATATTAGGTCTTCTTTGAAGGTCTGATAGAATTCTGCACTAAACCCATCTGGTCCTGGGCTTTTTTTCTGGTTGGGAGACTTTTAATGACTGCTCTATTTCTTTAGGGGTTATGGGACTGTTTAGATGGTTTATCTGATTCTGACTTAACTTTGGTATTTGGTATCTGTCTAGAAATTTGTCCATTTCATCCAGATTTTCCAATTTTATTGAGTATAGGCTTTTGTAGTAGGATCTGATGATTTTTTTAATTTCCTCAGATTCTGTTGTTATGTCTCCCTTTTCATTTCTGATTTTGTAATCTGGATACTGTCTCTGTGCTCTTTAGTTAGTCTGGCTAAGGGTTTATCTATCTTGTTGATTTTCTCAAAGAACTGGCTCCTGGTTTTGTTTTGTTGATTCTTTGTATAGTTCTTTTTGGTAGTACTTGGTTGATTTCAGCCCTAAGTTTGATTAATTCTTGCCTTCTACTCCTGTTGGGTGTATTAGCTTCTTTTTGTTCTAGAGCTTTCAGGAATGCTGTTAAGCAGCTAGTTTCTTTTTGGAGGCATTCAGAGCTATGAGTTTTCCTCTTAACACTGCTTTCATTGTGTCCCATAAGTTTGGGTATGTTGTACTTTCATTTTCATTAAATTCTATGAAGTCTTTCATTTCTTTCTTTCTTTTTTCCTTGACCAAGTTATCATTGAGTAGAGCACTGTTCAGCTTCCATGTGTATGTGGGCTTACTGTTGTTACCATTGAAGACCAGCCTTAATCAGTAGTGATCTGATCGGAGGCATGGGATTATTTCAATCCTCTTATATATGTTGAGGTTTGTTATGTGACCAATTACATGATCAATTTTGGAGAAAGTACCATGAGGCGCTGAGAAGAAGGTATATTCTTTTGATTTAGGATGAAATGTTCTATAGATATCTGTTAGATCCATTTGGTCCACAACTTCTGTTAGTTTCACTGTGTCTCTGTTTAGTTTGTGTTTCCAAGATCTGTCCATTGATGATAGTGGGGTGTTGAAGTCTCCCACTATTATTGTGTGAGGTGCAATGTGTTCTTTGAGCTTTAGTAATGTTTCTTTTATGAATGTGGGAGCCCTTGCATTTGGAGCATAGATGTTCATAACTGAGAGTTCTTCTTGGTAGATTTTTCCTTTGATGAATATGAAGTGTCCTTCCTTATCTTTTTTGATGACTTTTGGTTGAAAGTCAATTTTATCCGATATTAGAATGGCTACTCCTGCCTGTTTCTTGGGACCATTTGCCTGGTAATTTTTTTTTCCAGCCCTTTACTCTGAGGTAGTATTTGTCTTTAACACTGATGTGCGTTTCCTGTATGCAGCAAAATGCTGGGTCCTGTTTATGTATCCTGTCTGTTAGCCTATATCTTTTTATTGGGGAATTGAGTCCATTGATGTTAAGAGATATTAAGGAATAGTGATTGTTGCTTTCTGTTATTTTCAAGTTATTTTTATATTTGTGTGCCTATTTTCTTTTGGGTTTGATGAAAGATTAGTTTCTTGCTTTTTCTAGGGTGTAGTTTCCCTCCTTGTCTTGGTGTTTTCCATGTATTATCCTTTGTATGGCTGGGTTTGTGGAAAGATATTGTGTAAATTTGGTTTTGTCATCATCCAGAGTGAGATAACTCAGTCATAAAAGAACAAACATAGTATGTACTCCCTGATACACAGATATTAGCCCAAAAGTTTAGAATACCCATGATTCAATTCACAGCAACTGTTGGACTGAGCGTGGGGTCCCAGATGGAGGAGTTGGAGAAGGGACTGAAGGAGCTGATGCAGTTTACAGCCCCATGGAGGGAGCAACATTGTCAACTGGTCAGTCCCCCCAGTGCTCCCAGAGACTGGACCACCAACCAAAGAATACGTATGGAGGGACCCATGGTGCTGGCCACATATGTGGCAGAGGAGGGCCTTGTTGGCTATCAGTGAGAGGAGAGGCCCTTGGGTCTGAGAGTGTTAGATGCCACAGTATAGGGGAATGCCAGGGAGGGAAGTCAGGAGAAGGTGGGTGGGTTTTGGAATACCCTTGTAAAGGCAGGGGAGGGGGATGGTTTCCAAAGAGGAGATCTGGAAAGGGAAAAACATTTGAAATGTACATAAAGTCTCAAAAATAAAATAAAAATAAAAAAAATAAAACAAGAAGTAGCCCATAGGACTTGGAGAAAACAAACAGAAGGAAAAGAGCCCAAAGTAAGCACAAGAAACAGAGACCTACTTGTTTTAACACTTAGGAATTCCATAATAATACTAAACCAGAAGACATAATATATTCACAGAGGACCTGGAGGAGATTTGTGCAGTCCCTGTGCATTTTGCGTTAATCTCTATGCATTCATATGAGCTTTGGTCATGTTGATTTAGTAGGCTTCGTTTTCTTAGTGTTCTCCATTTTCTCTTTGTTTTACACTTTTTCTGCTTCCTCTTGCACAGGGTTCACTGAACCCTGAGATCCAGGAGAGATTTGATGGAGCCATCCCATTAATGGTTGAGTGTTCCAAAGTTTCTCACTTCCTACATCTGGCTATGGGTTTCTGTATTTGTTCCCATCTGCTGCAGAAAGAGACTTCTCTGATGATGGCTGAGTAAGGCATTGATGCATGAGTATAGGAGAACATCACTAAGCATATTTTGATATTCTCTTCATCAAAGGAACACAAAAGTTCACAATGGGGAAAATATTGTTTCATAAATATCAAATGTTGTGAATTCCATTTGACCTGAGAAAAGCTGGTTTATCAGACTTTGTTACCAGTACGTGACTCTCAAATGTAATGTCTTGGGGTTGTCTATGACTAGTGAATTATGAGAGACTTGACAACATCGTTGTACAAAGATTAATCATCATAAAATCATTGGCATTTACAACAGAATGAAGAAATCAAAGTTTAATCCTTTAAAATATGTCAAAACGGCTCAGTTGGTAAGGGATGCCTGCAAGGCTGAGGACCCATGTTATATCCCCAGCACTCACTAAAAAGCCAGGTACTACTTTTACAGAGACAGACAGATCCCTGGGATCACTGGCCATCCAGTCTAGCCCTATTGTCACTTTCATGCCATTCATCTCAAAGATCAAAGTGTTTCAGATAGAATGCTTGAGGTTACTCTCTGCCCCTCTACACATATGTATACCTGCACATAGATACACACAATTAAAATAATTAACATGTGGTTTGAGAATTGAATGAGGCAATTACATTAAATAAAAACAGATAATTATCTTTTAAATATAAGGAGAATAGCAGATGCTGACTCATGGTTGTACTCCTCACACCAGCATGCAGAGGCAGGGGAATCTCTAGGTTGAGGTCAGCACAGGCCATATAGTGAGACCTTGTCTCAGTAAAAACATAAAGTAGGAAGAGTGGTAATTCAACAGATAAGATTGAATTGAAGATTAAATGATTTTCACTCATTTGAGGAGGATCCAGGACTCAGAGTCTAACAGGAGGGCATCATATAAGGCATGATTCTTCATAAAAGGCTCTTGTGTTTAGAAGAGAATAAAATACACTTTGGAGAACAAAATGAACTTCGGTTCTTGGTGGAACAATCTAGAAAGATTGATTTCAAGTTCCAGTTTTCTTGCTTATCTTTACTGTCTTTAGACAAAGCATTTGTCTTTTTAAGATTGGTGTTTTGATCTGTACGCAAAAGACAATAACACTTTTCTTTAAATGTGAGTGTCTATGTGAAACCTCACAAGGAGTGGAGGTGTAATTATTATAAGTTCTTTTTCTTTCCCTCTGCAAGTTTTTCAAAAGCCTCCCACTGCAGTGCTGATTCCTAACGTTCACTAATTTTGAGACTGTTCCTCAGCTGGCCTCTTTCTCGTCTGCATTTCTACTTTCCTTGTATGGACTTTTTTCTTCTCTTTTTTCTAAGAAGGCATTTTTCTTAACCTTATGTACAGAGGGTAGTCCTTCTCACTGACCTTCCTTGGACCACTAAGTGTTATCATCACTGACCTTTCCTGGACCACTGTTATCATCTCCATCCTTTTAAAGTTGGCAGTGCCACATTTTATTTCTACAACTTGACTGCAAATAAGTTATTTAATTTTTAAAGAGAAAGCCAGCATAACATTACCAACTATGCCAAGCTGTAAGCATCTAAGGGTCAAAATGACCCAAGCATTATAGTCAGGAAGTTATAGAATTCTCAAATGAAAGATTCAAAGGCAAATGATTTTAAATATGTGGTCTGGGTGTTTGAAACATAATATAGATATACCAGTTAAACCATATGCTGCTTCAGGGCAGTGGTTCTGTTTCAGTTTCCTAAATTATTAAATTCCTTTAAATTCCTAGAATATGTACTATAGAGCTAAGCATTGGATAATTGTTACATATTTGTTATCCTAAATTCTTTTGTGGACAATTTTAATACAAAACATTTAAAGATGCCTAAGAGGTTACATTAGCTATAAGCAATCACTTTAAAAATTCTGTGTGAAGCCTTCAAGCTTATGGGATCCTAAAATTAGAAACAGGTCCTTGATTCACTCAGAATCCATCATTTGTAGTTATGAAGCTGAGCATTTAAGCAGTCAGGTTATGAATTATTTTGTGTCTGGCTGGCGGGCTGCACGATGAGCCAGCCTCAGCAGAAGGTGTCAGGTGCTACTGGTACTAGCCAAAGGACCCACATATCAAATACCAAAATCAAGACCAAGGAAGCAAATTAGAATGTAACAAAAGATTTATGTTAGCTAGTGAAGGCCAGTGCTCAGAGGCTGAGTATTAGACTAGTTATGAAGGACCACACATATTTTTAGGAACAGTCAAGATTAGCATTGGTTCAGGTAGTATATGATCTCTGTTGGTAAGAGAAATGATGTTGGCCAATGCAATTTTATAGCTTTTAAAACTTGGGGGAGTGGCTGTATGTGAGGTGGGGGCTAAGAGGTGAAGACAGGTCAGCAGGGAAAGACTGTGATCAGGATGTAAAGTGAATAAATAAATGAATTACTTAATGAAAAAAGGGTGTCAAATTGAAGTCTTGGAATAAGTAGAACACTAAATTTTAAGAAGGACAAATAAAATATGTATTCCTACATGCTTTTGCAGTGGAGGGATGGGAGGGGGGACTGCTTCCATTGAGTGGCTAGCTAGAGCTTCCAAAGAGAACATTCAAACTTTGTCCCACGTTGTATTTTATTGACATAGATTTCCTGCTTCCACCATGACACATCTGTGTGTTTCTGGCTGCACACTGAGTTAACTTTGGGGACTGGAAATAATGGTGATTGAAAGATCACAGCTTATTAGCTTAATGTTTGCTTAGCCTTTTGCTGGAGCCAAGCACAAACAATCCAGAGGCAAATTTGGAGGCCCTTAGTTCCAAGAAAGAGTTTTTAACCAAGGGAGCTGAATAAATACTGTAGTTCATTTTGAAGCTACAGTCGACAAATGCTATTACATGATCACAGTGATGCTGGTCCAAGTGTGCAGCAGTCTGGGATCTGAAGAGATGTAATAGTACATTTGAAAAGAATGTAGAAGATACCCTTTGTATATTTTCCTAAAGAGGTCTTATTATTAAGAACCTCTAATATTTTTAGAACATTTTATGCCTTAACACAATATTAGGCAATTTTAAAATTCAGTATTATAATACCTTAGTTGTAAAATACTATTGGCATTCCATAATCCTGTATCAGTAGGAAGCCATGTGGGACTTAAACATGTACCTGTTTAATTCATTGCACAATTTACTTCTCCCAAGCCCCTCTGTGCATCAGAGTGTTGCCTGGGTTTATGGCTCCACTGAAGTAATTAAGGCAGAGAAGTCCCGTGAAACTATCTACTCTGGAGTCAGGCGGCTTTCAGAAAAGCATGGTTTATATAAGTCATGATTGCTACCCCCTCTCTGTCCCATTCCCTTTTTAAATTTTTGTAGCTGACAGACATATATATTCTGTCACCACAGTACAAAATAACTTTTTTGGCAGTCCTGATGTTAGATGCAAAAGGCTAAGATCCTCTTTGATGTGGGCCATATATTTGTAAACACCTCAGTGTAGGGAAATAATACAATTCCCTGGGAGTTCATAAGAGGGAATGACCTATTTTGCCTGACAGGGTGAGAGAAGCTTCAAAGAGGTGATGGAATTTGAATCCAGCCTCAAAGGAGTTGGCTTCCATCTTCTAGGCTGAGGATAACAACTCAGAATAAAGGCTTGAGTATATATGCCATGTACATATTATTGAAGAGTAAAGCCTAGAAGCACTTTCATGCTTCACAAGGCAATTTTTATTTTTAAATGGCACACAGAATGTAAACTATTATAAGAAGTTGCTAATAACTTACTTGAGGTATGAAAATGGATACAACTCATGACCATAAAGTTATAATTAGCCACCAAGAATGTATATAAAAAGCTATACTTAGGCAGTACGGTATAGGCTTGAGATAATGCAGTGATGGTTAAATGAACAGGTGACTGGGTCAGGGAGCCTGGAACCTAGGCTCTGCATAGTAGTTTATGTGAGGCGGTTTTACCCTTTCTGCGTTCATATCCGTCATCTGCAAAATCAAAATCAAACCTCTCTGTTAGTGTTGCTGTGGGGCTAAAACTGATTAATTTATATGTAAGTTGCCCAGAACAGTGTTTGACACTGAATAGATAATTAAGCAAATGTCAATTTGGTGTTTTTAAGGAAAATAATAATAGTTTAACTCTCTTACAAAAATCTATGAATAAACCTTTTTATTGTTCTGTTTTCATTTGAGACTATTATATATGAGTGTGCTGTATTTGCACCATTTCTACCTCTACATTTTGCCTGGTTCCCTCAACCATTCCCCCTTGAATTCATGACTTCTTCAATATTTTAAAGCACACATGATGTATGCATATATGTGTATATATTTGTGTGTATAAGCAGACATATGAACCTCCTGTTTCTGTGTAGTGCTAGTGTTGTTCTTGCATGGGTTTAGCACTGACTGCTTAGGGGTTGGGGTCTTATCCCTAAAAAGCAAAAGTAACAAGGAGATAATTGGTTTGTACTGCTACTGGTTCATCTTCCTCAGCAGCCATGGATTCTTCATCTATGGTGTGACCTTGTGAAATTCCATCAGATAGAAAGAAAATTGAAATCATGGTATTCGCTGGTAAATGGATGGAACTTGACAATTGTATACTGCCTGATGCAATCCAAAGCCAGAAAGATACATACTGTAAATTCTCTCTTAATTACGGATCCTAGATCACAGTCTTTAGATTTGTGTGTATAACTCTAGAATCTGTGTGTGTGAGGGGAGTTCTAGCGGAATCACAGGAAGACTAGGTGCTATGAAGAGGAAAAGAAAAACGTGAGGTGTAATTAACTGTAGCGGGGAGAAGGAAGGTGATACAGAGGGATAAGAAAGGAGGAGGGCTATACAACATTAAGGAGTTACGGGAAAACCACTAGAAAAAATTTATTTTACAAGCTTACTTACAATTACACGTATTATACATATATAAAAAGTTGCATATATAATTTTTATGCATTTACCCCACATGGTAGTATAACATATCCTGGGAGCTAGAGAGTATCTTACAAAAAACTTAGTTCCATACAAGAGACCACCAAGACAATATAAGCTATTTCTATTGTTGTGGGTTGTTTGCTAGAGTAGCAGAGTAAGACCATATTGCTGAAGTCATCATGTGCTTCAGTCACAGGGCTCAGAGGAATCAAGCTGGACCTGACCTGGATGACTCTGTGGCAAGGGCTAGCTCTCACAATGTCAGGTATTCTTACCTAAGTTATCAACGGAGAGAAGTTATCAGCAACCTCACCCAAATATCTCGACGGGTGTCATAGTGACAGGGCTGTCTTGGGGGAAGGCAACAAGCTGACTAATTGGACCTAAATCCCACTCAGTTGGACAGAACTCATGCCTAATACTATAAACTTATCAAGAACTGATGTCTGGAAAGGTCACGGGCATTAGAGGTGGACCTGCTACTCCATTATTATATCTAAATGTTCTCTAAATACTCACGCTTAACACCATGGGTAAGTGCAGCTCTCAGATCTCATCAAAGTTTCTTCAGGTAGGCTATTGCAGAGGAACAAAACTGCTCAAAATGCATAAAATAATGGACATGAAAGCTTACCATGGACATCTATGACATAATCCATATATCGAAGACTCAGGAAACATTACAGAAAGGGGCTCAGAATCACTGTAAGAGCCTGAGGAGAGCTAGGATGATTGCTGTGTGATTCTTTTTTTCTGAATAAGACAGGGATGTTACATCTATGAACTACATGCAATATGGCTGCCTATATAAGACCTGCAAAGGCCACAGCGTGCATGCCAGCATGGAGATAAATGAATAATAGCTCGCTTTTTTCCTTCAGCCACAAATTTGAAAGGCAAACAATTTTTGTTTTTTTTTATATAGCCTTTTAACTGTTATCTTTTTATTAAATTTATTTATTCACTTTACAAACCAAATATCAGCCCTCCTTCTCCTCTCCAGTCCCTTCCGTTCTACCTTCCCCTTCTATTTTGAGGAGAAGGCCTCCTCTGGGTGTCACTACCCTCCCACTAACTAACCCCCCCCCCCCCCATCCCTGCACATCAATTTACAGTAGAGCTAGGGGCATCCTCTCCCACTGAGACTAGATAATGCTACCCATTTAAGGGCACAGGATCCACAGGCAGGAAGGTAGGCTCAGGGACAGTCCCCTGCTCCAATTTCTGTGGGACCAACATGAAGTCTAAGCTGCTCCTCTGCTACATATGTGCAGCTTGTGCTTGCTCTTTGGTTGGTGATTCAGACTCTGGAAGCCCCCAAGAGTCCAGATTAGTTGACTCTGTTGGTCCTCCTGTGGAGTCCCTGTCTTCTTTGATAAATCAGTCCTCCCAACTCTTCCATAAGACTCGGGGCCTCGATCTAATGTTTAGGAGTGAGTCTCTACATCTTTTTCCATTGACAACTGGATCAGTTCTCTCAGAGGAATATTATGCTAGGTTCCTGTCATGCATGCTCTTTTGGATCTGGGTTACCTCACTCAGGATGATATTTTTAGTTCCATCCATTTGCCTATGAATTTCATGATGTCCTGTTTTTAATGGCTGAATAGTATTTCATTATGTAGATGTACCACATTTTCTGTATCCATTCTTTAGTTGAGAGACATCGAGGTTGTTTCCAGTTTCTGGCTATTACAAATAAAGCTGCTATGAACATAATTGAGCTAGTGTCCTTGTGGGATAGTAGAGTATCTTTTAAAATTGTGGGAAAATGACTATTTTGAAAATGTGCTGGATCTGTTGAATCTTGGCAATGAAATTAAATCAGTAAACAATATTGGGGTTTGTGGGTGCCTATTCTCTGAAATACTTTGAGAAGTATTGTTGTATTCCATAGACTCTGAACTCCTCTGCTTAGAGCTGTCAAGATACGCTATTCTCATTTATTAACAAGTAGCATAAAAAGATTAAGGGCTCAAATCCTGGTCTCAATCTCCAGTTCCCATATTTACTGCTTACTCACCATGGAACGTCAGGTCAATCACTTAATGTGCATGGTCTAGAAGCTTTTCATATGTAAATAAAGAAAATAAACCCAAAGCATAGGAGATGCCATGAAGAATAAACAATCAAGTACTCCGGAAATGTTTAGAGCAATGACCAGAACAAATGTTCAAAGCTGTAGCATTGAACTACTATTAGGTGCCAGGCATTGCAAAGCAGAATAAGTGATAAGCCTTTCTCAAGAAAATGTCAAGAATGTCTAGGATAAAGATGGACAAGCTCAGCCAACAGGCCAAATCCAGCTTGTTTGCTTTTATTTATTTTTTCACATTTGTAAATGTATGTGTGTGCATGCATGTGTATATCTCTGTGTATGTATCTGTGGGGCGGGAGGGGGTATGGGTGTGTGTGGGGGGGGTGTGCTCATGTGTATGTGTCTGTGTATGTGCCTGTGTGTGTGCATGTGCACTCACACATGTACACGCACTAATTTTCCACATGGATGGAAGTCAGAGAACAACATTTAGGAGTTGGTTCTCTCACCTAATGGATATTGGGAATCAATCTCAGATCTCAAACTAGGGGGCAAGTCTCTTAGCTCGCTGAACTATCTCACTATCCCTAACCAAATGTTTCTTATAATCCAGTTCTGTACAAATTTTTGCACATTATCTATGAATGTTGTTATACTCCAGTAACAGAGTTAAATAGTTATATTAGAGACCTTGTGACTTACAGAATAAAATAAACAAATAAATAAATAAATATTTGCCGACTGGTCCTTGAGAGAAATAACTGGCCATCTTTGTTAAGGGAAGAGAACAGACATGTGAACCCATAAATTATATGGATTGTGGCAAACAGATTCAGCACAGTGCATAGCATATATTATCAAGGGTTTCCTGTGTTTGATAAAATTCTAAGTACTAGGTTCATGATGGTATGAAAAGAAGCTTGAATTCACACACAATTAAAATTCCAGTTTATAGACAGATATGCCAGAAAGTGAGCAAAGAGAGGAAGTCTCTGGAAGTTTTTGTCACCCTAGTGCTTGAAGTGGGACTACAGCTGCATTCAGTGGGACTCTCTCCTTTATAATCATCCCACACCAAAACATGATTGATATTAGTTCCTACCCAAAACATCTGCTCAGAAAGGTCTATTTCTTCATGTTTAGTGTATGATGTGCTACTAGAGCAGACCTGACTCAGAGAAAGTGCTAAATAGATATTGATTCAACAAAACAGAAAGGAGTCATTATTTTGTGCATTATTTGCCTTGACAGGAAACTGCCTACTACTTTTTGATTCTGTCCACTTTTCACAGATTAGATGGGAGGTAGTTTTATTTTCTAAAATGCCTTCTTTGGCCACTGCTCCTTGATTTTCTTGCTATCATGGGGCAAACACAAATGAAGAAAAAGGAAAGGTCACTGTGTAGAGTCCAAGGAAACCTGAACCTGCTCTAATGGGAGCCACAGGACTCGAGTAAGTGGCTGGCTACAGATGATGCTATGGAAATCCATAGTAACCATGACTGACATAGAGCATGACTCTCATAATGGAGGGAAGAAGAATAAAATTCCATGGAAAAGAAGCATGATAATACTTTATGTAGAGTATATTTGTAGAGATTCAGGTTAGACATCAGTGTATACAGGATGAGAAACAGAATAATCCCAGAGGGGATAGATAACTCTGTAGAGCTGTGCAAGTCGCAGTACTGTATTTTATTAGAACAAAACTTTGGAAGGCAGTGTTTAGAAAGAAAGGTATGTTCATAAACAAGAGAGTCTATCACTGTATAGAATATAGGACCCCCTGTATTCTAGAGTCCCCGTGGAGGACTTTAGAAAAAGGAGAGGCACAATTACTCCTGCATTGTAGAACATATATGTCCCTCAGCTTAGGAAACAAAGGAGAAAGGAGCCTGACGTAAAAAGAGTGACTACTTTATACAAGGTGTTTATATTTATATTATCTTAATATTCATTCACCATTTTTCTGAAAGCAAGGGATCATAGCTTCCAATTCATTCATAAAGTGAACAAGACTCAAAAGAATTAAGTATTTTGTACATAATCACAATATTAATATAAACGAGATGAAATTCAAATGAGATCTTTTTAAAAGATAAATGTATTCATTCTGGCTAATTCTTAATGTCCCTTTCTTTCTGAATGATACAGTGGGAGAAAGATAGAAAGGTTGTGGTTGGTAAGAAAAGGAAGAGAAAACTAGACAGAGGCAACAGCAGAAGCAAACTACAAGTACGGACATTGTACATTCAGAGAACTTCAGGCATGACTTAGTCTTTATTTACTTAGCAGAGTCTATGACTCAGGAATAATGGTGCAGTTGACTATCAAGGTTTCCGGAAGCATTCAGTTCTCGATCAGCAGCTAATAGTTACTATAGACATATCCAAACTGTACCTCAGAAAACGTCAGGAGCAATTGTGGTTCCTTAAAGTGACAAATGCAGAGGCAATGAAAAGATGTAGAAAATGGTGTGAGAAAATGACCAGGAAGGTCAGTAAGATATTATTATGATGGTTCAGTTAAAAAGTGATGAAGGTCTAATCTTGTTCAGCATTAAGGGACATGAAAGGATTAGAAAAGTTTTATGAGACCAAATTTGCAAGGTAGAGTGTGTAAGTGGGGAGATTAACCTCCGAGGACCAAGATTACAGTGGGAAATGAAGTTGGAAAGGCCAAGAAGATCCAGCTCAAGGAAGGTCTTGGAGGCTCTTGAATTTAAATTTAGAACAGTTATAAAGGCAAATGGGAAAATGTGTTTTAGTGTAGATTGGGTTCAGGTTAGAGGACCAAATTATAGAACCCTGGTGTATCTATTCAATCATTTGGTCTGAGGCTGTTCACTTAAAAACAAAAGATCATGTGATGGATAAGACTTTAGAGCCAATTTATCATCGATTGCTTATAGGTACTTCTACTATCTATAGTCCATCTTGACAAGCTAAAGGTAGAGGCCTGAACATAAATCCTTTACTTTGTGTCCAAGCTTTTCTGTGTTATATTGAAGCATTTCATTCCTGTTAAAATTTGGAATTAAATGAACTAGTTTTAGTCTTCCAGACTAAGACAAAGGGCATGCTATTGGGGTCATTAGAGATGGTGACTTATTTTACCTCTTAGAATTTTCTGCACACTTAATGGCTGATAAAAAGTATTTTGGGGAAAGAATTAAGCATAATTGTACTGCTACCCTGAGTGAAAAGAAATACAGTTAAACAAATGGACATATTACAAGCTCTGAAAGGTTACCTTCTGTGGGCGATGAATGCTCAAGAGACAATTTATAAATATGCAGTTTCCAGAGTCTACTTTTCAGTGACTGATTTATCAGAAAGTGAAGTTCAGTCAAGCATTTTCAAGAGATGGAGCAATAACACTTAAGTCATAAAATCTTTAATGGAAAAAGAAAACAGTTTATTCTGGTATATATTAAATCAATATATATGTATATAATTAGAAAGATCTGCCTCCTTTAGAATGAGCTGCATATATTTTGCCTATTCTTTATACAGTTCTGAATATGAAAACTGAAATAATCATACACTATTTTAAATGTATGATATGTTCATAGCTCTGAAAGCTGAACCCATATTGTATAAGTCTGGAGAAAGAGATTTGCTAGAATGAATTTATGTATGTGGCTTACAGGTTGTGGTCCTGCTATTCTATCAATGGTTGTCTCCCAGTGAGCAGTGCAAGGAACCAGTAATTGTCCAGTGCATGAGACTGAATATCTCAACTGCTTTTAAGTATACATGGGAATCCTAAAAAATTAGGTTCTCATGCCAGGGAAGGAATGAACAAAGAGCAATAACTTCCTTCTTCCAGGTCCTTTATCTATGCTGCCACCACAAGGGGTGACAAAGATTTAAGGTAGGTCTTCCCACTTCAAATGATTCAAACAAGAAAAATCCCTTATGAGGTTTTAGCTAATTCCAGATGTAGTCAAGTTGACAACCAAGAATAGCTATCACATACATATACAGGGATTTATGCATAGAATTTATAACAGAAAACAAATAAGACATTTTACTTCTGTTTATCCTCTGGTCCTAACACTTAATTCCTATCTTGATTATGAATATGCACAAAGTG
This sequence comes from Rhynchomys soricoides, assembly GCA_019843965.1. Lineage (NCBI taxonomy): Eukaryota > Metazoa > Chordata > Mammalia > Rodentia > Muridae > Rhynchomys > Rhynchomys soricoides. Next base: position 1,727,348 of record JADRCH010000148.1, on the reverse strand, counting down.
TGTTTTACTTCATTTTTTTTTATCACAATAGCTTTATAAAGTAAGCACTCTTACCCTGAATTTAACCATGCCCTCCACATGAAGTTCAAAGCATTGCATCATACATCAGCTGTTTGAGGTCATAAAAACTTGCACTTTTCTTTAAAACGAAAACAATTTCTACCTATTAAGATTGTTGCAAGGACTAGACATAAGACTTAGAAAACTCCCAGCATGGTTCCTAGCACATAACGAGTCCTTATAAATGGAATGGAGACATGCATTGTAAATAGGAGCATATTTCTTAAAGGGTCAGCCATTTCCTGTTAGCATATGCAAGGTTTACTACAGATGTGCTGCAGGCAGTGATAATAACCAGTAAGGTATGTACGTACATCACCAAGGTGTCCTTCATGCCTTCCCTGCTCAAATGTAAATATAGAGATCATGTCTTCTAAGATCCATTAAATAGAAGCTACAGTAAGGTAAAATCAAGCTATACTTAAAGTATATTATTAAATATATAAAGAGGCACTGCCCCATAGTCAATATGCTCCATCTTTTCTTTTAATAATATGGGATTATATTACTTTTCACTTTCAAATATTCATGCAAGTTTATGTGTATATATCTAGCTTTGACGGTTCAGTTTGCATATATGCATTTGTGTGTATTCACATATATAAGCCTTTGGGAGCAGTGTGCACATTATCAGTCCAGGTGAGTGAGCAAGCGGGAAACAGACTGATTGGCAAAGGAAGAAAGGAAGGAAACTGCTTTGTTCACCTTGTATCCTCAGTGTTTACTGCAGTGCCTAGCAGAAATGGTGCATAGTAGGAGCTCAACCAAAATCCATTAATGCTGCTTTCAGATCTGTAGATATTTGTAGTATATCTGCATATGTTCAGGAATATAATCAAGTCACCTCACCTTTCAGGAAGTCTATTTGTCATTCAAGATTTTTGTCACTGGATAAGAAGGAACAGGAGGTCTGTGCTACATCTGTTTCAAACGATCCTATTTTACTTTTCTAGTAATGAGACTGAAATAACCATATTTGCACTGACTAGGGCTTAGAAATAGGCAACACCCACAGGCAGCCAAAGATTGTTCTTTATTAATCTTCTTGGATTTAAAAGTTGTTAGAACAGTGGAAAAAATCAGTATAAAATCTCCCAGAGATCAAGCATATTCTTAGCTCAGTGCAGATGCTGCTAACCTTAAAATGCATAAGTGTGAGTGACAGCTAAGCAGGTTGTAGTCTAATTTGAGATCCATCTAAGTGTAAATAATCAGAATACATTAGCCGGAGGCATTTAGAGGAATATTTCCTCAATATGTCCCCTCAAATATGACCTTTGAGGTAACAACAAAAATAAAAACACCAGTAGCAAAGTTTAGCTAACATACTACATTGCAAACAACTGCTGGGATTTTCTATATTCAATTTTATTTAAATTGTATAACAATCTTATAATAGACTTTATTTTTTATAATTCACAAACAGAGCCATTGAAACTCAGAGAAAAAAATTATATAACCTTTCAAGATCATGATATGTATATTATACCTGGCAAGTGTCTAGCTAGGTTTATATTGGTGAGTTGAAAAGAAATTATCTCCGCCATCTTGATATAGCCTTCTAGTTAAGATGTATTTGTCTCTGATTTTGTAGCCCCTTAGTCCAAGTTACCCTATTCTAAATATGCCACCTACAGGGAAATGCAATGTATTTATGTAAGCTAAAAAGTTAAGGGATAAAATTTATATTTTCATTTGAGAATGGGACATTGTGATCAGAAAATTGAAGAATTTTTGTTCTGGACTGACTCAATCAAACCCCACCCCATTGTCTTTGAACTTCCTGTCTCCATGTTCTTCTACATCAAGGTTTATCTTTTTACACACACCGTGGGTTGTACAAAAGGAGGCAACAGTGAATTGTCTCCAAAGAAAAGAAAACCTGAAATCGACAGAAGACGGCCTACTATGTAGCACAGAGAGAAAGGAAACTGGGAGTTAGCCTGCTCCGGAATGGAGGAGAATGCCTGGGGACTCTTACACCACCCTTCAGGGGTGTCAGGAATGCTTGGAGGAGAAGACTACAATGCTTCAAAACCCATCAATTGATTACTAAAGCCTGACCTGGCCTCAGTGTCATGAGAGTAGGCAATTTGTCCCTGACCCACCCTGGCTGTAGCACTCAGGGGAAGCCTGGAAAACACAGTAGAGCTGGCCATGCTGGCAAAGGAGTGGGTGAGCCAGCCCCAGGGGTAAGAAAGCAAAAGAGCTAGCCCTGACCCTCAGCCCCTCAGCCCCCCAGCCCCTCAGCCCCTCAGCCCCCCAGCCCCCCAGCCCCTCAGCCCCTCAGCCCCCCAGCCCCCCAGCCCCTCAGCCCCTCAGCCCCTCAGCCCCTCAGCCCCTCAGCCCC